>OX038875.1:27880646-28215667 GCA_943789525.1 Agriphila geniculea | reverse complement strand
AGATAGTAACGGTAGTTTCATCTAAACTTGCACGGCCATAACCCTACGGCCAGAGTAACTCGTAAAATAAGAACTCTGATTGAGGACAACCAAGACCTATTCACAGAAGACGAGTACGAGAATCTACACAGACCAAAGTCACACCAACCACCAAAATTGTATGGCCTGCCAAAAATACATAAGTCCAACGTGCCGTTGCGGCCAATCGTAAGTCAAATTGCGTCTCCTACTTACGACTTAGCAAAGCATGTTGCGTCAGTATTGCAGCCACTTGTGGGAAAAAACACCGTCTTTTGTTAAGGATTCACGGCACTTTGTGGAAATCATAAAGGGCCTCACTCTGGAACCAGGAGAAATGATGGTGAGTTTTGATGTAGAATCGCTCTTCACCAATGTTCCAATTAAAGAGTGCCTTGATGTGGTGATGGAAATACTGATAGACAAAGAGATGCCGCTCAACTACGTCGACCTACTTAAGAACTGCTTAGAAGGAAACTACTTCATTTTTCAAGGTCAGTACTACCTCCAAATAGATGGTGTTGCCATGGGAAGTCCAGTGGCCCCGGTACTGGCCAATATTTGGATGGAACATTTCGAAAAAAGCGCGCTAAATTTCGAACCTAACAACATACGACTCTGGAAAAGGTATGTAGATGACGTATTCTGCATTTTAAAAGGCAGTGAGCAGGAAGTGAACCACCTTTTGCAACATCTCAATTCTATTCACCCTAATATGAGATTCACCTACGAGCTAGAGGTTGACAGGACGCTGCCCTTCTTAGATGTCAAGATCTCCGTGAAACCTAATGGGTCCATATCACATTGTGTTTATCGCAAGCCCACACATACGGACAGATACCTGCACGCAATGTCACATCACCACCCCCGTCATTTGCAATCTGTTATCACTTCCTTAAAGAATAGAGCCTATGACCTCTGTGACCCTGAACATTTAGAACGTGAGTTGGTCCATGTTCAGGAGGTACTTAAGAAAAACGGATATCAAGTGTACGGACGACATAAACAGCCGAGAAAAAAGTGTAAGCATCCCGAGGTTAGTAGACAACCAGCCTACATGCCCTATGTCAAAGGAGTAACAGATAAGATCGGCCACGTTTTACGTGAATACTCTGTACCGACAGTTTACACTCCTGGCATAAAGGTCAACAACATATTGGGTACGCCGAAGGATGTCATACCATTACAAACACCTGGCGTGTACAAAATAGACTGCAGCTGTGGTAGTTGTTACATTGGTCAGACGAAACGAACTATCACTGAAAGAGTCCGTGAACACATCACAGCTGTAAAAAACCGCCAAATTAATAAATCAGCGATTGCAGAACATTTGCTGGAAAGTGGCACAAACCACTGGATCGAGTTTCATCGCACGCAGGTTCTTTCCACTGATCGCCATTTTTATTCACGAGTCGTACGTGAAGCGATTGAAATTAAAAAACATCCAAATAACTTCAATCGGGAAGATGGCCACAAATTATCTGCAGTGTGGAATCCAGTAATTGCAAACGCACTACCTCTTTGTTCGCGGTCGGCTAACTACCAGAATACGGCTATGATACAGAATAGGGACACCGTTAGTATTGTGTGCGGCGGTAGTTGGAGAAACTGTTCGACGGTGGATGAAGATTCCACCGCAGAGGAGGAGGCGTAACACCGCAGCTCCAGTCAGCCCGTGACCACGGCCGATGCAACTCGGTTGAAACGTCGGGAAAAGGTTAGTTAAAAACGCGTTTAAAACCTGTGTTTACTAATGTAATAAAATGCAACGCGAAAGTTTAAAAGTGTATAAAAAAAACCTTATTTTTTGGCTCCGACGCACCGTTTCTGAGATATTTGCATTTTTGTATTTTTTCGAAATTAGGTTATAAGTACCTATTATAGTAGGTATAGTAGGCAGTATTCGCATTTTTAGGGTTCCGTAGCCAAAATGGCAAAAAACGGAACCCTTATAGATTCGTCATGTCTGTCTGTCTGTCTGTCTGTCTGTCCGTATGTCACAGCCATTTTATTCCGAAAGTATTAAGACTACACAGTTGAAACTTGGTAGGTAGATGTATTCTGTTAACTGCTTAACGAATTTAATACAAAAATAAGAAAAATGAAAGATTAAGGGGGGGCTCCCCATACATGGAACTGAAACTGAAAAATTTTTTTTTCTTCAAACCAACACGTGTTGGGTGTCTATAGATAGGTCTTTAAAAATGACATTGAGGTTCCTAAAACAACTTTTTCTCAAAGTCAACCGTTTGAAAGATATACACCGCCAAAGTGGTAAAATGTGTGTCCCCCCCCCCCTTTAACTTTTGAAATAAGAGAGTAAAAAATCTAAAAAAAATATATGCTGTAGATCTTAATAAACACTTTCAACCAAAATTGGTTTGAACGAGATATAGTAATTAGTTTTTGAGATATAGCACATTTTCCAAAACCGCAAATATAACTTTGTCATTCAATCTAACACTGTGAAAAACAAAGTTATTTTTGCAGACGAAAAATGATAGGTGGTATTAAATATGGTATGGTATAAGGTAACTACGGAACCCTATGGCGCGTGGCCCGACACGCACTTGGCCGGTTTTTGAGTAAAGTACTATACAAGCCTTGGTCCACAATGACTGCACTGCTGGCCACGTTATGATGGCCTCGAGCTAAGCTAACCTATGCTCTCGGCCTTCAAGCTTGGTCATCATTGCAGCCCTTGCTGTCCGCGCTATAAAGGCCTCGACCTCCGGTCTCGGCCTTTATTCTAGCTTGTCCATGCGCGGGCTGCAATGCTGACCGCGCTGTGACGGCCTGGACCTGCGCTAAGCTCCGCTCTCGGCCATCATCATCGCTGCCAGCAACGCAGTCATTAGTGACCGCGGCAGTAATGTACTATTTCATCACGAACCTAATAAAAATAGATTAGATAAATATTCTGAATCATGAGTTTTGTGGCAAAAGCAGTAATATAATTTAATATTTCATAATAACAGTTTTATAGTAGAAAAGATATTCATGATACTGTGCACACATCAACTGCAAACCGTGTACATCAACCTTTGGTTCATTTTATAAAATTTCATAAAAAATAGTAATAATAGTAGCTGTAGTAGTAACATTTGTCTTTTGGTATTGGGGGGGGGGGGGGGGGGGACGACGACGACGACGACGACAGGCGAAGACGTTAAGACGTTCTGCCAGTTCTTGATTAAGAATGTCTTAAAATAAGTTCAGTTTAACTTGGATCCAATAAGAATACCTACCTCTTTACATTTATTTCTTATTCAAAATAGTTTAACAAAAACCATAAACATTTAATTCGTAGGGGAGACATAGGAGGGTTGTGACATTTTTTTTATTAACCGACTTCAAAACATGTGGCTTATAAGGCTATTACCAAACACTGTGAATAGATAGTTATTCGTTGTAATTATTTTTTCTTGAGGCGGCGCTAGTGGACGCACGATGCACCTTTAAGTATTTGGTTACTAATCTTGTTGTAATTTGTTTGCATTTGCGTAGGAAGGGGGGAGCGTGCGCACCCCATAACAGTGTGGTGCCACCCCAGACAAAAAACCTGATTAACCTGATATATTGCCCTTCTATACTGCAACGAGGCTCTAGCACGCACCCCCCTCCCCCATTAGTTTTACCTCCGAACTGGGGGCCAGCCCCCCCCCTGGAAAATCTCTAGATAGGCCAATGTATATTTGGTAACGATATATTTAAGTTTGTAATATCGTTACTTATCCATGTTAAAGCTGATAAGTTTCTTGCGCCCGTTCTTCTTGTCAGTTGAAAAAGTCTGGAACGGGTGGTAGGAAACTATTGACGATTCAAAATATCTAATTTTTTTAGTTTATTTGAATAAATATTATTTTGATTTCGACTTTGACTTTTATTGTAAATAAGGTTAGTTGAAACAATTATAATGGCGCTGCATACGCTTTTTGCAGGAGAGCTATGAAAACAAAGGACTTTTACTTAAAAACATAATTTTTTTTAGCTTTAAAATGATTAAATTCTGTGAAGTAAATCTGGATATAAAAAAATGCATAAGTTCTGTAAGAATAAAAATGGATTAATTTGGCTTTCGATACGGGCATTTGCATTGCAGAATAGTCTTTTATATCCATTTTGGGTCAATGGGTCTTTTATGGTAAAAAATACCACAAAATAAATAACTATTTTCCCATACATTTTGTTCTGAACTTCTACTGTCTTAGGAACAAGCGTACGCAGCGACATCTACAATTAGCTTTGCGTTGCCAACCCCATTGATTGCAATATCCTGTTACCTACGCATTTTTGATAGTAGTAATATCTAAGTTTAGTTTTCTTATCAGTTCGTATCAAGAATTTTTAACATCAAAATGGTTACGATAGGTTATAAAGATAAAATTTCTAATTACCATCATACTTTAAAATTACCCTGGATAACATTATATTTATTATGACTCAAAATATAATAAACAAATTAAAAAGTTATAAAAGTAACCAAATTTTTAGATATTGAAAACCAAAGGTTTTCAATATCTAAAAATTTCACTCTCAGGGTCAGTTTGTCAATTTGACAGTGACGTTTCTTTGTTTACATTTTTGCTGGGAGATGAGTAATGCGACTTTAATGTATATAGAAAATTTAAAATCGATTAGATCAAAATGTATGGAACAGCTCTTTTGTTTTGGTACCATAGTAAAAGTTGTTTGTATGCATGAATACATTGACCCCTTAAAATTTCGTGCACTATTTAAGAAGGACCCTATATAAGGTGCCTTGTAATTAGTGTCAAATATTTTCAGGGCTGAACATATAAGTCATATGGATCACATATAAAAAATATTTCGAAAATCTACACGCTAGTTTAGAATTTAATTTTTCAAACAAATAAATAATGCCCAAATTTTTATAAAATAAGCTCACCCTGTACATGTGCACTCACACCATCTTAAGACTACGCACGCATAGCATTCATATCACACAATTATCGTTGTGTGTGTGAATGAACTTAAAGACACTCACCCACAGGCGCGTTTTTATCGGCCGATGTGATAATATCGGTCGGCGATCCTGCTGCCCCTGCACTGATGATACCGATATGATGACACTGAACTGACACTGAACGACACTGAATGACACTGAACTTTCAAAATGCCATTGTATCTGACAATTAATGCACAATCTGTCAGTCAATGCACACTGTAAAACTCACTTGGATTCCATGAACCTCAGTATCACGAAACAGCCTACGGCTTCTGGTAGGCTGTAGATGGCGTTATGATTATTATTTAGAAGGCGACCCCAGTGAAGCCGGACGAGTGATCAGTCACCGTGATCGGAAACATTTCTCCAAATCCCCTGAAAGCTGAGAGCAGGGGTGACGTCATGATAGCACAACACAATGTTTAAATAATCCGCGTTATTATAGCACTAGTTCTGCATTTTGTGGCTTACGGCCTTACGCACGCACGCACGACAATGCACGCACCCGACCGAACGAAAGAATTTCCGCAACTGACGGACGACAAGGTCAAGCGCGGCGCGTGCACTGCACTGCATACTACGACATACTAGAGATGTGACATGACATGACGTACACAATTGATTAATTGATTCAACGACGATTAAATTAATTTATTTTATTTTTATCTTAAGGGGATGCGTCCCTTTGAGAAACTAACATGCAAATAGAGCCACCTAATACTTACTAGGTATTCAGAATCACTGTCATCTTTTATTATCCATTTACGATTTCATTTTCTCATTTTTTTTATAAAATCAGCTAAATGGCAAGTTATGGTAAAATAAAAATTATAACTGCCAAATAAACATTAGCTTATCAAATTCCAGATTGTACAAGACTATTGTACAAAACTATTGTACAAACTATTGTACAAAAACAAAATTCTGTAATGTGATAGTGTTTCCTGTAAATGCCCGATAGCTTTTACTTTATTCGTACATGAAACTAGTGAATCAATTCAGAAAAAAAATAAGAATTGGTAATAATTTTCTATTTGTTGCATATTACTAATAGGTAATTTAATCAATCCTATAATTAATTACTGTATGTACATCAAGTAGATTTGCTTTTGCAACCAATCCTAAGCTGCTAACCTTAAAAAATTACGCCTGATGTGCACTTTGATAAGTCTAGACCTAGTTATTTACCTTCCTTTTTTGTTTTAGTTGTTAAAAGAAGGTTGAGTTAGACATTTATTAAAAAGTTAATCCACTGCTGAACATCACGTTAAGTATTGAGTAGGTACCTACCAACTAGTGAAAGCGCTTTACGTATCCACTGTCGGGTTGTAAAAAGCTAGTCTTATTCGAAACAAAGGCGCTTTTTCTAATAAGTAGGTCCATAGTTAAAAGTAGGATTAGTTTTAGATGAGCATAGTTTTTGGTAAACTCAAAGTTTATTGATACCAATTTAATACTTTTTATTTTTAACATACCTACGACACGACAAAATTTTTTTGTGAGTCAGGAATAACCCGCGCTTCGACGTTTGTGTGTGCGTGTGGGGGCCCGCATCCGCACTCCGCGGTCGATGGTCCGGCGCATGTGTTCAGTACGCTAGTGTGTGTAAATTGTTTAGATGTAGTTGTTAGTCAGCTGTAAAGGGTGATATTTTTTGTGATTAGGTAACCAAGTTGTTTTCCTTAATATCTCGGAAACAAACCTGCAAATAGTACCCCATTTTTTGCTGACCTATGTATTATGACTTGTATTTTCAGCCCTGAGAATATTTGACACTAATTACATCGCACCTTATATATGAGACTGTAATAATGTACCCGCTCTTCTATAAAACCTCGCCATGTACAAATGTTTTATTTCGATACGTGTATGATAATGAGTGTGCATTACCTCGAGAGCACTCGTTATTCGCTCGTATGGCAACGTATACCAAAACAACGTGCACACCTAACAACATTGATAGCCGACGTACCTTCGTACAATAAAACTACTGTAACACATGTATGGACGCGACTGATTTATAAATGAATTCGTAAATTGTTTAAATCGTAGAGTTGTCCGCAACACTCGGGAGCCAGTAGCAGTGGTGGGAGCGAGGCCCGTGCTGGGGGCGGGTGGGGCGGGGCTGGAGGCGGGCAAGGAGGCGGGGGGCGCGGGGCGGGGGGCGCTGGCCGTGCTGCGCGCCGTGCCGCGCGCCCCCTCCCCGCCCGTGCCGCGCCCCGCCAGGCTGCTCGACGGGTCGCAGGTATCATTGCATACATATTATGTACAGCTATAAGTTTATCCGGCTTGAAGGACCAATGTTTCCGATCCGATAAATGATAAGACTTGATGATAAAATTGGTATATAACCCTTATATACCTCCCATAGCTGACCACTTAAACACAATAATTACCGGGTGTAACAATACACCTAACGAAGCCGAGGTGTACGTATTCTGCCCATCATCAGGACCATTTCTGTTCAACATTATTTCTGGGAAACGATTTTAATTTTTGGTGTTAAAAAAGCATTGCATACATTACCACGCAATGTAACGCGTACAACAGACCACGAGTGTATGCTACACTGCTGCGTGCGGTCGATTTGATGGGCAACGTTTATGTGCGTGCTCATGAGATAGTGAAGTGTGAAAGTGAAACTTCGTAGCTATTGGTTTCCCTAGTCACAGAATAGCTAATAGTACAAGTACAGAAGCAGCATTCCGCAAAGTCATTTAAATAAATAGCAACTTTTGCTCCAACACAATTAAGTGCAATTCAGGTCACGCAGCGCTAATAATAGTTGCCTCTCTTTCTATCGCGTGCTCTTACCTTTTCTGACGACGCAACGTTAGGGTCGTCTTCCTTTAAATGAACTGTGCAGCATATATCATAATGTGAAAAACGACAATTGTTTATTGGTTTTTTTATTTTGACATCCGTACACGGCATAGTTATGGAAATTCGACATTGTTACTATTATAAAGAAACAATACCTATACAGGCATTAAGATACCGCGCGCCTACACAGCCGGGCGTGTGGCGGCCCGCTGCTCACTTGTGCCCCCGTAGGCACGGCTAGCGGTAGGTGCTTATCGCGCGACCTTGAGCGAGTGAAGGAGGCCTGCCTTAGTATAGTCTATCTATAAGATCCTAATGATCGACAGAATGCGTGGACTTCGGCTTCTGTGAGGGTCTTTTTACACCCATTATATATCGCGAGATATAGCGTTTTATCGACACTCAACTGTCAAAATCCATTGTCTTCTAACAGTCATAAATAGTTATATTGCGTTTCGATGGTCATGCTAGGGGGGCAGGTCAATAAAGAAAAACAGGTCATTGTTGTTGTTAATGATGATTTATTGATGAATACTAACAAATGAGCCCGAAAGAAGACTTAAGTTGCCAGTTTTGAAATTTCTATTCCGACTTACCTCTCTCGAAATCGTCATGTTACCTTATTTCAAAGATCATCGCATTAAGATTGTGTTGTGTAGCTTTCTCCATGTAAAACACTCTCCCACAGATATCTCTCCCCCTACGGCACATAACGAAACACGACATCAAAGTGATTTCGGAGCGCCGCGAGATGCCCCCCATCAACCTGGAGTCGGAGCCCCCCACGTCCCCCGGGTCCCCTGAGCCGCGGCCCGCGCGCAAGGACAGCGGCCCGGAGCTGGACCTCAAAGGGGTCACTCTGTCCCCCTCCACGGGGGGCGTTAAGAGCATCTTCCCCACTTCCAAGTCGAGGAGTTTGAAGAAGAAGAACTCTATTCTTGCCAGTAAGTTACTGTTTGACTTTTGTAAATGGTTTATGTTTTTCTTATGAATAACACGATTTATGTTGCTTTATTTATTATGTAGCGAGCAACAGAATACAGAATAAATACTAGTAATGTATGGAAGGTTCACTCCCGAATTAAATTTAGCATGAATAATTGGCTACTCTTTCGATTTGCATGCGACAAACAAAAGATATTATTTCCACAGAATAGTTAATAGTACTAGTGTACAGAAGTTGCACTCCGCAAAATAGTTTCAATCAATTGCGACTCTTGCTCCGACACAATAAAGTGCATTTCAGGTCGCACAGCGCTCCCTTCGCTTCAAAACATGCACTCAGTAGTTGCCTCTCTTTATATCGCGTAGGTCTATTTTATTTATTAGATATACACACCATCAACAATATCACATAACATTTATAAAACAAAAAAAAAATACATAATTTATGAGACTGTGTGAAATATTTTTACAGGAATATACAACACTTAAGACTTAATCAATAGTAGGTGCTAAGATAAAATAATATTAACCTACATAAAAAAATACAAAAAACGTAAAAAAATGTTAAACAAAAACTAACAATACACAAAATAAAACTTATAACAATAATAAAAAAAAAACAAATAATTACAAAATGTTAGTATGGACTATCTGTGAATTATTTCGACCTTAAAATGTTTTTCAATGCAATGCATTATTTATTTATATGCTATTCTTTTTCTTAAGGAGATCAATATAGTGTCAATTTATGACCAAGAGGTCGTCATTTTTACCTTTATTGAAAAAAAATTGCATAATCAAAACTACATTGGGTGCAATGTGTCAAATTTGTGATGTTTGGCGGTCGACCTTAAAGGTCAAACTGCACTACAGTGGAGCGGCGCGGCGCGGACCGACGCGGCCAAATATTATTTCTATTAATTGCAATGATGAAAATCGTAACGACGCGGCCAAATATTTTGTAGTTTTACGTACAAAATATTTGTAGTTTTACGTACAAAATATTTGGCCGCGTCGGTCCGCGCCGCGCCGCGCCGCTGTAGTGCGGTTTGACCTTAAAACCTCTTGCGATCGCGACCGTATGGCACCTCTGTAGTAACGTATTCCGTGCGGGCAGTCGTATGGAGTGTCGGGCCTGGTGCTTTTAGGGTGTGATAGATGGTTCACGTCACGTAACAGTGTTATTTGGTTTTATCAGAAATAGACTCGTGGGGCGCTCCGTTCGCGGGTTCTGTTCATGCAACGGAGTCTTTGAAAGAAGCGCATCGATTAATAAAATGTGTGCAGTGGCTGTGTATTCGGGGGTTGTTAGATTTGTATGAACGAACTCTAGGCTGTCGCATTTACGGAGGTTTCGTTTTTTAGAGCGTCGTTGCATCCCCATGCGCACATTGTTGGCGTCGGGCGGCGCGGGGGCGGGCGCGGGCGCGGGCGTGCGCGCGGGCGTGGCGTGGCAGCGCGTGCGCGCCAGCCACGCGCAGCAGCCGCGCTGGGCGCGCCGCCACCTGCTGCTCGCGCACCGCGCGCTCTACGCCTACCGCTCCACCGAGGTGAGCCAAGAGGCGATAAACTTACGTGCGCGAGAGATAACCTCGCTGCACACTCGTGGTACTGCTCTTGCGGTCTGACTATAGTGTACTTTGTTCCACAGTAAATACTTTGACTCGACACCGACATAAAAATATCGAAATTAGAATATTTTAAAATGTCGTTTCCAGTGTTCGAAGGCGGACTGCATGATCAACCTGGAGGGGTTCACGGTGAGCGCGGCCAGCGAGGTGAAGTCGCGCGCGCACGCCTTCAAGGTGTACCACACCGGCACCGCCTTCTACTTCGCGGCCGCCTCGCACGCCGATATGGCCGCCTGGATACAGGCCGTCGCCGCCGCCACGCTGCACGCGCACGCGCACGCGCAGGTATGTGTGCTACTGCGGCCGCCTCGCACGCCGATATGGCCGCCTGGATACAGGCCGTCGCCGCCGCCACGCTGCACGCGCACGCGCACGCGCAGGTATGTGTGCTAGACCACAGGGTGGTTAACGATCGAAGCAGTGTCAAGTCACTGTGCGAAATTCTCTCTATTGCGCAACCGGGTAAATACACGGGCGTTTTGAACGCCATCATTCTCGTCGATATAAAATTGTCATGATAGGTTGCAAAAATTATATTTAAACGCAACCTCTTAGAGTACAGATCGGGAGGGTGTCCCTTGACTCGCCTAAAATCATTGGTCCTAATTTCATTTGGCCGAATTTCTTTAGCCTAATGATAACATGACAATACAAGTACAATCAAGATCAAATAGCATGCTTGCATGACACGCATGCATGCATGCAAATAAGGCCATGCATACTTGCATGCACGCAAACAAAAGCATGGAATGCATACAAGCAAGCATGCAGAATGAAGCAATCATGCAGCATGCAAGCAAGCATCCAGCATGCATGCAACAATTGGGGAGCTTCGCTCGCTTCGCTCGCTCCGCTGTAAGTGGTCAAAACACTAACCTAACCTAATGGTCTTCGACTTTTTCTTTACATCGGGGGGACTCAGGCCCCCGGCCCCCCCTGCCCCCCTGCGACCCCGGCAAGCATTTTGCAAGCAAATATGCAAGCAAGCCTACATATAACAATTTTTTTTTATTTATTTATTTATTTAGATAACAAAAAGTCTTTAACAAGTAAAGTAACAAATATTACACACAAATAGACCTACAGTACCATTATGTTATAAACAAGATTTTATATAAATGAGTACGTAAGAAACTATGTTACTTTTAATAAATTACAACGACTTACAATAAGGAAGTTTATTTGACATAACAACTTGTCTATATTAAACAACAAATTAAATTAAATTATAGTTTAAATTAGAGTTAGTTTTGTGTAGCAATAACATCTATAAAGTTGCAATGCAATACAATATTGTTATGCCAAAAGTTATGTATGCAAGACAATATTAGGGTTAACAATACTTCGGCGTAGTCATTATTGTGTCAAAAGATATGTATGCTAATAAATTTTAGAACAATTAGTGTTTTTGATAATTAGGAATTTGAACGTTTAGGCGAAACGGCAAAAATGCGAAAAAATCTATTAGGCCAAACAATAATTGTACCTCTTTAGGTACAATTAACATAAAAATAAACATTACGTTAAACTTCTTAGATTAAGCCAAAGAAATTTGGCCAAATGAAATTAGGACCAATAACTTTAGGCGAGTCAATGGGCACCCAACATTTTTGTTGTATTAGTAATGTATAACAATATTATCCTTGTTTAATATTTGTTTAAAAATTATCTTTTTGGTTTGTTTATTATCTTCTTTTTCATAGTACTTATTGTTCAAAACTGTTTTCAATTTGTTTAAAATTCTTTAAAAACCATTAGCGGTATAGTTACAAATTTATAGATATAAGCTAGAGTTCATTATCAATGTTGAGTATACCTCAATACTTGTAATAGAAATCATACACATCAAAGCCTGACTTAATGAACGAGATATGTGTAATGTTACTGTATGGATTTTGTTGGTGTACCTTAAAAATAAAATAAAATAACTTATGCTGCTAAACGCTACTTTCGTCGTCTGGGACCTATTCTCGTCACTGCACACGGAGACAGAATTTTCTTGCTCTAAAATTATGAAAATATGTCGATGGGGATTACGGCGTTTAAAACGCCCCTGGATTTACCCAACCATACTATATAATATAATTATTTAACTGAGTATTTTCCTCAACAGCAGCCGCTAGACATCTCCCAACAGTTCTCGGAGACGGACTACTCGGACACGGAGTCGGACAGCGAGAGCTGCGAGCGGCGCGAGAGGGAGAGGCGCGAGGAGAGGGAGCGGGAGAGGGACAAGTCCAAGTTCGGCTCGCTCAAGAAGCTCACGGGCCGCATGCAGCGCAGCGAGTCCAGCGAGAACGTGGGGCACTCCACCAGCTTGGATAGGAAATATTTGAGGTTCTTCTCCAGGAACAAGAGTAAAGATGACTCCAAACCTACTAAAGTGAGTGAAACATTTTTTGATGTTTTAATTTTGTTAAATCAAGCAATATTTTTATTTTAATCCAAATAGAAAATTAACCAAAATTCCTCAATTAAATTTAGGGAGTACAATAGAGAAAAGAAAATCGACGACGTAGTTAAATCACATTTTTGTTATACAACACCAACATCACCATTTTACCTTTGTCTGACGCCATAACAACAATTAAAAATTGTTGTGTTCCGGCAATTAGAGGTAAGATAGCCAGTTCCTCAGTGGTGAGGATTCCAGGTGTAGTGCGCTTCCACCTTCGACCTTATCGTCACTTAAAATCAGGTGAGATGAAGGCCAAGCACTATCTCGTTGTGCGTTAAATAAATAAATAAATAAAAATCATTGATTTCAGGCTTGATACCCATACATTTGAATAGACATATTAAAAAAAACAATTGTCGCTAAGCTCGATCACGGCATAGGTGACCGAAAATTACTGTCCGAGTTTGCGTGTTTCGAAAGACACGTTAAGCCGATTTTGGTAGTTTTTAAAATTCACACTGCGTTTTCGTTGCAGTAGTTTAAATTTGTATCGATTCCGTGTGGTAGATATCGTTCCAAAATTTAACACAATCTGCCAGTAATGTCTGTGTCAGCAAATAAAAAAAACCGGCCAAGTGCGTGTCGGGCCACGCGCAGTAGGGTTCCGTAGTAACATTATACCATACCATATTTTAATACCGTTATCATTTTTCATCTGAAAAAATAACTTTGTTTTTCACAGTGTTTGTATGAACGACAAAGTTATATTTGCGGTTTTAGAAAATGTACTATATTTCGAAAACCTTTTACTGTATCTCGTTCAAACTAATTTTCGTTGAAAGTGTTTACTAAGATCTATAGCATATATTTTTTTTAGATTTTTCACTCTCTTACTTTAAAAGTTAAAGGGGGGGGGGACACACATTTTACCACTTTGGCAGTATATATCTTTCAAACGGTTGACTTTGTGAAATAATTGTCTTAGGAACCTCAATGTCATTTTTAAAGACCTATCTATAGACACCCCGCAAGTATTGATTTGATGAAAAAAAATCTTTTCTGTTTCAGTTCCATGTATGGGGAGCCCCCCCTTAATCTTTTATTTTTTTTATTTTTGTGAGGAAATCGTAAAGCGGTTCACAGAATACATCTACCTACCAAGTTTCAACTATGTAGTCTTAATACTTTCGGAATAAAGTGGCTGTGACATACGGACGGACAGACAGACAGACAGACAGACAGACATGACGAATCTATAAGGGTTCCGTTTTTTGCCATTTTGGCTACGGAACCCTAAAAACCGGACAAGTGCGAGTCGGGCTCGCCCACCGAGGGTTCCGTACAGACCTACATCTATACATAAAATAAAGCTATAGAAAAGTTGTGTCGGTACAAAGGAAATATTTTGAAAAAAAGTGGTTGGTAGTTATTAGTTTTTTTATATGAAAACTGTACTACGGAGAGTTCAAGCTTCATCCCAGGTTCTACCTACCGGAATTATGTAAAAAATTGCTTAGATTATAAGTTGGACTCCAAGCTATCAAACTGTAAAAAAATACCATCAAAATCCGTTCAACAGTTTTTAAGTGATTCGCGCAAAAACATTTAAAATTGACTGCTATATATAGATAACCATTTGAAATCCTTTGTCGCCACGTAGAAAATAACCCTTCCAGGGATTACGAAAAAGAATTGACCACGGGCGAAGGTTTGAAATGGAATAGTACATTACTGCAGCGGCACTCAAGACAGGTATTGAAGAACATACGTGAGTCCATCAATGCCTAGTTGCGGCCAAGGCTTGTATAGTATACTTTTCTCAAATAATGCGCGGAAATCCAAACCAAGTAGCTTATAAACTTTTAACTTTTTAGTTTTAAAAGTTTTAAGCTTTTTATTTTTATTTTAAATTACCGTAATTGAAAAAAGAAAATGGATTTTTTTTTAAATCTTTTTGGAATGTGCACATAAAGGCCTTTCATTTGATACCCATATTGAAAAAAAAAAATTTTTCTGTTTTTTTTTTTCATTTATTTCCAGTTTTTCAATTTTTTTTTTCAGTTTTTTGGAAAGTGCTCATCAAGGCCTTTCATTTGATACCCATAATGCAAAAAAAAATTATCTTTCGTTTTTAATTTTTTTTTTCAGTTTTTTGGAATATGCTCATCAAGGCCTTTCATTTGATACCCATATTGAAAAAAGATTTTTTTTCGTTTTTAATTTTTTTTTCATCTTTTTGGAATGCGCTCATCAAGGCCTTTCATTTGATACCCATATTGCACCAAAACATTTTTTTTTCGTTTTTTTTTTTTCAGTTTTTTGGAATGTGCTCGCTCATCAAGGCGATATTTGATACCTATAAGTATTTGTGTTTCATTGAAAACTTCGCTCCATATCTGAATTACACGTGTGTAATGAGTTTTAATAGAAACATTGCCGGACAGACGCCGCCGGTAATTTTTGTATGAAAATCTATTATTACACGTTAGTAATGGATTCTCATACAAATATTGACGGCGCGGTTTAGGTCTGTCCGTAAACTCCGATTTAGCACGAAGAAGTTTGTCAAAATAATGTTCGAATTTCCAAGCATGTTTGAGAAAAAATAAAATAATTACCTGTATAAAATACAAGTATTGCTAATTGTCAACAAATGGCGCTGTATATCAAGAGTACACTGTATAATGTTCTGTGAAATGGTGTTATCTATCGCAATGTTATTAGAGAAAATGGGTGTATTCCAACAAGACCCTTGCTCCGAAAGTCTGTTTTCATCCCGTTCGAGTCACGTCATATCGGTGTGAAAAACGCGCTGATTGTTATATACCTACTCTGTGGTGATAGCTATTGGTCTGCTGGAATGCACTCCGTTGATTGTTTTACTCTTTGACCCCCTGTCATGCAGCGTGTCATACCGCCATGTTGCGAAAATATTTAGAGCCAAATTTATTACTTTTTAATTTTATTTTTAAAAGTAATTAACTATAACAATATTTGAAAGGATCTGAATAATTCATAATAATAAATATTTATATTTTAAAAAGAATTAGTGGCGCGATTATCACAAAAGTAATTAGAAGTTAAACTATGACCGCGCATACCGTTGTTTCACCAAGATGATTAATAATTACGTATTTTAATGACCATATTTTTCATGATTTAATTACAAATATACAGTTTTCAGATTTATTCCTGTAAGTATAGTATAAGACGCTATTACCTGCCAAATTTCATAGTCCTAGGTCAACGGGAAGTACCCTATGAATTTTGATTCCTTTGAGAGTATCGAAAATGCGTTTTTTGCGCCCTAAACGGCAGTATCTTTTTTTTACGCTAACTTAGAAGTTTGATTTTTTTACAGCTTCAAGGGACCGTAGACCTTAGTATATGGTTTAAATTTCAACTCGATACCTCCACGCGTTCCCGAGATAAAGGGTCTTGACAGACAGACGGACGGACGGACAGACAGACGGACAACAAAGTGATCCTATAAGGGTTCCGTTTTTTCCTTTTGAGGTACGGAACCCTAAAAATGATGTATGTTTTTTTAAGGCATTTTTCTGACCGAAGGTGGCACTGCGCTGAATTTTATTTAATATTGTATTTTAATTATAATACACAATTTTAGTAAAACTTCTCGTAGGGCTCAAAGTCTAGTATTTTTAGACGTTATCATAATCGTTTCCACAAAATTCACGAAATTTTTTATAAAAATCAAATCTATTTTTATTTATAAAATAAAAATTTCTGAGGGCGCCACTTTCGGTCAATCCTTAGGACGTCTTCATGCTTTCGTGTTACGTATACTAAAACAATGTGCATGCATGTGCACGCCTAACAACATTCATAGCCGAGGTGCATTCGTGAGATGAAGCTATAAGCGAAGAACTATAAGAACTATAAGCGAACGATAATTAATGAGTCCTATCCTGTTGATGATTAGATAAAGCAGCCCGTCCCAGTGCCGACGGAACAGTACCGCAGCTACCGTCGCGCGGCGCCCGCGCACGCCTCCTCCCCCGAGCTGGCCTCCCCCCGCGCGCCGCGCCCCGCGCCCCCGCCCCCGCCGCGCCCGCGCCCCGCGCAGCTCACGCTCGAGGAGTTCATGCTGGCGGAGCAGGAGGACACCAAGCGGCAGGTGACTGGCATAACGATATACCTGTGTCGGCTAAGTACGTGTAGGAACGTGTACGGGATAAAGGCGGTCGCCCGCTGATGAGGCCCTCCGCATATGGCTCGTAAGCGTATCGCCAAATCGCGACGAATTCGGTACGAGCAGAATTCTACACACGAAGCGTAGCGTAGGCGTAGATATTGTTCCAGAATATAAACTAGAGCTTCACGTTGACGGGAATTCATCACCAAACATATAGAAAGTATTTTCTTCGCTTGCTTTTTTACGCCAGTACGCTACGACTATCGAATTGACAATAAAATCTCACATGATACTCTTACGCTACGATGCCGTGTGCTGAGCGAGATGCGAGTCGGCGACCGACCGCGCGGCACGACTCGGCGTCGTGTCGCCGGCTCGTGTCGCGTACACTACCGGTTTCTATGTATTTCTATGAAATACCTTC
Organism: Agriphila geniculea; assembly: GCA_943789525.1. Taxonomy (NCBI): domain Eukaryota; kingdom Metazoa; phylum Arthropoda; class Insecta; order Lepidoptera; family Crambidae; genus Agriphila; species Agriphila geniculea. The sequence continues at coordinate 28,198,303 of OX038875.1, read as the reverse complement.
TGTACCCAGCGACATCGCAGCCGACGTAGCGTCGTGTCGCCAGACCACTCATCAGTAGTGACAACACGTTGAATTTGCTAAAAAAAACGCTATGCTCGAAATCATGACCGCAGCGACATGAGGCGGCGGCATGATACAGACTTTCTATCGGCTGATAGTTGGCCGAAATATGTTTTCTATATGAAAAATCAGCCGATACGAAATTGGTGTATTGTGCGCACTTGCATACCTCTTCATACTGATTAAAGGCCTGACCCAACTATCGGCCGATAGTTTGGTCTCTAATATGCGGGGACTCTTACTTTGCATTAAGGCATGATGTATTATTATACAGTGTCTTTGATTTTGTCTCCTGTTGGAATGGCCGCCATTTTAAATAAGTATTTTTATTTTAGATTACCTTTCCGAAAAAATTTAATTCACCAGATTTAAAAGTCCTACCATAAAAAAATTATCTCATTACACAATACCGTTAAATTGGAATAACTTGAGGACAGTTGCGGAATAAAACGGCTCTATTTAATCTGTCAAATTAACTCTTTTCCATACATTTTCGAGTGAAGTTACAGCGCATCGCTGTCTATTGTTAATTTAATCGCATTGTAATTATTTACACGATCACTGCGGCGCTCACGCATGCTTCCTCCCCTCTCACACTCACCTCAGAGATATCTTTTCTTATCAGATGTAAAAATGTGTCATTAATCGTATTTATAAACCACTCTCAACATTGAGAGCTATCTTGAGATCATACCTGAAACACGGCGGCGACACTCCCCTGTACGTGTGAGATCTGGCGCCGGTGACCTCGAACTACGTCGGGGACTCGTTTCGTCTCTCTCTCTCTATTTTGTGATTTCGTGTATGTCTTTCTCATCTCGCGCGACTTCGCGGACTCTGCTCCTCGCTTCGATGGCTCCGCGGCACTCTCGTGCTCGCCCGCGCCACTCACACACAGCCGTGAGCGATTCACAGCACACATTTTTTAGTGTCGGTTTTTTTAACGTAGTGTATATTTTCTTTGCCTGAAATGCTATTCATAGAAGAGCATCTCAAAGATAGCTCTTGTCGTCGAGAGCGGTTTATAAATGCGGGTGTCGATGGTGCAGATGTACACGGAGCGCGTGGTGCTGGGCGTGCAAGCCTCGGAGTTGCAGCGGAGGCTGGACGGCGCGCCCCACGCGGCCCACGACCAGCCCGCCGCCAACACACAGGTCAGCCGCATACATATTTACAACTAGTGTTGCCAACTTATTTTGAATGAAATATAGTATTTTCAAGATTTTTAATGTAAAAATATAGTAGATAGCGAAAAAGTTCAAGAAAATATAGTAAGTTATCGTTTTACAAAAAAAAACATTTTAAAGAAGTTGCATTTTTCATACTTAAAGACTAACAAGTGTTTGATTACAAAAATTATTATGCAATCACTTATGTGCATATAAGTAAGAATTTTTTGGTGCTTTTGTTTATAATTTTTGCACTTGCAAATATAGTAGTTTATAGTAGGGTACTATATTATATAGTAGGGTTAACAACCCTATTTACAACCAACAATCTTGTGCCGGCGACAGACGTAACTTCAAGTATGCAACTACAAACTCTCAAAAAAAAACGAAACGAAAATTGCCCATAAAGCAAAAGAAAACGAAAAAAAAGAAGTACAAAAGAAGAATTGGCAAAAAAAGGCCTGCCAAAAAGCTAAAGCAAGACAAAAAAAAAACTACAAACTAACGGCCCGGCCACAGCCAGCCGTGGCGGGCGGCGCGGGGAGCGAATTGGACTAAGAGCTAACCCCGGAAATAGGTATACAATCTACTGAGCGACGAAATCCCTCTAGTTGTTAGTGGGCCAATACTATCATTATTAACGGATCCGGGCACCTGGCAGATTTTCAGTGGTGGAGATAAGAATGGTCGGGCAACAATGGGCTGAAAAAGCGATTAAAAGTACACAATTTACAGAGCCCTGGATTTGGTGTGGTATAAATAGCAAGCCAATCATGTGTTTAAATCGAATATAACATTGCCAGGCATTTTGGCTGGTGGAAAAGTAGTGCCAGGCGGCATCAAAGGTGCGCGAAAAGTGGTGAAGTTTGATGCCGCCTGGGCTTTGTAAATTGTGTACCTTCAGTGCTTTTTCAGCCCTTTGTTACCTAACCACTCCCACCTCCACCGCTGAAAATCTGCCAGGTACCCGGATCCGTTAATAATGATAGTATGGCACAGTAACTAGAGGGATTTCGTCGCTCTGTAAATTGTATACCTATTACCGGGGCCAGCTCTTAGTATAAATTCAATAATCACTGCGCGCTATCTCGATGGTGGCCTCTCAACTCGTCATCACGACTGCGCAGTGATAACCGAATTCACTTGCCGCGCCACTCGCCACGGCGTCTCAATGATGGCGCCACTTTTCCTAATTCAAGCGGAAACTGGCTCTTACAAATAAGGCCTAATTCAGCTGTCTAAATTAGTTATTTTTATTTGACACGCTATTATATTGATACGCTGGAGTACAAATCTGTCAACATCAGTTACATTAACAATACTAATGTGATAATGATAACATAGCTGTCAGGTAGAATAATCAAATTACACTTATAATAAAACTTACTATAAATTTTCTGTTATGGGTAATGTAAATTGTATTCCTATTCTGTGCAGAGTCGAAACACGACGCAGAGTGAACGGCGTCCCCGGGCTGCGCCTGGAAACAATGGGTAAGTATATCAGATTAGTATGACTTTATATTATATTACTATATATTTTAAATTCAAGAAACACGAGGAAAAATATAGCAGTAGTCATGAACTCGTGGCATGACGTACCCGATAATAATCGAAATTAAGATCTCAGATCTCAGACGGGCGTACGGACGTACTTATAGCTTCATACCTAAAGCGTGGAGTGTCCCTGGCCTGCTTCCACCTTCGGCCTTATCGTCACTTAAACATCAGGTGAGGTGAAGGCCAAGCACTATCCCGTTGTGTATAAAAAAAAATCGGGTTGCACTCCGGGAGTGCCGGCAGAAGTGAAAACTTGAATATTAACGTTGTGCATTTTTGATATTTTGGAATGGTTAGGGAATAATATTGCACGAATCGCTTTAATTATCAGTATAAAAGTACTATCATTTATGAGGTAGAATACAATATTTATTTATTGCGCTATCGTACACAAACATGACAATTTATATTACATTAAACAGTTTATCTCAGAAAAATCAACCCACCGAACGCGAAAGTGACGCGCCGCCATTTTAGCCGCGCCGTAGAAAGAGAGGGTACTTCCGCCGCCGGCTGTCTACGCTACATCCGTCTTACAAATTTTCGCTCAGGGTCACCTGACCCTGACTGACGCGAGTTAAACATTTTTTCCCCATCACAAAAAAAGTGTACAACGCCGTTAAAGAAGTTTTCACTTCAAAAACGACCATACATTTATTGGGATTCAAATAACTAGGTAATTGTAACTCAGTATTTGTAGGGTGGACAAACCGACCTATCCTGAAGAGCAAGCGGGCCCGGAGGCCGCCGACGCCGGCCCGCACGACCGCTGGCGGGACTCCCTGCGGAGGAATCATAAGGTATTTCATCGAGAGTTTTTGGCGGGATTTTATCGAGTTCAGTTCGGTGACTATTTTAATTATTCGCTAATTGATTCATAGTGGATATTGTGTCTTAAAATTGGTGCAGTTTTCTGGTACAAGTGTCTACGCAACTGAACAATATGGGGGATAATGGAAATAGGCGCGATCTTGGTTGTGTGAATCTGAGACTTTTATTGTAGTGGTCGCTACCTCGGCAAAACTTACCGAGTAAACTGTCTTGATATACTTGCTGCCAAATGCTCCAAGCAGCATTGGAATGTGATGCACCCGCATTTTAATGTAAACTGAAACAATCTACTTGAAAATCTAGAAATACTGAACTATTCAAAACATGACACTGGCAAAAATTACTTCCAAGAGGAAAGTAGATTGCCATAACAATAATAAGAAGAAGAAGGTATTCATCTATTACTATTTGTAAATACTCGTATTCACAAACAATACTAGTCTATGTAGAGTACCTTAACTGTACGAAGTAAAGCATTTCTCGATGCGTTGCATATAACGAGCCTTTCAATTCACAAATAATACTTAAGGCACTCTTTGAACTTTGATAAGTGATCGCACTGCATTGCATTTGACGCGACCCTATGATTGGCCAATTTTGTGTTGCACTCTAGTATTCGCCGTGACATTTTAACAGCTAGGCCATAGACGAAAGTAGGTAGTGCAGAGTAGAAAAACACAACAAATAAATACATTTCAAAAAAATCTATCCTGCACACGAAATAAGATACTCTCTTCCTGAGTCTTCTCTCCCTCTCTTCTCTTCCTCTCTTCTGTTCTTGATAAAACATTTTCTTTGCTTTCTTCAGTATTGTGTTTGAAGTTAGTTTGAAGGTCAGTATAATTTTTTGACGTAACATTGCTTAATATGCCTCGTCTGCTATATTAGCTGTGCATTCCTTTTTTTAGACGCATAGCTCTGACTCAAGAGTTGTTCATGAATAGGTTTTTGGTGCCGTATATGTCCGCGCGCACTATGAGACCTCGTAGTAATGTTTGTGAATACGGGTGTTAGTGTTCAGCATAAAGTACTCGTAGTTTTCAGAATTTAAAGCTTACCCAGACTATATACTTTTAATTGATATAGTTACGTGTGATCTTTATTGCATTCAAAATAACGTTGTATTTTTGCGATTTTACGAGAAATATTTCAACTTTATGCAATATTGAAGATGGGAACCGGAGAAAATCCCTTCGTGCGTTTAGGCTTTTAGTATTTACAGAATGAAAAAAAAAAGATAAATAGATTCTTTGCTAGGGAAACCCTATTCGATATGCAAACAGAACAATCATAGCATCATGAGAATACGAGTAGATGAAATCGAAAGGGTTCCGGTCCCTGATTGAAGATCCGTCTTGGGCATAATTGAACAAACGAGTATTTTCTCTGCACTCTCTTACAGACAGATATTTGGATTTATTACTTTAATGCAGTGGTACTGATGAAATTAATAACCCGCAGGTGCACAGCGCGCAGACTAAGCCGGCGACGCCCGTCGTGCCTTCTGGAACTAGGTAAGCTTATTTGTATGAGTTTAATTAGAGCTTGTTTTTTAATATAATAAAAATAAAGCATTCAAATTAAGTTAAAAATTGTAGTTACAGCTCGTGCAACATAACTTAAACCAAACCATAGACAGTGAAGGGCAAAAATTGTAATGCGCAGGTCACGTGGTATAAAAAATTAAGCCATGTTGTGTTGTGCGAACTGTAAACAGCTACTCTTAAGAGGACTGTACTGTAGAGTCTGTCTAAAAAGTCTGTTTACATGAGAAATTATTAAATTATTTATAAAAATGTATACTGGTAACCCTGTTGGTGCTGTCAAAATTCTAATTGTAAACATTTTTATTTATTTATTTATTAAGATTGGTGGGGTGGTTGGGGATTTAGGTGGGTAATAAATATACTTATAATTTATTACCTTTGAAATTACCCATGTAAACAGACTTTTTAGACAGATTATAAAGTAAACGGTTTTTGTGGAAAAAGCGATAATGTTTTTCATCTTCTAAACCTTAACTCAGTCTCGCTCGCACAGCGCTAGCGCACAGGTGTGTTCGTAATAATGTCGTTCAACACAGTTAAATGTAATACGTGTAACATAGTTATATGTGAAGTGCTATCATATATTCAGTTTAAACATGACGTGATGGACAACGAAAGTTTAATAAAGATCTGTGTTTCTGAATTCTCGGAGAAGGAGATTGATGATGCCAAAACGCTTCTGTTTTAATCGGTTCAAACGGCAGCGCAGCGAAAAGTGTCAAGACGTAAAGGCGGAAAAACGACAAGAAATGTCGAAGATATAATTTGTTTCTTTAAAGAAGTGGATCCTGATTGCGTGCCGATATTTGTTGCCCGTGATTTGCAGAAACTGCCACCGATATCGTTCGATCACATTGATGCTGTATCTATATTGAAAGACATTACGAAGTTGCGCAATGATATGAATTATTTTAAAGAAAAATACGCGACACTAAGTCTGGTTCAAGAGTTGCAAAATGACCTGGAAAGCGTCAAATTGGCATCTATCTGTAATCACCAAAACGTTAACACCAGAAAACGGGGCGCTTATTTACTCGAAAGCGGACCAATTTCGCCATCAATAAATTATAAAGAAGGTATGCCGGTATCAGCTGTTCAAAACAATAACGGCTGCACTGGTGATAACGCACATAGGAAGTCTTGCTCGCGCACTAATGCAGCAGCCGAGTGCACGAGTCGCGCGCTCTCTGTCTCACCGACGACGACGGCAGGGATAGCAGTACCCTGTACAACCTCGCCAGCGCGTCAAGATGTACCGTTACACTCGACGGCTTCGCATAAGAACGGAGAGCGTGAATGCACAACAAAGGAGCAATGTATAGAAAAAAATCCCCGTCAAGTTAGTATGGCGGATATGGTGATGAAAGAGGGCAAATGGGCTCATAATGAGCCGAGCGAAGAATGGAAGCTGGTGCAAAGGAAAAAGCTTAGAAATCGATTTATTGAGAAAACTGGCAAAGCTGTAACGGAAACTGATACAAAGTTTAGAGCGGCGGATATAAGAATCCCTTTATTTATATCAAATGTGGATAAAGGATCGTCTGAAGAGGACATTAGTGCCTATGTACAGTCTAAGACAAAGGAAAGTGTTACATTAGAAAAAATAAATATGAAAGTTGAGAGGCCTTATAACGCTTTTAAGATGTTGGTAAGTAGGAATAAATTAGATATATACCTAAACGACGAATTATGGCCCGACGGAATAAGATTTAGGCGCTTTGTTCATTTCAAAAAGCGTACTAGTACAGAAAACAATTCAGAGCAGCCAAACGGGAATACACTAGATTTGAATAATGGATCACAAAAATAATACTAGTACATTAATAAGTTTCAATTGCAAAAATGTGAAAAGGAGCATCGAGTGTATTAGATCCTTGTGCAAAGAAGCGGATGTTGTTGCACTTCAAGAAACCTGGCTGCTGCCGCATGAACTGACTTTCCTTGGTAGCATCGATCCTAATTTTAACTACACGGGGAAATCATCGGTGGACCTTTCGACTGGCGTTCTGCACGGCCGACCCCACGGGGGTGTAGCATTATTGTGGCGGAGTAACGCATTTCAAAGTGTAACAGTGATAAAGTGTAATAGTGAACGTATTGTGGCAATTAAGGCTGTAACTTGTGATCGTCGTGAAATACTAATTTTGTGTGTGTACATGCCAACCGATCAACCCGTCAACCTACCTATGTTTACACAGTGTATGGGTGAGTTAAACGCTGTTATACAGGGCAATGCCGTCGAAACAGTTTACATGTTAGGCGATTTTAATGCACATCCTAAGGCCCCGTTTTGTGATGAAATGTTAAATTTTTGCTCCGAAAACCAATGGTTGTGTGCTGACATAGAAAAACTGGGGATATCGAGTGGCACGTACACTTACATTAGTGAAGTGCACGGTTGCAAAAGGTGGCTTGATCATTGTTTGGTGAGTAAATGTGCATGGCCTACTGTTGTGAATGTTCAAGTGCTGTATAATATATTTTGGTCAGATCATTTTCCACTGAGTATTGAATGTAATCTTAATTTAATTAGAAGTAAAATAGATATAAATACCGATTCAAGTAATAAAAATGTTATATGGGGCCTAAGAAGGACAGACGAAATTAAAAAATATTATGAATATTGTAATAATCAATTGAAACTTATAGATTTTCCATCCGAATTTCAAAATTGTGCTGATAAAATGTGTGATAATATGGCTCACAGAGGCATTATAGATACTTTTTACAAAAATATTGTTGGCGTGCTTACTCAGGCGTCAATAGACAGTTGTAAAAGTCGTGATAATCAATATTTAAAAAGAAATATTGTGTACGGATGGAACAAACATGTAGCGGAAGCCCATAGGCAAGCGAGGTTGGATTTTGACATGTATGTTTTATATGGTAGACCTACGAGTGGCCCGATTTACGATCGCATGTGTTCAAGTCGTAAAATTTTCAAATCTAGGCTCAGGTTCTGTCAACAACACCAGGAGCAAATTCAAATGGATGCGCTTGCAACTCAACATTCAAACAAACAGTTTGGTAAATTCTGGCGGAGTACCAAAAAACTCAATGGTAAAACGAGACTGCCCGTTGTTGTTGAAGGAACTAGTGAGCCGAGAAATATTGCCAACATCTTTAAACAGCACTTCAGTATTGAGTCACCTTTGCAACCTCCATATGTTTGTGATGCGGTTCAATGTAATGTTCGTCAGCCTTACAGAATAACTAGTAAAGAAGTATCTATTGCCATCGCCAACATGAGCAGGGGTAAATCCCCCGGACATGATGGGTTAAGTATAGAACATTGAAAATATTCAGGTCCTCATATCCACAGGCTGCTCTCTATGCTTTATACTTTTTGTATCAGACATTCATATCTGCCACCAGATCTAATGAAGACTGTGGTAGTGCCCCTTGTCAAAGACTCGACAGGTGATATAAGTGACAAATCAAACTATAGACCCATTTCACTGGCGACCATATTTGCAAAGGTTTTAGACAGAGTGCTGGATTCTTATCTTAGTAAATACATAAATTTACATGACGCCCAATTCGGGTTCAGAGAAGGTTTATCTACTGAAAGTGCAATTCTCGCCCTTAAACATACAGTGGGTTACTATGTTAAAAGAAGCACACCTATCTATGCATGCTTTCTTGATCTTTCGCGAGCATTTGATCTAGTATCATACAATACACTTTGGACTAAGCTGCAGCAGGTAGGTATATCGCCAGAAGTGATAGATACTTTTTCTTATTGGTACAAAAACCAAAGAAATGTCGTAAAGTGGGGTACTGACTTCTCTGACGAATATACATTGAGCTGCGGTGTAAGGCAAGGCGGTCTTACATCACCAAGATTATTTTGTTTATATGTTAATCAACTGATTGAGCGACTGAGCAGCACACATGTCGGATGCCGTATTGACAATGTTAGTGTAAATAATATAAGCTATGCAGATGACATGGTGCTGCTGAGCCCCTCAATCAGCGGATTGAGGACGCTCTTGCGTATTTGTGAACAGTATGCTGAGCAACACGGTCTAAGGTACAATAGTAAAAAGAGCCAATTTATGCTCTTTACAGGAAATAACAGAAAACCTTGCTCAGTACCGTCCATAACCTTGAATGGAGCAGCCTTAGATCGTGTTTCTCAGTTCAAGTATCTTGGCCATATCCTCTCTGAGGATTTGAAAGATGACCTTGATATCGAAAGAGAAAAAAGGGCGTTATCAATTCGCGGCAACATGATAGCACACAAGTTCCATCGGTGTACTGTTAATGTTAAATTGACACTTTTTAAGGCATATTGCCAAAGCTTTTATACCAGTGGCCTTTGGAACTCTTTCACACAAAAATCGTATAACGCCCTTAGGGTACAATATAATAATATTCTCAGGGCTTTGTTGAAGCTCCCACGCCACTGCAGTGCCTCAGGTATGTTTGCCGACGCACACATAGAAGACTTTTTCGCAATCATACGCAAGAAAACAGCGTCAATAATGCAGCGAGTGCGGGGGAGCAGCAACAAAATCCTGGGGATGATTGCCGAGAGGTTGGACTCGGCGCTGTATCACAGGTTCATCGACTTGCATGTCAAACGTGCAGGTCGATGATACCTTTTCATCCTAATTTATCTCTAATCTTTTATGTAACTAACATAGCTTTAAGATGATTGTTACTAACCCTATGGACTGTAATTGTCTGAAATAAAATGATATAATAATAATTAACTTATAGCAATGAATTTTCTGTATGTTGATGAGATGTCTTAAAACGTACGTAGGTTTGTAAGGAATACATTACTATTTTTTGGCACAAATAAAATCTTATCAAAGAACAGTAGCAATGTATTATCTTATCAAAGAACCGATAGCGATGACACTTGCGCGGTAGGGTCTCTGGTTTAGAGGATGGGAAACGTCGTCGTCGCCTTTTGTATGGAAACCGCTTGGTTCACAATTTTCTTACTTTATAGTTCATGCTAAATGAACTTGCAAAAACGGTCATTGCCCTCTTCTGTATCAAGAATTTTCGAAACATAGCAATAGATATCGTTCTTCATACTAAACCGCCGTTAATATTACATCGTTCACTTTTCAAAGTACACTGGGTATATTTGCAACTTAGGTAACCATTTAGCGTCAAAGACGCCTAGGACCTCAGAACAAAGATTTTTTTTGTCTAGTGTCAATCAAGGTTTCTTTGTTTACCTATATTTAGCGATACGTTTCATAAGTTTTTCTCGCCGGTTTTTGAGTATTTGGTTACATCGGTACATAGAAGGCAATGAAAGTTTGTGCAAGTTTATTTTAAATTAGCGGCCGCCCGCGACTTCGTCTTGGTGAAAAGTTTTGCTATTCCTCAGGAACTGTACGTTTTTTTGGATGAAAGGTACCCTATGTCCTTCTTTGTACCCCTGACAACGTGTATGTAAAATTTCATGATGATCAGTTCAGTAGTTAAGACGTGAAGTTGTAAGAAATAAACAAACGGATTTTCGCATTAATAATATTAGTAAGGATATGTCTTAGATTATTTATATGTCAAGATAGACAGTCGAAGCAACGAAAGCGTCTAAAAAAATATCACCCAACAGATGGGTGACCAAAACACGCACACATTGTCAGTAGTGTGACCCGGCTATATTTTTTATTACAATACTCTTTGGGCGCAATGATGCTAAAAATGCACACCAACTTCAAAAAGTTGGCTTGTTTTGTTTAGTACTTCAAAAGCGTAAGACTCTATCTGGATATACAGGGTGCATTTGTAATCACTCTCCAAATTTTAAGGATGTGTTCAGTCCATGAAACTGAACAACTTTCTCCATGAAACATGTGTCGAAATACGCCAAAAAATTTCGGTCATCCCATACTAAACTGATCACGTGATCTCTTTGTTTTGTATGAAAAGTCAATTTTTTTTAACATATTTGACCCTATGTTTTTTAGAGAAAGTTGTTCAGTTTCATGGACTGAACACATCCTTAAAATTTGGAGAGTGATTTCAAATGCACCCTGTATAAATAATCTAAGGGATATGTATGTATAAAACGTTTGGTCGTCTCACAGTTGGAGCGGCGGCGGAGGCGCGGGGGGCGGGGGCGCGGGGGGCGGCGGGGGCGCGGGGGGCGGCGGGGGCGCGGGGGGCGCGCGCGGCGTGTCGCGCCTGCGCCTGGTGTTCGGCGCCGCGCCGCAGGTATGACACACCACTAGAGATGACCAAAGGATCCAGTTTTAACTCGACTGCTGGGTTTAAACCCAGTTAAGGCTCCGTTGTGCGAAATCGTTTGTCCCTGTCTTTTTCTTTACGTGTAAAGAGTATGAAAAATTACCTCACTTCTGCACTTTTTAGATGTTTTTCGTTGTTTTTTCATTATAACTTTAGCACAATTATCTTTCTTGAAAAAAAGTTATTGGAACAACTTCACAGTACGTTAAAGTGTATTTGATGTAGAATTCAATACGTTTCCGCTATTTTTTACGCCTAAAATATGACCCGCGACAAGCGCTTTTGATGATATTCATGCTTGTTTTTCAATCTGTGAGGTTTATTCGCAATTTAATACTTGTAGCTATTAGATAATCTCTTTAGCTTGTCGTATGTTTTTTTTTTGTGGCTACAACCTGACGTTTTCTATATAAAAATATGGCCCGCGCAAACCATGTTTTCCTATTATGGACCCTTAAAACCCATAGACCATTTTGTTGAACTAAATAAAATCTTTAAAAATAAAACGTTTTGTCCTTTTTTGCATTGGTTTAACAAGAAATTATTTCCATAGCGACGTCACATTCAACATATCAATAGAAATAAAAACTGTAAAAAATGTATATAACAAACAATGTAGATTTTCATTGGGTTTTAACCCAGTGGTCGGGTTTAACCCGGGTCTTTTGCCCATCTCTAGATATAACCTTTAAAACCAGCGAACTAAAATCTATAAAACAAGCATTCCACTCGAGAAATGGCACCACGCAAAATTACAACTAAGTAAGACGGAGCTTAAAAATGCTGATATTTAGTTATGCTTTACTTTTACTTTATTTTCGAAATTAAAAAAACCCATTACAGTGCAGTCTTCTTATTTTTTTTTTGTTTTGGCAATCTACTTTCCTCTTGGAAGTAATTTTTGCCAGTGTCAAGTGTTGAATATTTCAGTGGTAGATTATTTCAGTTTACATTAAAATGCGGGTGCATCGCATTCCAATGTTGCTTTGAGCATTTGGCACCAAGTATATCAAGACAGTTTACTCGGTAAGTTCAGCCGAGGTAGCCACCACTACAGTAAAAGTCTCGGCTTCACACAACCAAGATCGCGCCTATTTCAAATATCCCACATATTGTTCAGTTGCGTAGACACTTGTACCACAAAACTGCACCAATTTTAAGACACAATATCCACTATGAATCAATTTGCAAATAATTAAAATAGACACCGAACCGAACTTGACAAATGGCGCCAAAAAACTGAAAGTGCAGTCAACTGCATCACAAAATAACTTTTTAAATTTTTACAGCACACTTTTACTTTTTAATTTATTGGCGCGTATGGGCTCATTGTAGTATCTATGGTCTGTGGTGTGCGGGGCACAAAAAAGTTATGATTTTAATTGTCACTTTACGTTGTACTGAATTTCGTAGGTTTTTTTATTCTTGCTTTATAATATCTGGTAGCAATGAATTTGACAAAAATTTGACTCCGCCTGACATTTTAGATGCAGCAAAAGAAATTAGTCTTATATCAAGGTAATAGGTACGGTAATATCAGCAAAGTCCCTCTCCTCTATTTTAACTTTGATCTTTTATAAATAGTAGGTTCAATTCCAAATTGTATGAGTGTAGATAAAGTAGTGTATGAAACTGTACATAAATAGGTATTAAAGCACTCGTGTGATACTATTAAAAACCTCTCCTACGGCTCGGTTTTTAAACACACACTCGTGTTCTCAAGTTGCATTCGTGTCTCAAGTTCTCAGTGTTGCACGCTGGGTGACTCAAGGTCACTCAGCGTGCAATGGAGAGAGCCATGCTTGGCGTTTCCCTGCGTGATCGAATCAGAAACGAGGAGATCCGCAGGAGAACTAAAGTAACCGACATCGCTCGAAGGATTGCTCAGCTGAAGTAGCAGTGGGTTGGACACATAGCGAGAAGAACCGATGGCCGTTGGGGCGGAAAGGTCTTTGAATGGCGACCGCGCACCGGACGACGCTCCGTGGGTAGGCCCCCGGCAAGGTGGACCGACGTGAGGGTGAAGGTCGCGGGAAGCCACTGGATGCGGGCCAAGCAGGACCGATCGTCGTGAAGATCTTTGGGGGAGGCCTATACCCAGTAGTGGGTGTCGTGTTATACAGTATCGGTGAGAGGTGTCTATGTGCGCATTGCTCGAGCGCACGAGTGCTAAGCTTTACTACTGTCTCTTTATTGTGTCTTTCGCAAAGGTAAAATGCGCTGCTAAGCGCGCCGGTTGCATCGTACATAACTTATTTTGTAATATTAACAATTTATCCACAGTACCCGCACCTACAATGCCCGCCGACATTTCAACCGGAGAGCTACTCCCTGGCGCGCCTGGCGCCCTCCCGCGCGCCGCCCCCGCCCCCCTCCTAGCCCCCGCCCCCGCCCCCGCCCCCCGCCGCCCCCTACAGAGGATTCCAGACGCCGCCCCCCAATCGCTGCACCTCTCCACGAGACACTACTCCGAGCCCGACGAGTATATAAAAAGTTGGGGAATATCAAACTTCAAATACGAAGAAAAAGTTCTTGATGAATAATCTGCAAAAAGTGAAACGTACAAGGGGCTGATCGCTGAAATTTTGTGTGCAGTTGAATCTCTGAGATAGGAAACTAATGGAGCTGCCATAAACTGCGATACCGACAAAATACAAAGCATTCGTGACGTCAGGCGCGTGCCGTGTCCGCCATATTGTGTTGCGTTTACATGTTACAATTTCGACTCTATGCTGTTTACATAAGGTGTATGTACACTAAGATGAGCCGCCATGTTTAGTTGCGTTTGAATGGAGAACAATAAAGTAGGTAGGCACATTTTTTTCGTAAGTATGGCTCCTCCGTTAGTTTCCTTTCTCAGAGAGTTGAATAGATATAAAATTTTACTCTATGGCCATAGAAAATATACTGGCTGACGCTGACGGCAATACGAAATCAAACGTTATATTATGTATGACGCAAACGCAGTCAAGACGCGCTGCATAAAATTATGACGATCGGCCCCTTGGTCGATGCTTGTAGGTGACTTATCGCCGAAATATGTGAAACTCCATGAGAGCTTGAAAAATTAAGTACCGCAAGTGAAGGGAAAGCGAAGCAAGTGAGTATTAAGACTGACAGTAGTCCCTACCTGCTTTTAGTTTTAAAATACCTCTTAAAATGTTCGTCTATATCCATTGACTATAATATGACCAATGAGAAAGTCGACTATTGGTCCATCTTCCTCTACTGAAACCTCACAATTGACTACTATCTAATAACAGATAGCAATATAAAACCTTCCCGGTATTAAATATACTACATGCGCTCACAAAACGTTTTATAGGTTGCCATCCCAATTGTAGGTAACTGTATTGCAAACATGCTTTTTAAATCAGTTATTATGCGTGACAATAAGAGCAGAGTTGCATTATTATTCTCTGTAATAATACAATCGGTTTTAAAACCAACGACCTACGTATGTGTATGGGTATTATAGAACCAATTTTATTGTGATTTGATATTTGCGAGCCAAAAAGGACAATAATCGCAGATTAAAAATACTTACAGTGATTAAAGCCGTTTAGGCGCATTTGGTCCACTAGCCGAAAAAACGTCCACTTCTCATTTGGTCCATTTCGCAGAACGTCCATTTCTCGTTTGGTCCATTTCGCAAAACGTCCATTTCGCATTTGGTCAACTTTCACATTAATAAAATAATTTTGTTTTTGTTCTCTTTACTTAAGAATGTTGTATGATACATTTTCACTTTTTTATATATTTTTTGTTTTCTTTTCTTAGTACGTCACCAAAGTACCAGGATCACATAAATATGGAGAAGTTTTCTTCCATATTTTCAATCACCTTTGGTTTTTTTTTGTTTCCTTCATAACAACGTCACCAAAATATTAGGTACGGAGAAAATAAAAAATAAAAAAGTGAAAATATTTAAATTAACATTCTCCTATTTATGTGATCCTGGTGCTTTGGTGACGTGCTAAGAAAAGAAAACAAAAAATATATCAAATAGTGAAATATATACAACATTCTTATGTAAAAAGAACAAAAACAAAATTATCCCATATTTATGTGAAAGTTGACCAAATGCGAAATGGACGTTCCTAGAAATGGACCAAATGCGAAATGGCCGTTCTGCGAAATGGACCAAATGAGAAATGGACGTTCTGCGAAATGGACCAAATGCGAAATGGACGATCCGCGAAATGGACCAAATGAGAAATGGACCAAGTGGACCAAATGCGCCTAAACGGATTAAAATACCGAAATGTTACTATTGTTTACAACGAAAACTAACTAAATGATAGAACGATGACCGCGTAAATACATAATTTGTATCCAGACATATCTATTGATTGCGCAATGATATTCAATGTGTAGTGTAAACAAATTATAGCTACTTAACTGGTATCTTATGAATACTGCATATTATGACGGTGCGAGAATGAATGACTGATTAATAAGTGCTAACTTTTTTTACTCGGCTGTAAAAGCTTGCTTAAATATGAAGTTTTCTTGTTGATTATAACGAATATGGTTGTGAATCAAACATGCATTATTTTCCGCAGCCAAATTGGTGTAATGTAGTTAAAATTGGTGAATATTGCTTGCAGTATTAGGTATATCCTTGTCGCTAACAGCGACAAGTGCTGCGTTTGATGCAAAATATCTCCTATGTCAAGGAACATAGGGCTCAAATAAACTGCAGGGAATATTTTGCTTTGCAAGAGATATTTGTCAAAAGGTCGTGTCGTCCGCGGTTATAGATGTCAAATAAATAGTTGTATACTAACCCCCTTACTAATAAAGATTGTATAGCAGCTGCATAGTTACACAGTGTTTTGTCACTTTCTTTTTAATGTCCAATTCAAATAGTTTGACAGAGAGTAACCATTGTGTAACTATACATCTGCTATTCAATCTTTATTAGTAAGGGGGTAAATAGGTAAAATTAAAATAAAGACTTGTAACTTGAAATTACTTTAGGACTGCGAATGACTGACTTTTGTGCACCTTGAGCAAAATTAAACACAACTTTTTCCAATCATTTGCAGTTGGAGACCGATTAACAATATGTAACTTGGATAGAAAGCTAAAAAGTGCCTTTTGCTCACTCATCATTTAAGCAAAAAATATATATACTGTAGTTAAAATTTTATTTCAATAAAATTAGGTACTGAATGTTGTAAAATATTCAGATATAGTAGGCATACAAGAAGGTAACAAAAGTCTAGCCATCACAATGTCGAATTTTATTGAAATTTGTAACTTAATGCTCAGAAATAAAGCACAAAATGTACTACATACTAGGTAGTGTTAGGTGCGCTAAACAGTGGTGCTGTATATCGTGTCCTAATTATGTCTAATTAGATATTTTATAGATGCGTGCTGTGAGTACTTTGCGATGTACATAGATATGTTGTATATTTAGATAGAATGTTATTAGAAAGCTGAATTATGTTATTAATTTTAGATAGAAAATGTGACTCCGGAATGAAAAAGTGTTACATACTGCAATATTTTACTGGTTTTTTGACTCGTTAGCTCCTATAAAGATCAGTAGTATGCTGTATTCCAGCTATGTTTGAAGTAAATGTAAACTATGGTGATTTTAAATTAGTTAAACACTATATCAATAATTGATTATTATGTAATGTTTTATAATTACTTGATAAATTTTCAAAATTGTAGCTGTATAAGCGTAATAAGCTCAATAAGGGCGGATTCTACCAAGCGAGAATAAATATTATTCTTAGAGTAAATGACCAAGTATTCGAGACTAAATCGAAAAAACGTTTTACCACTCCCACGCTCTATCAGAGTATTTTGCCTATTCGAGAATAGTTACTATATACCACCCACCATTTAGCGGGGAACAACAAAGTTAATCCGAGAGTATTTTACTGGCGTCTACATACCGTATGTCAATGGATGCATTCTGCCAGACAAATCTTAGAGTCATCGATCGCCATAGAGTACAGATTAACCATGGAAAGTCAAATATTAAACATTTTATACAAAATACTTTCCATGGTTAAAATCTACTCTTGTGGCGTTCAGTGACTCAGAGATTTGTCTGGCAAAATGTACCCAATGACATTTGTTTGACATTTGACTTTGACGGCTAGAGTTACACACAAGGCGACAAAATAGTATATAAAAGTAGTAATTCTTGGTATAGTAATTCCCCTTTATATTCAAGTTTGGTCGAATCCACCCTTGGTCTACGTAAAAACGTGAACAACACAAGAATAAAATAAACTTAAACGTGATTTTACCTGCCTGCTTAAATAATATATTTTTATTACTGAACATTATGCATAAGTAAAGAAAGTACATTGCTTCTTTAGCATTTCAATGTTTATATGAATTGAAGCAGTACATAACGTCCTACTATAATTTTATGTCTTTCCTAAAACGGACACTATGAGCTCTCGCAGACTACAGACTTTCAATCGGCCGATAGCTGGTTTCAATATGAAGAATCGGCCGATACCAAATCGTTGTAATGTGCGCACTTGCATACTTCTTCATACTGATTAAAGGCCCGACCAACTATCGGTCGATAGAAAGTCTGTAGTTTGCGGACACGCTGAAATCCGAAATCATCGATTGCGTAGAGCGTACGCGTACACGTGCACGTGTGCGTCTACGTGTACGCATCCGTCAGTGAGTTTCGGCTTCTAGCCTTCTATTGTAGTTAGAGTGAATATTGTCTACTATGTGATTGGGTAACGTGATCGAAATCAGAGCTGTTATATTGACGTCCACTACCGTGTACAATAAGTAGCTAGGTTTAGTTGAAGGCAATGTTGGATATGCATACAGGACTAACGCATGTGTGTATAGCCATAATATACTCTTTAAAATATACGTATACTTGTCATGTAACAACTTGCCCTGTAGCCAATGTTATATTTGCGGGAGCGATAGTGAAATTGTATATCGAAAGATCTTTGGCATTGACACAAAGTTTTTTAAATCGTCAATTCCATACATCTATCGAAAGTCGAAAGCAAAGTTTGATATCACTGTGTGACTTTGTCTTAAAGAGCTTTTTAATCTATTATTGTTTAAAATAAACCGTTATAATTATTTATTTCAGTTAAAAGTAAAAATATACAGTGTTATTTCTAAAATACCAATAACCTCGCAGGAGTACATTTCTAACATCATTAACAACAACGTTTGTTCTACGACTTTTCCGAAAACAAACAAAAATAATTCGACTTCCCATACAAAATGTATGTATCGAGTTTTGTATGAAAAGTGTTAATTTTTTTGGCTGTTTTCGGAAAAGTCGTAGAACAAACGTTCTTGTTTATGATGTTAGTACTTAATCTCCTCCTGCGAGGTAGTTGGTGTTTTACAAATAACCCTGTATTTTTGACTCCATTAAAAGAAAAACAATAATTATGTAACTTTTTCAAATTACTTTCTTTATATTAAGATTATTAATACAATTGAAAAATATTAGAAAAAATTTACTCACCCATAGCAGCTCAGACGGGACTCGAACCCGCACCCTTAGGATTCCGGCCCAATGCACTAACCAATTATGCTACCGAGTCGCTAGCAGGATTGACGAAATTTTCTAATATCTTTCACGTCTCCGCTGTAGGCCAGCGCCATCTCATCAATGTGAAGTGAATTTTCTAATATTTTTCAATTGTATTAATAATCTTAATATAAAAATAGCATTGTGAATGCATAAAAAATCTAAAAGTTTAAAAAATTACTTTCTTTAGTCAAAACTCAATATAACATTTGCTGGAAAGGGTTTTTTGTTTTAAAGATAAGAAATTATTCTATGAATAAAAATACATTTAAGGGAGTTCAAGAAATGGAAGCTTTAACTTAGAACCCGGTTATAATGCTTGTGAAACATTTAACTAAACCGTTACATCATATTCCTTCAGCTGTGTTATGTAGATTTTAAAGTATATTTATCTAGTTAGGTCTAATGACAAAAATGCTCAATTAATTTTGATGTGCCGATTGTGGAGCGATTAGTATTGAAGCACGATAAAATGGCAATGACACGAGACGTAAGTTAAATCCAAATTTGCTTTTAAAGATAAACAATTAATTGTTTCGAAAGAATTAAGTCCTCGCAAATGTTACTTCATTCAAGTAAATCTCTGAAAGTCTGAATCTCTGAAGGACCATTCCTTCATAATTTTTTTCTGCGATAAAACATTTGATCGATCCGCAACGGTTAGTACATAGTTTGCTTGCTTAATGTCACTTTATACAGAATATTTACACATTTTTACACTTATAATAAAACTTCAAGTTTTTATTACTAATCTGCATATGTGTACTTGCAGTAGCCTGTTTTTGTGGTTACTGGGACATTGTCTTTGAAATATTTAATTAAACTTATTCGTATGCTCAAGACTTAGTTTGCAATAACTGTCATTCATAACTTGAAAGTACATAAGATTGAAGAAAAATATATTTGATTTTCCCTATTTATTATAATTAATTGCCGAATATCGTACGTAGTGATCATTCCGAAGTTTTTATTAAAATATTAATTATGTTGCATATTTTACTATTAAATAATTACTGTACAGAGGCTATTAAACCACACTAAAATAACAATATAAAATGAATTAACAAATAAACGAACATTGATTTATTCAAACAAAACATAAGTGAAATAGATATTAATAAATATTTATCACGTCAAAAATATGAGAAAGTGTACCTAGTTTTTATTAAGTAGTTTAGGAACTATTTACCTATTGATAATAATCCTTGGTAAAACTTTAGTTAGATAAAAAGAGCTTATTTAATTTGTATATTATTTTGCTAATTAAACTTTCCATACAATTCAATACTTAAGTAGTGTCTTTATATAATTTTAAACGGTACTTTTAATATCAATTTCTATCATAAACGTCTTTCCCAGGTTTTTTATTTTATATTCTCAATGTATATTTTATCGGATTTGCAGTCGAGTAACATTTTGATCTATGTTAATAGGTTTTTAATTCTTTCTTGATTATTGGTTAATTTAACTTAATATTAAACCTTTCGGCAATAAATAAACTTTGCAACAATAAAGTATCATTATATGAACTCAAAGTTCGAGTGCTACGTAGGTATCTCTTAGGTACCTAATGAGGATGGAGGATGAGACGTTTCATTAATTTTGTAAATTAAATAGAATATAAGGTATATTCTCATGTTGTTTAAACATTGTCTGAAATGATTTTTGTTGTATATTCACGTGCATGGACTTCCATTTGTATATTGGATGAAAATAAACATATAATTTTTCAGAAGTTGTTCTCGTTTTATTTTATCGTTCATATTTTAGGAAAGAAAAGGTCACGTCTATGAATATGACAATTAAGAACTTTGTTACTCTAAAAGCTATTCCTTTTTTGAACAGAAATCAAATACAATGTTACAATTATACAATACTTATTAACAATGCGGATTGATGGGTGTTAACAACAGCAGTCGTTAACAACCACGAATCCGCATTGGGCCCGTGTGGTGGGTTATGGCCCGTCCTCCTTATCCACCCATAAGGAAGGCCTGTGCCCCAGCAGTAGGGACATTAAAAATG
Source organism: Agriphila geniculea (assembly GCA_943789525.1). Taxonomy (NCBI): domain Eukaryota; kingdom Metazoa; phylum Arthropoda; class Insecta; order Lepidoptera; family Crambidae; genus Agriphila; species Agriphila geniculea. Next base: position 28,177,338 of record OX038875.1, on the reverse strand, counting down.
GCTGATGGACAAAGACAATGACAAAGCTACAACAAACTGATAAAGTTCTAAACTTTATTATTCCACTTTTTTTGCATGACTGTAGACTACCTATTCAAAGTACTTACGCTTCACAAAGATCAATTCATTCGATTTTTTTTCCTTCATTCTCGGAAGATCCATTGCCCAGATCCACAATGAATATTTTTTCTCATAAGATCTATAATGGATCTAATGAGAACTGAAATCTCAGAGAACTTAATTCAAAGTATGGGCACAGAATAAATAATGGTATGGGGAGCTACGGGTAGGGTACCGCCCACATGCAACTTCTACTGGGGGGGAAAAATTTTTCTTTGTTCTGTGGGCGTCATACATAGGTATTCTCTTCTCGCTCACATGCTATCGCTCCATTTTCAAACCTTTTTTGACTGCTGCACATGATCATTCTCTATTCTTTAAATTATGTTACGAAAGTACCAGGGTGGCATAGATTTAGAAGAGGTAAACTTTATTGAAAGAGATCTGTCTATTGAACAAAGCCAGATAACGAAGCTGAAAACTGACAACGGTCGCATCATTTCATCGAAGCCTGAAATCCTGAGGGAGATCAAGTTTCTATAGGCAGGTATACTCCACGCAGACACCTGATGAAAGCAAGGCTCTTTAGCCTTTACCCCCTTTCCTTCCTCCTTCTTAGGGTCTTTACCCTAGAGCCAAGTTTACCCGACACTATACGGTGTGATTACGGGTACGTCGTGAGAAAAAACTTCACTAGATCTATCATGCATCTGGCCAATGGTACAACTAAGAAAAAAACATTCATTAGATCCATTATGGATCTGTACAATGGATCTCATGAGATTTAAGTTCTCATTAGATCCATTATAGATTTTATGAGAAAAAAAATCTCACTAAATCCATTGTGGATCTGGCCAATGGACCTTCTGAGAATGAAGGATTTTTTAATAGGGTTATTTAAATCCTGTAGGTATTCCTGTTGTCGTCCCCATAATCCTTGTCCACGGGTGTGCCTACGTGCAAAAATTAAAATTCAAATAGACGGCGCCACATCATGCCGACAAGAAAGACGCGGCCTTCTCACTTAATTCGTTATTAGGTTAGCCTGAGACCGTTTTAACGTAATTTTTCTATTTCCTCTTGCACTCTGATGCAGAGTAGATAAAAGTGTCCTTGCAGATATCCCAGCCCACACTGTAGTAACCAGAAATTGTCTGTTACTGCTGAAATTGCCGATGAAATCCAAATACTACCTAATATCAAGAGAACGAGTAGATGTTATTGTTTTCAGGCATCATCATCAGCCATTTTAATGTCCCCATTGCTGGAGCACAGGCCTTATGGATGGATAAGGAGGATGGGGCTAAACCCACCACGCGGGCCCAATGCGGGTTGGTGGGTGTTAACGACTACAAATGCAGCCGGGACCAACAACGGCTTAACGTGCCCTCCGAAGCACGGAGGAGCTCGAGATAAAGTCAAAGTCAAAGTCAAAAATAGCTTTATTCAAATAAACTTAATTATTAAGTACTTTTGAATCGTCTATATTTTCCTACCACCCGTTCAAGACTTTTTTAACTGACAAGAAGAACGGGCGCAAGAAACTTATCAGTTTTAATAGCAATAAGTAACGATATTTACAAACTTAAATATATCGTTACCAGATAATTACAACAGGGTGACAGGATTATTGGCAACAAACATAGACTTATTATATTGGCAACAAAGTACTTATAGTAGTTATGTGTTACATCATTTCCACGCATTTTGATCTTTAAGATAATCGTCTACTTTATAATAACCTTTACCCATGAGCGTTTTTTTAACATGGTTTTTAAATTCATGCAAAGGAAGATCAATTACTTGTTGTGGAACTTTATTAATAAATGCTATGCCTTTCCCCCTAAATGAACCTCTAGTTTTTGCAAGCCTAAATCTTGGAACGGCAAGTTTATCTTTATTTCTTGTATTAAACTGGTGAATATTGCTGTTCTTAGCAAATGAATCATAGTGTTTCCTTACATAAACTAAATTTTCATAAATGTATTGGCCTGCCAAAGTTAAAATATTTATTTCTTTGAACAATTCTCTCAAGGTATCTCTTCGCCGTAGATTGTATATGGCGCGAACAGCTCTTTTTTGGAGTACAAAAATATTTTCAATACTGGCAGCTGAGCCCCACAATAGCAGTCCATATGACATTACACTATGAAAATAACTAAAGTATACTAACCTTGCCGTTTCAATATCAGTTAAAAGCCTTATTTTCTTAACAGCGAATGCCGCTGAACTAAGTCTACTTGACAAGGCTTCAATATGTGGATCCCATTGCAGTCGAGAATCTAGTGTGATACCTAGAAATTTTGTACTTTCAATAAACTCGACTTCATCGTCATTCAATTTAATATTTAATTCTGTCTGCTCAACATTAGGCAATGAAAATTTTACACATTTAGTTTTTTTGGGGTTAAGTGCTAAATTATTACTATTAAACCAGTATGAAACTTTAGAGAGGGCACTATTTACTTCGTCCGAACAGTTATTACCTCTGTTTACTTTGAAAACTAAAGAAGTATCATCCGCAAATAGTACTGTCTCACATAAATTATTCGCGTAGTTGGGAAGGTCATTTATATAAATTAGAAACAGCAATGGGCCCAATATTGATCCCTGCGGCACACCCATATTGATGGGGGCTCCAGTAGATTCAGTTTTATTTATCACTACTTTCTGAGTTCTATTGAACAAATACGATTTCATAAGGCTAACTGATTTATCAGAGACACCATAATGTTCTAGCTTCTTTAATAGTGTTTGGTGATCAACGCAATCAAATGCCTTAGAAAGGTCACAGAAAATACCAATTACATCTTGCTTTTCTTCCCAAGCGTCAAGAATATGTTTGAGAAGTGCAATTCCAGCATCAGTAGTATTTTTACCCTTGGAAAATCCAAACTGATTTTTATGAAGTATATTATTGTATGTGAAGTAATCTAATAATTGGGAATATATAATTTTTTCAAATATTTTACTAAGTGCTGGAAGTATTGATATTGGCCTAAAGTTAGCTGGGTCACTTTTATCCCCAGATTTAAAAAGAGGAATCAATTTACTATTTTTCATTAAGTCAGGAAAGACCCCTTCATCAATACATTTGTTAAAAATAAAAGCCAAGTAAGGGGCTAGTATATCAATAATTGATTTAATAATGCTTGTTGACATGCCCCAAAGATCTTCTGTTTTTTTAACATTAATTGTTTTAAAAGCTTTAATGATATCTGCACTATTTATATATTTAAAGGAAAAAGCTTCATTGCACTTATCAACACTAGACTCCAGGAGGGAGACAGCGATGTTGGGACAAGCACTAAGAGTACTGGTAGTTTCTGCTGGTATCCTAGCAAAGAAATCTTCAAAAACTTTGGCGACCTCATTGTCAGACTCAAAAGTTTGATTACCAGATTTTAAACAGAAGGAATTTATATTGGATTTTGATTTGCCCGTTTCTTTATTGATAATATTCCAAGTAGCCTTAATTTTATTATCAGCTAATTTTATTTTATTTGCAAAGTACTTGGACTTTGCTAGGATACAAACCTGTCTGAATGTTTGTGAATACTTCTTGACAAATTCAATGAAGTTAGGATCACAGGAAGTAGCTTTTTCTGCATAAAGTTCGTATAATTTCCTTCTGCTCTTATATATACCGGGTGTGGCCCAGTCACTAAATTTCGTACTATCGTTACATTTGATGACTTTTTGCTTAAAAGTTTTACTAAATTCGGTTTGCACTACGCTAAATAAATGATTATATAAGTTATTGGCTTTAAAATTTGGTTCTGGTAATGTTTCAATTTTACTTGTGACATTGGTTCTGAATTTTTCAATACAGTGTTTTTTTATTGGTCTACACATTATTTCCCGTTTAGGCGGAACATGATGGTGCTCAATAGAGGCTAATTGTCCACTGTGGTCGGATTTAATACAATTCAAAATTGATTTTTCAAGAACATTACAGTTACAAAAAATATTATCTAAGCAGGTTGCCGATGTGGGAGTGATTCGCGTTGGTTCATTAAAAGTATGTAGTAAATTAAATGATTTAAATAGGTTTATGAACCTACTCGATAGCTTGGCTAATTTAGGATCTAAGATGTCGACGTTAAAATCTCCACAAATCGCGACTTTTTTATTCTTCCTACAAGTTATTTTTAACACTTCCTCCATAGTGGACTCAAACTCAGAGTAATTCGCGGTGGGGGGTCTATATACACATACTATAATTATTTGATCAAGTTCCACACAAGACAACTCAATGGTTCGTTCAATTGAGAGGGATACTACATCTTTGCGCTCTTTACAATGTAAACTATTATGTAGAATAATAAGTGAACCCCCTCTTATAGCAGATTTCCTATTAAACGAGCTAGCAACTTTATAATTATCCAAACTTAAAATTAATTCGTGCTTTTTCAACCAATGCTCTGTAACACATAACACATCAATATCTTCAGAATTTAAGAATAAGCTAATTTCTAAATCCTTGCGAGAAAAGCCTTGTATATTTTGATGGACAATTCTTAAACAGTTTGGCTTTCCTATTGTCGGCTTAGCGCTAGAGGATGCCTCTATTGTCTCAAATGGTAATTTAAATGTAATAAATTATTACTAAAATTATTTACAGAATTATTTGGAACGGATTCCAAAGTTGAATTACTCATGTCAGACGTTAACTGCTCAATAGAAGCAGATGTTTGTCTAGCCAAATTATTGGCTAGTTGTTTAAAATAAAAAGATAGCGATAATGCTATTTGTCTCGTAAAAGAAGAAGGCAGATAATATTTATCTTTTGTCAAGTAAAAATTGTAAAATAATTTATTAATGTCAATTAAATGCAGCTGTTGGCTATTATAAAATGCCACTGTATTTAAAGATAGATTCAAATTAAATCTTACATTATTTTCCACCTGTGACAGACTTTTGCTGTAGGGAAATGTAAACAATATCACTTTACTAACATTCAGAGAACAGAGGGAATTACAATATGTCATCAATTGATTTTTGTTGACATTACCCCTATTTCCAATTAAAATTATCAAGTTAGTGTTATCACTGAATGATTTTTTTACAACTATATTCATAATGTCATCTAAAGTGGACCCAGGCATACAATAATTAATAACATTTCCCCCTAATTGATTTTGTATCAATTGGCCTAAGTTCTTTCCAATTTCATCACAATACATAATGTATTGTGATGACATTGGTTTACTGCAATCATCTTTTATACATGAACTAGTTTTGCTTGCGCTTAATATACTATTGGAAATATTAGAAACTTCAGGCTGACACACCGAGTAAGTAGTTGTACACTCTGGGGCAGACTGAGTAGATGCTTCTTTTGTTATTAAATCAACATTTCGGTTTAAACAGCTACAGTTCTGTTTTTTGCCGAGGGACTCAAACCGGTCTGTATTAAAATTACACATATCAATCATATCATTTGCAGCTAGCTTTTGGTAAACTAACTGCTTACGAGAAAACTCACTCAAGCTATTATACATTTCCCTAAGAGACAGTTCTAAATTGTCAATTTTTTCACCTAACCGATTATTAACCATTTCACATTCTTTGTTTTTATTACATGTAACCCTATTTATTACATTTAATTGCTCTAACAATGACTTGCGTTCTTTTCTCAACTGTGAATATTTACAATAATAGTTTTGCCTTTTTATCAACTTTTGAGTTTTCCTAATGTATCTATTTAACTTAATGTATTTTTTTATTTTTTTCCCGCTATTCAGTTGACAGTTATTTCTACTCATAATTGATTTATCATCAAGGTTGTTATAAACCAAAATTGACTTATCATATATCGCAGAGTCACACTGCTGTAACTCACTGAACAGACTTTGAGAATGCTTTTCTTCTGTAATATTTTTATTTTCCTGTTCTAACTCTAAGATATTCTTTTGAGCAAGAGACAAACTGATTTCAAGATCTGTGATGCGACTCAATGCCTGCTCATGTGTGTCACTGCACTCTTTAAATGACTGAATAAAGTCTTGCATATGGTTGCACTTTTCAACAATTTCAGAGTACTTTATATGAAGCTCAGCAAGCTCATTCTTGAGTTCGGTGTTCCTAGTAATGGTCTTGAGGATCTCGCATTCACTATCCTCTCTTTCTTGCAGAAGAGTATTGTTAAGCTCTTTAGCAGCTTTTAAGTCCTCCAAGGTGTGCTTGAGCTTGAGCTCCATATCCTTCGCATTTGCCTTACGGGTCAACATCTTGAATTGAAAATTCAAAGCCGCATTCACTGCAAATATACAATAAGAAGTTAGTATAATGTAAATAAAGCAAACTTTTCACTGCTGTCTATATTAAAGAGTTACTAAAATCAGTTTAATTAAAAGTTATAAGTTAAAAAATAATAAAATATAAAATAAAATAATAAATGGTCACCCATCCCATGACTGACCTTTGCGAAAGTTTGCTTAACCTCCGCAATCGCTGGATTAGGCGCTATACCACTGCGCCACCGACCTCCTTGTCAGGCATGCGTTGTTGAAATTATTTAGTTAGTTAAACAAGATTACTTACTTAGGCAATGAAACCTATACGTGCGAATGCGACTGGACGCTAATGTTTTACCCATATCACTTGTGATCGATACTCAGTATAGTTATCTTGTGTAAGTCTGTCCTGTTTACCTACCTACCTCATTAGTTAAAAAAGGATTGAAAATAATCCGAGTTTTCCATAGGATAGTGTATCGCGGAGGCGCACTGGCCGCGCACCGCCTCATTATGCATGCGCCCGTCGGATAATTGGGTCGAGCTGCTGCTGGTAAAATGGCCGCGCAGTACATCAACTCAGTCTGCTGTCGCTAAAAAAGTCTAGTGCAATTACCACAGATAATTGTCTTACATTTTTGAGAAAAGCTCCGACTTTAAAGAAGTTACTTACTTCATTCATTAAAACTGTTTCTGACTTCTTGGTACAAAAGTTTAGAACCATCAGTTCCACGTTGGTACCTATAACAGACAAGGCAAAATGCTTGTTGATGTTCCAAAGCCACGATTGTGTTAATGTAGGTAAATATGAGCTAGGACACCCGGAGTTCATCTAGGTACTTACATGGTGATACCTACTCGATACAGGATGAGATAGCGTGCTCAAGCACGGCATGGCATCAATGCCATTGTCATAGCAGTTTGCAAAGGTTAACGTCAAATTAAAGCACGCGAAAAAATAAATTATGTTGTCGCTGAGCTACCTACCCACACTTTTTTTCAATGATCGAATGAACACTACTTACATTCCTTACTACTTCAAGGTTGTTAATGAGTTTCTAGTCTTGAATAGGTAGTGAAATCAAAGATAACAGTTTTCTATTGAGCGACAAATGAGAAAACACCTACCTACTGTATTCTTGTAGGCGTCGTCGTGTAGGCTTTGCGGGCCTGAACACGCTTCGATACCGGAATTAGCATCAAACAACGGACGTATTCAAATGAGGCGGCCGTTTTCCGAACCGGACACGGAATTAGGCGCCGGTTGAGGGCCATCCGGCCCGGCTTGTCCCGCGCTTGTTTCTGATCGCCTACACTTGTCAGGATTTAGATCTTCTTGGAATCTGGTGCGAACCTCATTAAAATTGCTGTTTCCTATTCATAGACACATGTGAGTATTTAATGGAACAAAATTATCTTTTTAGAGTAGATCTCTCGATCTAGGTAGGTACACTGAATGTTGAAGTTTTGTTTCCCGCATCACATAATAATTTATTCTACTGTGGTGAAATATTATGCAAAGGAATGAAACTTGATCTGCAGAAGTGCTGGTAAACAAATAAAAGCGGTAAAGTGTGACCCAGGCATTATAGGTGTGTGCTCGTATAAAACTTTTTCCTTTCGGAAAAATAAAAAAATTACCTACTTACTTATGGGAATTAATTAATTGGGTATTCTTTCGTTTATCATAATATTATTTGTAATAATTTTATTTGCCATAATGATCCTCGGTCATAATATTCATATGTAATAATTTCTTTTATACTAACAACGTAAGACATAACAATCCATTAGCCATAACTTTCATTTGCCATAAAATTAGGTGCCATAATAACAAGTGTCATAATGATTAGTTCCTATAAATATTATTTGACATAATCAATAATTGACATAATATACATAACTTATAACGTATCTCTTTACCTAAACTTTTAATGTTATAAATAAAATGTTATAAATAAAAACTTTTAATGCGACCACCTCGTGTAGGTTAGGTTAGTCTTTCGATCACTCGCAGCGGAGCTCCATAATGCTTGCATGCGTGTTGCATGCCGAATGCCTGCTTGCATGCTGCATGCCTGCTCGCATGCTACATGCTTGCTCGCATGCTGCATGCCTGCTTGCATGCTGCTTGCTTGCTTGTATGCTCCATGCCTGCTTGCATGTAGAATGCTTGCCGGGGGGTGCAGGGGGGCTGGCCCCCCTGCTCGGGGGGGTCGGGGGGCCTGAGGCCCCCCGCTATAAAAAAAAACTTTTAATGCACCTACTAGTAGGTTAGGTTAGGTTAGTGTTTTGACCACTCGCAGCGGAGCGAGCGAAGCGAGCGGAGCTCCCTAATGCTTGGGTGCATGCTGTATGCTGCATGCCTGATTGCTTGCTGCTTGCCTGCTTGCATGCTGCATGCCTGCTTGCATGCTGCATGCCTGCTTGCATGCTGCATGCCTGCTTACATGCTGCATGCTTGCTTGCATGCTGCATGCCTGCTTGCGTACTGAATTCCTGCTGGCACTACATGCAATTGCAATTGCATGCTTACTCATTATATTTAAAACTTAATCATTAAAAAAACCTGAATCGTATAATCATAAAGCTAATTATAATTTTATAAATCAAATATTAACATTAGTATAATTAATAAATTATCTTGATTGGTCAAAATCTTATTAATTCTTTAATTAATAAGAATTATGCTGGCTTCTCTTATTATTTCTTTGCTGAAATAATAGAAACCAATGTTTGTTTTGCCAAATATTGTAATAAATAAGTTTTATGGAAAATAATTGTTACGGATAATAACATTATTTTAAATGAAGAGTATGGCAAATAAAATTATGTAATAAGAATAATATGTCATTTGATTGCTTATGACCAATGAAATTAGTGAAAATAAATTTATGTCAAATGTTAGTTATGGCAAATAAAACATTATGTTCAGTGAAATTATGGCATATGTCATTATGGCAAATGAAATTATTGCTTTTGAAATTAGGGAAAACATTAGTGAACCAATTAATTGGGTGACTGGAAATAATTAAAGGCGTCTGTTAATGGGATACTTAAATACTAAACAGGGCAGCGGTTTATTATTTGGGCGACAAAATAACTAAACGGGCGACAAACAGTGAAATACAAAAATACTTAATACGGGCGACTACATGTGGGTGATAAATAATTTAAGATGGCAGCGAAAAATCTAAATGGGTGACAAAAATACTGAGTGGGCAACCATTATACCAAGTAGGTAACTATATAACTGATTTAAGCCGACCAACATGGTTTTTTTAACATCTTTTTACTGGGTCGCTTTCTCGTTTGTTTGTTTTTTGTCATCTCGATTTGGATAATAATCACCTTTTTTTAAATAAAATAAATGCCATATTTTTAATGGTGGTTAAGGTGCCTTAAGGTTGTCGCCCAAATAATAATTTGGTCGCCCGTTCTGAATAACTAGTTACTACAATTTGTATTTTAAAGTCACCCATTTTCAATATCTCTAGTCGGCCTCGGTCCGTCGCCCATTAAGTATTTCAGTACGCTATATTGAGTATTTTTGAAACCCAAAATGGGAATTTATTGTTACCCGATTAAATACTAGGTAGGTACCCCTTACTTATTAATTTATGGACCAGCCTAAACAAACCTTTCTAGAGCTATCCTATCTTTAAGTGATTAAAAAATATATTGGAGGCTTTGTGCATTGGGTTTTGGAAAATATGTAGGTAGGTAACTATTTTAGGTGAAACCTAGTTGGTCACACTTGATGAAAATTGAAAGCACTCACACATTGTACGGAACCCTAAAGTTCAAGTTGCGACCACCCCTCGCCAGCCAAGTTTTTCTATTACTTCGGGCCACGAGGCGGTGACAAATGGCCGCTCTTCTCACCTTGTAAACAATATTGCCTGCGCCCTGTCGCCTCTTGCTTTGTATTCTCTTTTATACATTAAAGATACGGAAGAAGACAGCTGATTTATATGATAGACTGAGCATTAATGCGGAACTATAAAACGTGTTAATTAATGAACCCAAAATGGGAAAACCATCTGAAATCTGTAATCGAAAAAAAAAACAAATCAGATGTTGCATAAAAAAATAAAAAGTTGATCTGGTGCAAGTCTTATTTTTTCTAAGTACTTATAATTATTATTAGTATGGCTGTATGGCTATGATTAGTTTGTTACAAACTTCAATTAATATGTAGGTAGATCCTCTCAATTCGTATGCTGAAACGATTTTACGTCTTGATTTGACTGTTTAATTGTGGGTTAAACCCATTTTGGGTACTTATGGGTTTTCAAATGTGAAATTCTATCAATTAAGTACGCAGGTCATTACAAAATTGTTTATAAACTGTGTGACATTATCTTGGAGGCTGAATATTAGTTACTTATCTAAGTACATAAAACTTTTGACTCGATGGTGCATCCTCTGTGCATCCTTCTTCAAATTATCAGATTCTTCAGATTTTTTATTTTCAGCCATTGACAGGTTGAAAATGAAATAATTATTTAAACTATTATAAACCTACAGTCTAGAATTTCTAATACATAGCATAGCACAGGCACTGAAAGACTCACTAATACTTGGTATTCATTCTTGTGTAGGTAGCACTTTAGTTCGTCAATAATTCACTGTCAATTGCCTATTCATTAGGAACATAAACGTCAATACAGTTTTGCGTTTCTCGTATGTACATACAATTGTATAACTACCACCTTATACTTATTACATTACATTGTCCTATTCCGCGTAATAACACAAAGGAATTAATATCTACACATCATTTCAGTTCACAGAGTGAAATTAGCGCAGTGTCTGAGGATCGCAATATTGTCGTCGGAATTTGGAAAATTAAGTTATAATTGCGACATGTCAAGGCTCCGCTTCAAAAAGGCGTAACCGGAGATATTCCAAAAAGCCGTAGATATTCCAAAAAGTTGTCGGCCTGAGGCGTTACCCTTTCTGTGTAATTTCAACCCTCCTTGGCGGAATTGAGCAATGTTGGGCATGTGGGCAGATTCAGCCCGGGTCAATTTTGTGACTCATTACAACAACCTTGCTAATGGAATCATCACATCGTGATAATTGTTTATAGGTAAATGATGAAAGCGATTACAATTACTGTTTGAAAATATTTCTGTGACATAATGAACAGCCTGCCTACCCACAGCCAACTAGCATCAAGTTAGTTATTTCTATCCGCTTCTTGGCGGTGGAAGACTGAAAGCCAGCCCTGATGAAAGACTAGACTAGGCGTAATGAAATTAATGACAATTCCTTATTTTAATAATTCAGATTTTAATTTTCTTTTAATGTTTTCCTAACAGCTTTACAATTGATGTACCTAATCACGAAGTTTTCGCGCAAAACATACGCTTTTCACAGGAAATCTATTTGCATTTAGCTTTATTAATTTGGTTTAGTTATGCTATTTTATATTTTACTGACAAAAGGCAGGGCTGCCACCAAAGTTTTGCTACACACAGGGAGCAACCCTGGCACCGGGTGGTATGCGGCACCGGGGGAGGTGTGCGGCGCCGGCTAATTTGTTTGCCGGATGCGCTCACTGTTTGCCGGACGGTTTTTGGCTCTCATTGCTTAACTTTATATCGCCAGGAAGTGACAATTTAACCCCTACTAGTTTGCTGGAATTGACTAAGGTACCTATGGGTGTTTTACACAACTACAGTCTCTATTTAATTAAAAAAATTGAAAAGTTTTACAACTTGTAATATATTTAATTAAAATAATTAGGACATAAATATTGCAATTTGAAACATTTGTCCAGTGAAATAAAAATAACTACTTACTTATTTGTATTTAAAATAAGTTTCTGATTACTAGGTACCTACTTGCAAAGTGAAAGAAAAATTTGAAGAATAGGTAGGTAAGCAATTTCTTAAAGCTCGAAAAAACACCGATTGTTCATATTTTTTATCTGGTGCCAGTCGTAGTTTTTCTAGTAGGTACAGGTACCTATTAGTACGGACTGACTTTTTTTGCCGTGTATGTGCCGGCTTAGAATAGCACTACCCCCTCTCATCCCGCGGGTGTCGTAAAAGGCAACTAAGGGAACACAGCCATCAGGAGACGAGCAGTAGCGTCTCCAAAAAACCTTGGCCTACTGCGATCGCCAACCCGCCTCCCAAGCGTGCCGATTATGGCAAACCCCCCCTTACATGAATGGATATACAAAAAATCAGCCCCCAGTCCTCGGCAGCCCCGCTATTCCTAGCTACGGTAGCGGCTATGGTAACGGCGGGGCAGGGGGTGCTAAGAATCCCCGGGTGCGGCTCGGCTAACAACAACGACGACAACTGCACCTGGCAACTTATAACACGCGCACACTGAGGACCGACACGAAGTTGACCGAGTTGGAAGAAGTTATTAGCAAGTTACATTGGGATATCATTGGGTTATCTGAAGTCCGAAGAGAGGGAGAGGACTCGATAATCCTCAGTTCCGGTAACTTGCTATACTACCGGGAGGGCGACCAACAGTCCCTAGGTGGTGTCGGGTTTATCATCCACATGTCCCTTGTCAACAACGTGATTACCATCGGAAGTGTGTCGACCATGGTAGTGTGAATACCGTTTGGATAGTCTGAGTATAAGGATATTCAGACTATCCAAACGGTATTCGTTGAATGTTATACAGGTTTACGCTCCGACCTCGAAACACCAAGATGACGAAGTGGCTATATAGGGGGGATCTAAAGCCATGCATAGCTACAAAACCCACTACACAGTTGTGATAGGGGATTTCAATGCAAAGGGATTTCAATACTCTGTATGAAATATACAGGGAGAAAAAAGCTGCCCTTGACGAGTTTCTTGCCGGTTCTTCTCGTTACAAGGCCTCCCGCTTAGGGTTTGCGAACCGCTGGCGTAGCTTCTATGACATTCACAAGAGCTTGATTTGATGCTCATCGTTATCGGCAGCTAAATAGACAGATATCTAAGTCTTTAACGAGCGACCTTCGCCAATTTAATACGAATCGTATCAAAGAGGCCATCGAGCGACATAAAGGCTCCAAAGGCTGAAAACTGTCGACGGACGCATCATTTCATCGAAGCCTGAAATCCTGAGGGAGATCGAGAGTTTCTATGGGCAGTTACCACGATGACACCTGTTGAAAGCAAGGCTAAAGACCCCAGAGCCAAGCTTACCCAACACTATACCCAAGATATCCCGGACGTCAGCCTGTACGAGATCAGTATGGCTCTCAAACAGCTGAAAAACAACAAGGCGGTGGGTGACGACGGAATCACTATAGAACTTCTGAGAGCGGGCGGTAAGCCGATACTTAAGGCTGTATATTTGCATTTCAACGAAATTAGTGTTTTGCCAATGAAGTTATCTAAAGAATGAAAGCATCGTTATTGATGTAAACTTTAGTTTTAGGACGCAAAATTCTTAAATTAGTGCCATATAGAGAGATAAACATAATAAATTGTCAGGTATTTTAAAACGAAGACAATCTGTTCAAGTGGAATTTCAAATTTGCTTGTCAGAGGTATTTTTCAAAAACGTTTCAACTGTAGTAACAAATAAGAATACGACTCGTATTTATTTTTCACTTATTGTGTGTATTGTCAAGGATGTGTGTATGTCCCCTATAGAGAGAAAATTTAAAAAAAATGCTTTTTAATCACAGAGAAATAAAATATTAAAAAATGCTCAAATTGGTACACTTGACATGTTTTTACTGGTATTTACAGAATCTAAAGTAATTTTTAATTTTTCTTTGAAATAATGAAGTATTTGTCTAATGTATTGCGTATTTTGTATATACTTATATCTATTTAATATTTTAATAGGAATTTTCAAAGTTTGCCCTCATTACGGCTCGCGCAGAGTTATTTTAATCATTTGTATGGAAAATTTAAAAATTCATTCCGTCATCGTCGAGGGCAGAACGCCGAAGTCATGGAGCATAAGTGAGGTGATTTTGTTCTTTAAAAAGGGTGACAAATCCCTCTTAAAGAATTACAGATACAGACCCATCTCACTTCTGAGCCATATCTATAAGTTGTTTTCGAGAGTCCTTACGAATCGTCTCGCTCGCAAGTTTGACGACTTCCAACCTCCCGAACAAGCCGGGTTCCGAAAAGGCTTTAGCACCATAAACCACATCCATACGCTGCGGCAGGTTATACAGAAGATCGAGATGTATAATCTACCACTTTGCTTGGCGTTCGTGGATTATGAAAAAGCCTTTGATTCGATTTAAACCTGGGCGGTGCTGCAGTCTCTCCAGAGGTGTCAAGTAGATTATAGGGTATATCGAGGTGTTGAGGTATTTTTACCAAAATGCCACCATGTCAGTTCGAGTACAGAACCAAAGTACAAATCCTATCCAACTGCAGCAAGGTGGGAGACAGGGAGACGTTATTTCTCCGAAACTGTTCACAGCTGCGTTGGAGGACATCTTTAAACTCTTACACTGGAAAGAACTGGGCATCAACATTAATGGTCAGTACCTAACACACCTTCATTTTGCCGATGATATACATAGTTCTTATGGCTGAGACCTTGGAAGACCTGACACAATGCTCGAAGATCTCCATAGTGCTTCCCAAAGCGTGGGTCTTAGGATGAACATGGATAAGATGAAAATCATGAGACTTGAAGTTGCTGACCATTATGTATACCTAGAACAGGCAGTCCAGTTACGTAAGTCCAACTTCGAGAAAGAGATCTCTCGTCGAGTCTTACTCGGATGGGCAGCATTCGGGAAGATTCGAAAAATTTTCGTGTCCGATTTACCTCAGTGTCTCAAGACCAGTGTGTGTTGCCAGTGATGACTTATGGCAGTGAAACGTGGTCACTACTATGGGTCTCATAAGGAGGCTCAAGGTCACCCAGCGTGCAATGGAGAGAGCCATGCTCGGCGTTTCCCTGCGTGATCGAATCAGAAATGAGGAGATCCGCAAGCGAACTAAAGTAACCGACATCACTTGAAGGATTGCTCAGCTGAAGTGGCAGTGGGCTGGACACAGCATACACTGCAGCCGATGGCCGTTGGGACGGAATGGTTCTTGAATGGCGACCGCCCACCAGACGACGCTCCAACAAAGTGGACCGACGATCTGGTGAAGGTTGCGGGAAGCAGCTGGATGCGGGCAGCGCAGGACCGATCGTCTTGGAGATCCTTGGGGGAAGCCTATACCCAGCAGTGTGTGTCGTGCGGCTGATATGATGATTGATTTTACAACAAAGATAACTATTGAATTATTATAACTAAATAGTTTTGTTACATATCGATAAGTACTTTGATGTCTAAAATTATAATTATTTTATAGTCAAGAACTTATTAATAATTTGAGTATAAACAAGTAAGGGAATTATCGATAAGTGGTAGGTATATCTGTTTTAATAGATTTTTTATATTTTTTTACTGAGTGTCGGTCGATTGTCGTAATAATATAATTATGTTTTCACCTAATTGGTATCAAATTGGTTTCAAATAAGAATGATGTATTATTGTAGCCTAAATACACCACTGAATGCAAGGCAGCACCACAAATGATGACGTCATTGAAATAACCCTTATCCTCCCTTATCCTTTATTTCACGGGATGTCAACAAGTGAGGGAACAAACTTAATTCCTGCTTCTTTCAGCTTCCGAGACGTGTTTAGGGGGGTGAGAAATGGGGGGAGGGTAGTCTCGTCAAAAGGCGCACTATCGGCCGCGCTCGCCGTGTAAACAGTTTATGCAAAACGGTGAATTGAATAAAGGGACGGATCGTGGGCTGAGCCGCTGAAGCGCGGCCGCACTCACACAGCACCGAGCTTTTTATCTTAGGATAAATAAATATAAATAAAGCTCGGACAATTTAACACAGCACCATCTACCTAGTCCCAAACGTAGCAAAGCTTGTAATATAAGTGCTAGACAACTGATATACCTACCTACTACATAAATACTTTTTAAATATAAAAGGTCCTTCTTATATAGTGCACATAATTTTAAAGGGTCAATGTACTCATGCATACAAACAACTTTTACTATGGGACCAACACTGAAATCGCGAAATAAAAAATCAGCTGTTCCATACATTTTGATCTATTCGATTTTAAATTTTCTATGGAACAGCTGATTTTTTTTTTCGCGATTTCAGTGTTGGTCCCATAGTAAAAGTTGTACGTATGTATGAGTACATTGACCCCTTAAAATTTTGTGCACTATTTCAGAAGGACCTTATATACTTATTATACGTAATACTCAGACCCGCCACAGAAATTAAAATTCATCATTTCAATTTCTGCCCGGCCGGGAATCGAACCCGGGATCTCTGCGTGCTACAACGGCATGTTGAAGAACATTGCACCACTCAGGTCGTCAATTTCTTATCTTAGAATAATTTTATTCTTAATCATAATTAAATAGGTACTTTTTTGACAATTTGAATAGGTAACGGTTTTAAAGTTATACTAATCCTACAAAAGATTGTCAAAGACCAGTTGGTACCGGTCTTTGACAATCTTTTGTAGGATTTTGTTAAATAGGTAAAGCGGAAATCAGAAAATCCAATATCGCTGTTTGAACTCATAAGTGACCAGTTCGTTGAAGGCATGGGCAGTTTTCACTTGGTATCTAGTGGTGTATGAGGAGTCGAACAGCAGGAAGTAGGTATATTATTTATATTGACAAATGCATAATTACAAATAACATCTTATACAAAAAATATATTATTTGCATAATGAAAAAGCAGATGGTTGAATTATAAAATTGTATATATAATTAGTATTCCTTCTCTCGGTCTGACTGTGTGATTCGTTTCTAGACATTCCCGGTGTGTACGTCAGCCGGGCACAGAGCGTGGCGCGCGCGACACTGTGCAAACACGCCGAAACAATATCTATGTTAGAGTTAGACAGATAGGAATAGCTCACATAAGTAAATTTTTGCTATAAACGTGTCACTTAACTACCTTTATTTTCGAGACCAGCGGGCAATTCAGCTGAAACTTATAATTATGCCTTTTGATATACAAAACGTCCGTAAAAAATCAGTTACGAAATTATATAGACCTTGTTAGATGTTTTATTATTATTATTATCTGCAAATCAGTTTAAAAGTAAATAATTATTACATGATAGGCTTCAACCTACGTCACAAATTGGACAAGCAAGATATTTATGTGAGATACATTTAAGTAAGCGCCGCCCCGCCCCCCGCCGCCCGTTGCCCCCGCCCCCGCCCCGCAATTAGCATTTAGATTAAACAAATAAACGGTATCACCGCGTGACCCGAAAGAATTATCAGCCTTATTTATCGCGCAATTAATTTATTTATAGGCATTTTAATTGTTACAAATTGTAGCGCCTGCCGTCGCGCTGAATAATTGCCTGTATCAAAGGCCTATTATTATAATATGAACTACTATAATGTGCCAGGCCAGCGAGAAACGTTTGGGGAACTTAATAATTAAAATACAATGTTTTACTTGATTCAATTTATGGTATTCTCAATGCTATTTTTATATCAAATACGTGCAAGTATATTGATAAATCTGTACAGATGTGAGTGTGGAAATAAATAAAATAAAAAATGAATCATGTATGTTAAATAATGTAGGTACTACTTAGGTAGAAAAAACCTTTTGTAAATATTTTACTTTTACAAAATGTAATGCCATTTAAAACTAAGTTGAAGCAGGAAGGTTACTTTGATTTTTTGGCCACACGTATCTCCAACTAAAAATTTAATTGGAAATACCGATGTTGCGACATAATTGTTTTAAAAATTTCAACACGTGTCAGTCTATCTATTGCGTCGCTTTATTTTGAAATCCTTGTGTTTTAGACCGTCTGATGCGTGCTTTGCAATGGACGTAAAACCTATTCATAATACGTGCAGAAAGTTTACCATACCTAAATATTTTAACACGTTTCACTAGGTTGCTTTCTCGTTTATTTGCATTCTGGACAGCTGTTGTTGTATGTACTCGCAAACATTGACAAAAGTTCAAACATTGATACTGTTTACGAATGCTCTCAACGCTATTCTAAAGTTTCAGTAAAAATGTGGTATATTCACTTTTTTAAAAGTAATAATAAAAATTAAAGGAATTTTAAATATCGATTTTTTTATACCATGGGTAGGTATACTCGTACTATTCATGATATTGTTAGTACCACCTCTATAAACTAAACATAGACTTATATTTTGTGCCTTGAGTATTTATATTACTTTTTAGGGTTCCGTACCAAAATGGTAAAAAAGGAACCCTTATGGTGTGACTCAGTCTGTCTGTCTGTCACAGCTGGATATCTCGAGAACTACTAATGGTATCAACTTGAAATTTGGAATAGTTTAAGATGACATTTGCCCAACTATTTTGCAAATAAGACAGAAATAAAAAAAAATATTTTTTTTTTTACAGCAGGGACTGAAAAGGGGTCTTAAAAATTTGAAGTGAGGTGACTAGGGCATGTGGGGTATCATATGAAAGAGCGTTGTTTGCACATTTTAAAACATTTTTTCCTTTTTTCTTAGGCCGCATAGTTTTCGACTTATGATGAAAAATGTAAAAAAGATACCGTTCCCCCCCCGTTATCTCCGAAGTTTGCAAAGAGAAAAATCTGAAGTAATTGTATGTGATAGTAGTTTATGTAAAGATTACAGGATAAATAAAACGATGTCTCAATATAACACACTTTTTTAGAAATTCAAAAACAAACAAAAATTCTTTAGTTTCACTACCAGTCAACAGATGGCGCTGTCCTAAGCATGCTAACCTAATAAACATAAAATAGTTCCACTATCGGTCTAGAGATGGCGCGCCCTAATAATACTACAATAATAAATTGGTGGCTGGTTCTAATATAATTACCTACTATTTGCCGTACGAATAAACGAAGAATAAGTTCCTACTTAGTAATATAAACAGTTTGCAATGTGGAGTGGCTGAAACGTTTTTCAGTCACATAAGCAGCTGTGGCTAAGATTTGTAAATTAACTGTCCGCCTGTTCGCCCTTCCACCTGTCTGCCGTTTATCCTAATTTTTTAAAGACTACTAAAGTAACATATCCAAATATATTTATTATTATACGGAACCTTCGGTGCGCGAGTCCGGCTCGCTCTTGACCGGTTTATTTGTTATTTTTTTTACATCTACACCCTTTCAAATAAAGTACTTAATGGATAGAGCTGTGCTGTGAGCGCAAAAATTACGTCTGCGCCCAAATTATCTATTTTTAATTAGGATTGCAAACATTTATATAGTGGAGAGCAGTGTGTCGTCATGACCCTTGCATATTTATGACCTGCTCCTGTAATTCTTGAAGACAGGTTATTTCGTCGACAGCTATAAGTGAGTGTAATGCCACCCTTGAACGATGGACAACCTTGTGTTGATGGAGTAAAGTTTATTTTACTAAGCACTTCTTATCATTGTTTGAGGACAGTGTAAAGTCTAAAACCTTAAGCCTTAAGACAAATGGGTAATTGTTGTAGGTACAATGATGTTATCTGATACGTTTAAGTAGTTACTTATACGATTGTTTGTACGGTTATACCATAAAAATGATCCTTTTTAGGGTTCCGTAGCCTAAATGGCAAAAAAACGGAACCCTTATAGATTCGTCATGTCTGTCTGTCTGTCTGTCTGTCTGTCTGTCTGTCTGTCTGTCTGTCTGTCTGTCTGTCCGTATGTCACAGCCACTTTATTCCGAAAGTATTAAGACTACACAGTTGAAACTTGGTAGGTAGATGTATTCTGTTAACCGCTTAACGAATTTAATACAAAAATAAGAAAAATAAAAGATTAAGGGGGGGCTCTCCATACATGGAACTGAAACTAAAAAAAAATATTTCTTCAAACCAACACGTGTTGGGTGTCTATAGATAGGTCTTTAAAAATGACATTAAGGTTCCTAAGACAACTTTTTCTCAAAGTCAACCGTTTGAAAGATATTCACCGCCAAAGTGGTAAAAAAGGGGGGGGGGCCCTTTAACTTTTGAAATAAGAAAGTGAAAAATCTAAAAAAAATATATGCTGTAGATCTTAATAAACACTTTCAACCAAAATTGGTTTGAACGAGATGTAGTAATTAGTTTTCGAGATATAGCACATTTTCCAAAACCGCAAATATAACTTTGTCATTCATACCAACACTGTGAAAAACAAAGTTATTTTTGCAGACGAAAAATGATAGGTGGTATTAAATATGGTATGGTATAAGGTAACTACGGAACCCTATGGCGCGTGACCCGACACGCACTTGGCCGGTTTTTTATTTTCAAAAAGTACACAATTTATTGAAATATTCGATGGGAGCAAGATCTAAAAGTAGAAATAACTTTGTTTTTGTCTTCTTCTCTTCAGTAATAGTTTAAAATAAAATAAAAATGACGGTGCCGGTTGCACTTTCAAAATAAAAATAGAAAGCGTAAATCTATGCAACTGGCTATTGATGGTCAGTTTTTCGCATCAGCTAGATATAAAACTGACTGTCAATAGCCAGCTTAACAAAACATATATAGGTAGAACCAAACTATTTACATCAAAAGATAGTAGAAAAAAAACGGAAAGCAAGCGATCGACCTATGCACCTAGGTAAATTAAATGTACTGATTAGTATAATTAGTTCACCTAAGTGAATTAGCCTAGTTCACTGACGTCTATTATACATTATATAAAGGACGTCAGTGGCCCAGTTGAATTAAGTCTACGACGGGAATAGACTTACGACACGGGGAAAAAATACTGGCACAAGAATTAGATTGATAAGGAGGTTATATTGATAAATGTATTATATGTTGTCACAAAAAGATTATACTGACACTAGAAGACTTTCTAAAATCAGATGGGCCCCTATTTTTTTATCTTACTCTATGCACATGGACGTACGAATACGAAGACATCATAAAACACATTCTTTAAATCTGGAGACTCCAATACCCATATTTTAATTAAGTCGCGAAAACTAGGGGCTCTCGCGTTCCATTTTTAATTGAATTTGAACTATTGAATCAATTCCCTGCGGGGGCTGCGCCCGAATTCTCGCCAGCGAATATCGGCGGACCTCATAAAAGACACGCTTTTGAACTAGCCCAAATATACTGGCCAATATTTCGTAGCAACAAGATTCGTATCTGAAAGCTTAAATTATAACTTTATTCATAGTATTGACAATCGTTATTGGCTGCTGGCTCTTTTGTTGAGTACCTAAGATATTACCTTCAAATTGTAAATGCGCACTTCCGAAATGTGTGGTTTCAAATGTTACACTTCCCGAAATGTCCACTTCCCAAAAACTACCTTTCCCAAAACGTACATTTCCAAAAGTGCAATAAAACTTTTTTTATTATTTTTAGGGTTCCTTACCCAAAGGGTAAAAACGGGACCGTGATAGCTAGACAGTTGAAATTTTCACAGATGATGTATTTCTGTTGCCGCTATAACAACAAATACCAAAAGTATAATAAAATAAATATTGTGTAAAAAAGTTGGTTAAATTTGAGAGTATAACGGTTTTGATATAAGCGATAGCGAGAGGAACTGGTTTTTCATTAAGATTGTGCAAAAAGGTTTTAAATTTGGTTAATTTTGAGGGTAGAACGGTTTTGATACAAGCGATAGTTTCGGAGACACTTCGAAATTTGGATTTTTTTTAAGTTACATGATTTTTACCAAAATTACCCCTGTGTGTCCCACGTCTATTTTTTAAAATAAGAGAGTGTACAGTAAAAGTAAAAAAAATATAGGTATTATGCTGTAAATTTTAATAAACGTTATCAACAAAATTAGTTTGAACGAGAAATAGTTTCGGTTTTAGAGATAAACACATTTTTCAAAACCGCAGATATAACTTTGTTATTTCTATAAATAGTATGAAAAACAAAGTTATTTTTGCGAACGAAAAATGATAGTAGTAATAGATATGGTATGCTTGTGTCTCCAAAACTATCGCGTATCAAAACCGTACTACCTACCTAAATTGTTGCAAATTTAACCAACTTTAAAATCTTTTTACACAATCTTGATGAAAAAGCAGTCATTCATGCCCTTTTCATGTCTAATTTGATTGGATTAATTATTAATCCAAGTACTACTAGGTGGAAAAAAGCTAAATGTGTACCTATTCAAAGAAGAAACAAATTACGTACTAGGTTTAAAAAATATTTTACAGTCTTACCTTTCGGACTCTCCGGGTAATTTAAAATATGTTATCCCTGGGTGCGTTTTTATTGAATTGAGGCAACCATAAGCAGCACAATAATACTCTATAGTTGCAATTTGCCATTGTAATTACAACTATCACGCTCGCTAATCACAAATACTAAACCACCGTACATTCGTCACTGCGGCGCATTCGCGACCGTTGCAGACCGAGTGCAGACCGAACTCGAGGCGCATAGGTATGGCTCGCATTTCGAGCGTTTGTACTAAGTTAAAATACTGGTAGAATTCCCTTTACCGTGTCCTGGTACTTTAAAATGTATTCCATCTGTTACCCCTACCTGTTCTGAGTGTACATTTTGGGAAAGTTACATTTTGGGAAATGTAAATTACGGGAAAGATGCATTTTAGGAAATTTATATTTTGGGAAAGGTACATCTTGGGAAGTGAACATTTAGGGAAGTGTACCTTTTGAAATCAGTGTAAATTTTGGGAAGTGTGTATTTTGAACTTGAAGGTGTTTAATAAATTCTTACTAAATCTAATTTAATATAGCATCATATATCTACCTACTTATAAATTAAATATTTTTAATGTTTCATATGCAGTATGTTTATGTTTATTCATTGAAATGTCTCCTAACACCGGTCCACATATATCATCGGCATCGGCATTGTGTCCGGATTATCCAGTCAGTGTTAATACTTTAATTAATGCTACACCTCCCCGCCTCACCCAGGGGGGGATTACTAGCGATTCATAACTTAGTAATTATACGTGTACTTGTAACCTGCCGCAACTTTAATCCTAGGCCTCTGAACTTCGGGGTCCGCACTTTAAATGTAGTTGGGTCGTGGGTGTAAGGGATGACTGTTAAAGACGGTAAAAATTATTAAAAACCAAGTTTTTTTATTGTACCAAATTATAGATGACGTTATCACTGACTAAACGTTTAGTATAGTCAAATTAGCAAAAAGGTTGGAAGAAATTCGTGTAGTCGTAATTTTTTATGGAATTATTAGAAGAATATAAGTTTCCTCTGAGTTTGCACCATTCCTGCTATGTACGGAACATCGTATAATATTAGGTATTAAAATTAAAGTCCCAATATTTTATTAAATATAATACCCACAATAACGGTTTCTTTCCATGTATTGTTACAATTTTAATTACCCATCATTCCATACCTAGCTTGCTTAAATCAGATAAAAAGTTACCGAGATAATTTACAAAATCTAAACCTAAGAGGTGCCACCTTTGTGACGTCGTAGGTACTTGTTGCACTACTTTCGCGTTGCGCATGCGTTACTGATCATCAAATCACTTTTTGTTACTCGCTAAAAAGTTATGATTTCAATTTTCACTTTATGTTGTACTGAATTTCGTAGGATTTTTTTATTCTTGCTTTATAATATCTGATAGCAGTGAATTGGCAAAAAATTGACTCCGCCCGACATTTTAGATGCAGCAAAGGAAATGACTCTTACTTATATTGAGGTAGTACGGTAATATCACCAAAGTCTCTCTCTCTTTTTTAACTTTGATCTTTTATTTAAGTAGTAGGTTCAATTCCGAATTGTATGAGTGTACATAAAGTAGTGTATGAAACTGCATATAACTAGGTATTAAAACACTCGTGTTTTAATACCCCTCTTTATGTGTCAGTTTCATAAACTACTATTCTTGATGGTGACATATTATAGTACAGATTATTTTCACTTTCTGATGCGCTCTTCAATCGTTATATCCGATTTTTTGTTGTTAATTTGATCTACTCGTCTTCGTAGATAATTAATTTAAGTTCAAAGCTAACATCTTATATTGAACTATATTGCATTTTAGTGAAATGGACAATTGGACAGTAGTAGAGCGAGTTAGCATAGTTCATTAGTTTAGAGTTAGCTGACAGATAGACAGCCGGTAGTGCTGGCCGTTTGTCTTGCAGGCGGCTGATGCACTATGTACTAGCTAACTGGTAGTTTAATATAGTATTGGTACGAAATTAAACGGTATTGTAGATAATAAATCAGTTTTGTAATTGACTATTAAGTATACATTGCTTATTTGAAAAAAATATTATTTTATTTTATTTATTCAGGAAAACATACAGTCATATACAAGTTTTACATAATTATAATAGTTTACAAAATAGACCAGGCAGTTCCATAAAATAACTACAAATATTGAGTCGCACAAAGGTAGCGATTAGTACAGTATAGCATGGCAGGAAATGTAAGATTACGGTTTTATTAATTAAGGGGTTCTTTATTAAATACTATTTCTCCCACTTATCATTTAAAAATTGTTAGCTCTAAGTAAAAAATATCAACATTTTTCAATATTTCTTATAATATCGACACGAGCGTCTTATAAATGTGTTTTTGGCGTAGTTTGTAGTAGATATGAAATAATAAAATGTATTAATAGAACGTGAGGAGATTCTTGGAATTCCAAAAGTAATTAACTCCAATAGTGATGCTCAATCTATAATACCGTTCACTATTTTTAACCGACTTCAAAAAAGGAGGAGGGTCTCAAGTCGACGGTTTTTTTTATGTATGATTTACCATAACTTCGTCAGTTGTTATCCGATTTATACAATTCTTTTTTTATCTCAAATTTTTTCATAATCCTGAAAAATGACAATTATTTAGCTTGCCATCACACGTGTTTTTACGGATTTTCGGACATAACATCATTGTTTATATACCGATTTAGAGGGTTTGTTTAAAAGGGTGTTGTTCAATAGTGGTCACAAATTTAATTTCATTGGTATTGGACTTTGAACTTTGAAGATACACAAGGGAACTCCTCATATTCAAATAGTACATGTAAAGTGATTTTGATTTTGGTAGGTTTATGATAATACAAAACAAACCAAACCATGGTCTGCGATGCAATGTTCTACGGACGACGGACTAGACTTGTACTACAAAGACTTGTGTCTTTGTAGTACAAGTCTAGTCCGTCGTCCCTCGGAACTCCTCAAAAACAAACAGCGTAAATTTGGAAAATGAGTTGTGGGCATTTTACCATTGAAAATATTTTATACAATTAAACAATATTTACATGTTTACATACCTACCACTAAAAAGTTGAAAATAAAATACTTTTTTAACAAAAGAGAAAAAAAAACCTGAAACAGAAACAGCTTCAAAATTAAATACCTCTAAAAAAGCGAGAAATAATATTCAAATCATTAGTTACGCATAACAATATTAATAAAACACGTCTATTGAAGTCGGGTGGAGCTGAAAGACAACTTATTTTTCATATATTTCTAAAAGCCCCACCCGACTTCATTAGACGTGTTTTATTAATAATGTTAGGCGTAACTAATGATTTGAATATTCTTTCTCGCTTTTTTAGAGGTATTTAATTTTGAAGCTGTTTTTGTTTCAAGTTTTTTGAAGGAGGTTTTTTTACACAGAAATATTTCATCTAAGTAGACACGTCTATTCGCGAGTGAATCGATTTTATACCTTTAAGAAGCTGTTTCATACTCGACAAAGAAATTTCCCATACGGTAGTCTAGGGCTTTCAAAAATTTATTTTGGACCTTTTCAAGACGAGCAATATGAACGGCATCTTGAGGGCTCCATACGACGCTTGCACATCTAAAATGGATCTAACAAAAGAATAATATAAAACTTGGAAGTGAAAGATTGTTTAAATGGTTTTGTTAAGGCCAGTATATCCAAAATTAACCTATTTTTGATTCAATGGTAAACAATGAAACATTATTTATTTTGAGCAGATAAAAATATATGTTGTAGTTTAATAAACGAACTTGATTAATTTACGGTTAAAAACTCGATTTTTTATCTTCACTCGACTATAAAAATATGCAAAGACATTGAAAAATTTCATTGTTTTTTGGATGGTACTTAAAGATTATTAATTTCTTACGCACAAATAATATATAGAAAAAAAGGTAATGAAATATAGAAAAACATTCAACGGTTACTTTTTCAAAAAATGTCTTTATGTTTATTTAAACATTAATATATAATAAAACGCTCGCCGCGTCGTAGTTTAGTAGCCTGCGAGGCGTCGTCGGAGTAGGATCTGTGTCGTTTTGGCAGCCGCGCTGTGTTCCCCCGCTCTCGCCAATTGATTGAGATTCTTTTAGATACTCAAAGAGTAAGACTTGGAAACGCAGTAGGTAATTTAAGTATAAAATTTTATTTAGTGTAAATAATCAATTTAGTTTGTTGTAAATGCATAGAGTAGGTAGGTAGGTATTTAGATACAGCAATCGAGTACAAGCAAATGCGTAATTAATTTTAATGACTTTTAAGAAATAAATACTCATTAATAAATTGTATCAATTTTATTTTTCTAGTCCAGTTACCGAGTTAGTATTGAGAATTTAATGATAATAATGTCTAATGTCCAACAATTGTGATTTTTAGGGTTTCAAACATCCGGAAAAAAACGGAACCATAAGGGTCAATTCAATTTGGCTCCGAATGGAAGCGCTTCGATGCGCTTCAATTCGGAGCCAACTTAGATTGACGTATCATATTAAAATCATTTTAGCCATACAGCGCACGAGTCGCGCGAATGCGCGCGCATTTGCGCGTGTTTACCTTGCTACGTTTTGAACATCAGTTGCCACTTGAATAGAATTGTGATAATACTCGTATAAAATAAAAAATATATACCTATCGTATAATTTGAAATAAAATGGTTGACTTAGATTTTGCAATGATTTTACTTATATCGGAAGTTGAAGAAGAAAACTAAGTACCGTAGACTGCTGCAACATTGCACGAAAAAAATGAATGTCGAGAAAACAAGCAAAGGTAGAAAAACATTGTTTAGTAATATGTCACTAAAAACAGATGCAAGTGATATTCGACCTTATTAACTTTGAAATTCGGTTGTTTTTTTCTCCATATTTTCGTTCACTAACTTTGTTGTTTCATTAAAAACTGTTATTTTGTTAAATGTTAATAAGGTCGAAAATTGCTTGCACCTGTTTTTTTTTTTTACTAGTAATCACTACAAATATTAGCGAACTTCACTTTTTCCCCGATATTATTTGTTCTTCTGGCCTATTGCCTATGCCCCAGCAGTTGAGACATGAATAGGCTGGTGATGATGAGGTTGCTTTAACCTGGGTCACTGGGTGCTTTAATCTACTTAAGAGTACACTTAAATTACCGTAGTGAATCTGTCTACTGAAGGCAGGGAATGTTAACATTATTTTTTAATACAACGTTATTTCTTATTTTTTTTTTACTGTTAATTTTAACATTAACGTTATGTCATTAAATAACGTTAATTTTAACGTTAATTTGAGAATTAACGTTAAATTTAACGTTATTTACTGAAATAACGTTAATTTTAGCGTTATTTCTTCCTTTTTCTACCGTTACTTTAAAACTAACGTTATTCCAATTAATAACGTTAATTTTTTACCGATAATTTTACCGGTACTAAATTTAACGCTATATTTAACGTTAATTTTAACGGTAAAATATTTTTAACGTTATTTTTACCGGTAAATTTACCGATATAATGTTTTAACGGTATTTTTAACGTTATTTTTTTATAACGTTATTTTTTTAACGGTATTTCAATCCCTGACTGAAGGGAGAAAATGAATTATATACGATAGCCGGTGAGGATGCACGGCTCAAAATCAAGTGTCAACCAATCACTACTTTACCTACGAACGACAACTTCTTTTAATGTGTTACGTTTCACGATTATTTTTTCCCTAATTTGCTAGAAAATTAGATTTTTTATTGAGTCCTAAAAGTAACGTAGGTACTTATAATATTTTAAGTCGTGTAACTGGACATAAGAGGGCCAAAAGTAACGTAAAATGTACAAAAGTTAACATTCTGGCAACTGTTGCGACCATAGAAATAGAATGTCAAAGAACAACAAAGTCAATAAACAGGTGATCCGAAAACGATCAATACATTTTATATGAGATACGTAAAATATGACTTAGATTCATAAAATATGACTATATTATGGCAAAGGAAATTAATAAACTATGTTCCATACTGTTTTCTTTGTCGATAAATGAATAAATGTAGCGACATTTGGTTTTAGAGTAATGTGTGGCAATATCTTATTTACCTTTGAAAAGTGTGATTACTTGGATTGTTTCTTTTTGTTACATCACAATTACTTAGAGTACAATACTACTTAGAGTACAAGACACCATAGCTCCACGATACCTTTATTTTAAATTCTAATTAAGATTAAAAAATATTTTAAACAAACTGTGATTACTCATTTGTTAAGCGGGACGCTAGGGGCTCTTACTGTAAAAAATGTTGGCACATGTCACTTGATCCTTTGTCTCTTTTTTACATAGACCGTGTTCGTATGATGTTAACTTTTCTTTTCCACGCTTTGTTGGTCTTCTTGAGCGCAGCGAAAATTTTTCTATGTCTATGGTTGCGACTGTGTCACTGATGCGACTGACGGACGACAAATGTTCGTCACCGAAAGCGCGCGATTTTTTTATCTCTGAAGAAATTTGAACTTTACGTTACGTTATTGATAAAAAGAGTGAATTTGCTTTGCATCAAACAATTCAATGCGCTTCGATTCGGTTCTAGCATGAATTGACCCTAATATGTGATTTGATTATTCGTTTTTGTGGGTCCC
This sequence comes from Agriphila geniculea, assembly GCA_943789525.1. Classification (NCBI taxonomy): domain Eukaryota; kingdom Metazoa; phylum Arthropoda; class Insecta; order Lepidoptera; family Crambidae; genus Agriphila; species Agriphila geniculea. The sequence goes on along the minus strand of OX038875.1, from coordinate 28,148,268 downwards.
TTTTAATCGGCAAATTATAAAAAAAGTTAAAATAAAAAATCGGTTACACAAAAAAAAAGCTTGTTGTGAGTGCTCAAATATGTTTAGGTACTTAGTTGTAGAATATTATACTGACAGTTAAGTTAACACTCTACTAACGAGTTTAATCAATGAGTTCAGTGTTTATTCATATTTAATTAGTTAATTCAAATTTACAGACCATATTACAAGTACCTATTCGAAATAATATTCCAAAAAACAAAAAACAAACAATTATTAACTTCGAATTAACTACGTACGTAGCTATCTACTACCTATAATTTTATTGTGTGTAATAAATTATTACTTACCTATTTACCTAGTACGTTACGTAACCATACTTATTTATTGACTTATTATAACATTATTAATAACAATACATAAACAAAAAGAAACATAATTATTTAGTTCGAATTATCAAAATAAATATCTCGCGTTCACGTTTTGCATGAGAGTTGACAGAGCACTCGATTCGGCACATGAAATCGCGGGCGGGGAGTGTCATTTCTGTACGTAGTAAATATCTATTCTGTGGTTTGGTCCGTGGGGTCAGAGAGTGCACTTGAATATGCGTTCGCGCGGCTCGCTCCGGGGGGACGGAGGTAGCGCTAAATGCCTACGACGCCCGAATATACTGGCCTTAAACGTAGAATCATTCCAAGCTGTTTGTAGGCTCTGGAAATAACATTGTATATATGAAGATTAAAATGCAACTCGGTGTCAAGTGTAACTCCGAGGTTGCGTATTTCATACACTCGCTTGACTTTGCTACCTGACAAGAAATAATCTTAAACGATATCAAACGATATCACAGCGCATTTATTAAAATTTAAAAACTGATAATCCTGCTCTCAGTATGCTTCAAATCTTTGTATCAACTCCGATTGCAACTTCTGGCAGTCATAATTTTGAATTTTTTTGTATCATCTGCGTACAGCAGATGATGCGAATCATTAGCAAGTACTAATGTCATTAAAGTGGCTTCATAATCGTACTGAATTGTACTTTATGGATCTATAGGTCGATTAGAAACTCATTTTTTTTGTACGCAATACCAATGTATGTAAGATTGTTTGTATCCTAAATAAAATAAAAAAAATTGAATTCAAAGTTAAACCCATTCGGATAAATTTACCGAAATACTTGCTTTTTGGTTTTAAAAACAGACATGTTTCGACGATGTTTTCAAATGTTGACGACTGCCAAGACTGGTAACATTTTCTGATTCCAAAAAAAGTAGTTAAAGCACTTGTGTTAGGAAATTAAAAAACAATGACGACACCACAAATACCCACACCTGAGATACAATAAAAATGTTAGTTACCTAAATTAGCCCAGTCGGAGATCAAACCCGGAATCTTGTTAACCAGTGTACAATCCACTCGACTACGAAAGTCGTTTTGTTTTTTAAATAAACTACGATTAAGTCTCCCAGCAAGCTAGAGAATGTTTAACCTTTATATCTAAAATACATTAAAATCAAAAATTCAAAACTAAAAGAATAGTTGAAACATTTAAATAATTTATATGGGTAAACAGTCGTGTACGTTTAACAAAACGCAGCGGCTGATTTGTTAATAAAGTTTGCGCATTATAAACAGATTAACCCTGCGGCGCTGTTTATGTGACCGTGGCCTAAAGCGGCCCTAAGCCTTAATTGTTTCTGCTGAAACGGTGACGAGGCAGCGGGGTACTAATGATACAGCTACTTTCAATGGTGAAATTAATAAGGTTTTTCAGGTGTTATTGGTTTTTATTTACGGGCACTCAATTTTTTAAACAACTGCGTTGTAACCATCTTTGTTTGGTCAAACAAAAATGTAATAACCGACCGACTTCAAAAAAGGTAAAGGAATTAATACCCAACAGACACAATACTAACTTTTCACTATGCAACAGTGTGTTAACTTAATACCTAAATGAAGTACTAATAATGATCATAATATTTAATTAAATGTTTCATAATAATTATTATTTTGTAATATAAATCGCCGATATTGAGATAGACGCAGTTACCTAGAATTACTTGGATTGAGTGCTACAGTTTCAATGAAAATATATATGGAACTTAATTAATTTTCTGTCAAAATCAAATAATTCTTGTTAAATTTTAAAAAGCTTGTTAAATTACGCGAATCTTATCAAACTTTTATCAATCAGTTTTAAAGAAATGTTTGGGTATTCATTTTAAGTAGGCTTAAGGCCGTGTAATTTCTACGAAAGTCTTAGGCATGTAACAGTATATTTTTTCTAAGAAGACTTAAGCTGCATTTGCTGCACAACATAACAAATAATATGGTTTTACAACAATGGGAATTGTCCGAGAGCGTGGTGGCTACGTCGTAGCAAGCGCCATAGCGCCGTAGCCACTGAGTGCTACGAGAAGGCTACGAGCCGCGATAAACACGTTCGGGTCGGTGTTTACTGCCAGAGCCTGTGTTTCTGTTGGGATTAAAGAGTAAAGAAGACATAGAAAAGACCGGCGATTTCTTTATTTCATAAACAATAATAAAGGCATTTCAATATGCGGCAACATTGCTTCATTTTAAAGTAAGTGAACTTCGCACATTTTAGTGAAAAAAAACAAGAAAAAAGCAGGAAATAATGTTCAAAAAAACCTCTATTGAAGTCTAGTGGGGCCGCAGGTATATTTTTACTTTAATAATTGTGTCATTTTCTCAATAAGTATTGTATTTTTTTATTCTCGATGACGGGCTGCTTCAAATTGACGACCTGAAATCAACTGAAAATTATAAAGACCGCCATCAAACTTGACTTCGTTTCAGTTTCTGAAATTGACATCAACTTTATCGTGTTAATTTAAAGTATGAAATTGAGTGCGTTACTTTTTGCAGTATTATTCAATCTGAATATGCAGTAACGATAGTTCTTATTTCAGTACACATAATGTTTAAACTGTTTTTTTCCTGTAACAATCATATTAACACCATTATTTTAAAACGAAGCATTTTTAGGTATAAATACTCAATTTACCTTGTTGTATTTCTATAGTTTGCTACAAAACTAACGTGCGGTCAGACACGCCTTCTGCTATTGTTTTTAAAGTTGAATTTCCAGTGCATTTCCGTGATATCAGCTAGATATTGCACTCGCCACGTTTCGCACCGGCTGCAGGTGATAAATGGAATGCAACAAAATGAGACTATTCATTTGACAATTTTGTGTAACGATCACTGAGTTAATTTGCGAATTCAAAAATCATTGTCATCAAGACGAAAGCAATTATAATGATACTTGTATATATAAGTATATATTTTAATGAGAAATATCGATTTTAGGATCGATTTTTCATGTAATACCGGCGCAATCTGAAGTTATCAAAATGTACGTATAATAATCACATAATCTTTTTGCGTTATTTAAACCTCCGGTTAAGATCATTTGCGATTGTCAATTTTTACGAAATTGATGCTCATTGATGCGAAAATTGATCGTTTAGCGTAACCGCTCACAGGCTACTTTTTGTAGCTGCGATAATCGCGGCGTTAATCGCCCGCGAAATAACACGACAAAAGTTTTACTTAGCCAGCAACAAAAAAGCGCCACGATTATCGCCGCGATTAACGCCGCGTTTATTGCAGCTACAAAAAGTAGCTCGTGGGCGTTTACGTATAGAACTCCGTATGTTCTATTCTTAGCAACAAAAAATCGCTCAGCGATTATTCGCCCGTCAGCAGGGACGCTTACACGTGCAATTAAAGCGATTGTCAATTCCTCCAACAATGTCATTGACGTGAAAATTGACAATCACAATTGGTCGTTACCGGGCGGCCTTTAGGTAAAGAAAATATAATTTATAATATATAATGACTATTTTTACATTTGAATATGAGTGTGTAATGTGTGTAATACCGGCTCACAAGGGCTCAGTATTTGTGACGAAACGTCTAAACCTGCGGCGTCAATGTGAAATTAATATAAATAGCAGTCGTCTCGGCGGGCGCGGGCGCGCAGCTACGTATTAATTATCTTGCGCAAACAAAGTAAGCCTACTGTTTGCATTCCACGTGTGTAGACGCGCTAGGGGGACCACACGGCACGGACTGTTTTACTTAATTTATTTTTAGGTTTTGTGTATGGGCTGTATGCGCATTTGTCCTCACTTTCACCTGATTGAAAGTGACAAGGAGGATGAAGACGGGGCACGTACAGTCAGTGAATGCCTATTTACTCAAGTTTTAAAGACGCCCAAGTTATATTATTCGGGGAATACAGACGCAGGAAGGTCATTTCACATCTTAGCTGTTCGAATTAAAAAGTTGAAACCGAAGCGTTTCGTGCGGCTTATCGTGGAATATCAACAACTTAAGGATGAAAAGCCGCCCTGCGTCTGGTAGTCCAAAGATGAAATGGGGAAGGAGGTATGAGGTTGTGTAACTCCTGAGCACACTCCCTGAAATGTAACCTATAGAAGACTGATAAGTAGGCTACCCTTCGTCGGTGATCTAAACTTTGAAAAGCCTTCGGTGGACCAAATCATCGTCACCAATCAGTCTCTTTGCTCGACGCTCGATAGAGTCCAGGGGAGCCAACTGGTATTTGGCAGAGCCATCCCAAAGGTGAGAACAGTACTCCATAGACGATTAAGTTTTAAATAATTGAGAAATTAATGATGTCGACAATGGGCTGCCTGGGTCCTCTGGTCGGAAGATTAGAAAAACACACAATAAAAAAATTATTGCATTAAGTTTAATAATTGAAAGGGACGTATTGTTTTTAAAGATTGTAGAATCCTTTTTATTAGATAAATAGTCGCATAATACCCTGTATTTTATAAGGCTCTTGATTTTATAGGGCTTGCCATCGTATTTTATATATTCGATGGCAAGTGCATTCCTAAATATTATGTACAATCTTAATGTGGAACTGCAATAAACTGTTGTAAAGATATCTCATACTTTGCAATGACATTATTAATTTTTGAGTCATATAATCTGAATAAAAAAAATGTAAGTGCCTACAGGAAGTCCTAAGCCGGGCCCGTTTGATATCAGGCACTACTCATTTATTTAACGCCATCTTCATTTTCAGTAAAACTGTGTAATGAGAAGAATCTCGTTAACACGGACTCGAGCAATTACGTCGGCAAACAATTTCGTGTCAACAGCCACATGAAAATTAGGCAAATAGTGTCGCAGTTTGTTCACAAAGTGTGGTGCGCGTAATTGGATACCTATTGAGATACGAAGACATTTGATGATCTTAAGAGCACATTCGTATTCACAATGTGGCTCTATTAATTAAGTGGTAATAACACAGAGCCTATCGGCGTGTAATGATGACGAGTCGCTCGCTGTTCCCGAATGATGAATAGGTGAGCCTCTTCTATTAAAAGGTCGATGAACAGTAATTTCTGAAGATAAATTGTGTCTGCAATGTATTTGTAAAAGTTATTGTATGGTAGTTTCGAGCATTAGTCATATAAAATATTTATATAATACTAGCTACCACCCGCGACTTCGTCCGCGTGGACAATCAGAAAATCCCTAGGGAACCTTTGATCGATATAAAAATTAGCCTATGTTTTAATCCAGGCTATAAACTATCCGTGTGTCAAATTTCATCCAAACTGTTCAGCCGCTTTTGCGTGATTGAGGAAAAAATATACAAAGTCACAAACTTTCGCATTTATAATATTAGTAGGATCTTTCTAAAAACATATATTTTATTTAATTCAGTTTTTGAATCTACGCGATAAACACTAAAGCAGAAAATAATTATTTGTTTTAAAATAAAATATTATACACCATTTATGGCTTACAGTACAAAAAATATACAGTAAAGCAATCTAAGTTATGCAGTTAATGATTCTAAAATTAAACTTAATACTTATTAAGTTTTACTAAAGATACCGCATTACCTAACTTTCAATATTTGAAGAGCCTTTGCATTAGGAGCACTTACGAGTATGTACAACTACCTATTTATCTCAATTACTTAATATTCTAATTGCAAAGTTAGTTCAAAGATATTGGATTTAAGTCATTACTTAAGGTCCGGTAGGTATGGTTCATCAATACTCATGAATTTTGATATCTATTAATAGATTGAGAAGGTTTTAGTTCACACTCATCTCTCCTCATATAAAAGCACATGTAGTGCCTAATAAATCAGTCATTGATCGCAGTCAGTCTTTTTGATGTCTCCTGGCTGCATCCTTGCAAAAGTTAGAATATCAACAAACGTAATATAGACTGGCAGCACAAACAATTTTTATTAGTATTATACATTTCTGGCTACCTACATCTACACCTACACTATATTAAAGGATTTTGATATTTACCAGGCATAGATGATCGAAGATATTTACCTAAAACTCATTACAAACCTGCGTATTTTCCACGAGACTTGTTTTTGTTGATCTCCCTAACAATTTATTAGAGAGAGCGTTATCAAACAACTTTTAAAACACAAACATAATAAATGAAGCATTGTGGAATTAAGACAACTTTGTACTCGGCTTTAGTACATTTAATATTTTCTACGAGGGCCATAGCCAAAATATTGTTCTATATACATAATATCCGAGAAGCAACATTCGTATGGGAACGAAATCATCTGGCGTGAGTTTATTGAAAATTTCACTCTCCCCTTTGCGTTTACGGAATCCATTTTGATCTTTACCACTTTAGAGATAAGAGCTGGAGGATAAATCTGGAATTTGCTCCAAAGTTTGTAAGCAAAGTTTCTTAGCTAATATTTGTGGTACATTTTCGCCGAATACATTTAATTTAATCATAACATTAAATGTTGTTACAAAGTTTGTTCGAAGAAATTGTATAGAAAGAGCAAACAGAGGCGTTGCGATATGTGGAGCACGTGATCCGCATCGATGGCTCGAATTAGCGACGCTCAAGTTAATTCACTTAGCTCGTGCTTTGGCAACATGTCGGTGATGGAAACGACTACGTCTGATTGGGGGAAGCTCGGAACTTAGACTCTGAGCACAAACTCAGCACCGTTGTATCACCTACAAAGGTTACGAGTGTAATATGAACGTCTTAACATTAGATCAACTTACCTTGCTAACATTCAGTGCTGTGTATATCATGTTCGGGGGGCACAGAAACTTGGATACACATTATGTAGGGATGCTTAGCTTATACATATAATTTAACTAGCTTCCGCCCGCGACTTCGTCCGCGTGGATATTAGAAAAAATCCTTAGGGAACCTTCAACCAGGATCCGACCAGCCGTTTTTACGCAATTAGGCGAGTCCCCACCAAGCGCGCTGCCTCGCGACACAAGTTCCGTTCCCGTCCCATCCCGTCCCGTTCCGTTCCCGTCCTGTCCCGTTTCCGTTACCGTCCCGTTCCGTCCCGTTGCCGTCCCGTCCCGTCCCGTCCCGTTGCCGTCCCGTTTCGTTCCCGTTCCGTCTCGTTCCCATTCCCGTTCCCGTTCCCGGTCCTGCTCCCGCTCCCGTTCCCGTTCCCGTTCCCGTCCCGTCGCGTCCCGTCCTGACCCGTCCCGTCCCGTCCCATCCCGTTTCCGTTCCCGCACTCGTTCCGTTCCCGTCACATCCCATTCCGTTCCGTTCCGTTCCCGTTCCCGCTCCCGTTCCCGTTCCCACTCCCGTTCCCACTCCCGTTCCCACTCCCGTTCCCGTTCCCGCCCCGTCCCGTTCCCGTTCTCTTTCGCCCCGTCCAGTTCCCGTTCCCGTTCCCTTTCTCCCCGTACCCTGGGGCTGAATCATGCATGTCCACCGAGTTGGACTTTAAAATAAATGTCATTTTCGCAATCACCATCCCATAAAACCTCAAGAACGACATCCATATCGATTTTTATCTTTACTTACCCCATTTACCCCCTAAGGGGTTGATTTTCAAAACCACAAAATATGTTTGCCTATTTATTTTTAGACGTGCTCCTACGAAGTTTAAAGTTGTAATGTCTATTTTATATTCTTTTTCCATACAAAATATAAACCCCATTTTCACCCTTTTAGGGGTTAAATCATGTACATAGTTTTGGACTTTAAAATAAATGTCATTTTCGCAATCACCATCCCATAAAACCTCAAGAACGACATCCATATCGATTTTTATGTTAACTTACCCCATTTACCCCCTAAGGGGTTGATTTTCAAAACCACAAAATATATGTTTGCCTATTTATTTTTAGACGTGCTCCTACGAAGTTTAAAGTTGTAATGTCTATTTTATATTCTTTTTCCAAACAAAATTTTAACCCCATTTTCACCCCTTTAGGGGGTTAAATCATGACCACCGTGTTGGATTTCAAAATAAATGTCATTTTCGCAATCGCCATACCAGAAAACCTCAATAAAGACATCCATATCTATTTTTAGGTTTATTTACCCTTTCATCCCTATTTCATCGCCATAGGGGTTGAAGTACTAACAATAACAATATACGTTGCGTTAGATTTTCTTCCATAAGCCTATGTTATAAATTAAGGGATTTTTACTTCGAAAGTGAAGGATTTTCTTCTATACACAACTTCATACCCCTTTTCACCCCTTCGGGGGTAGAATTTTGAAAAATGCTGAGACCCGTACTTATTAAGTTTTAATCGTCAGCCTAAACACAAAATTTGAAGATCCTAGCTTCAAAACTGAGGGACTTTCATACAAACTTTCATCCCTTATTTCACCCCTTTAGGGATGGAATTTTCAAAAATCATTCCTTAGTGGATGCCTACACTGTATGAGGTATCTGTGTGCAAAATTTCAAGTTTCTAGGTCCAGCGGTTTGGGCTGTGCGTTGATGGATCAGTCAGTCAGTCAGTCAGTCAATCAGTCAGTCAGTCATTCAGTTTACGATTTTATATATTAAGATATACTAACAGTGCTTACGTTGAGTTTAGAGAGAGAAAGACAGAGATAGTCTTTGCGTTTTTGTGGTGAATTTCTAATATGTTTTATCAATTTACGTTACCAACTTTAACGTTACAAAATTAAAACATACTACTTATAAGAAAAAATGTTAAAATTTGAATATAAGTACCTACTTATTTATGTAACCAAATGTAACTGTCTAAAAATGGTCTTCAATATCCCAAAGGTCATTATTAATTTATAAAAGTAACTAACATTGGCGGCAATATGAATAAAAAGCGTTACGTATTGGCAGCTCATTACTTAAGGACTAGGTCATCTCTATTTGGGGTAGTGTTGCGCCATAAATATCGGCGGATCGGCGCGCCGCGCGTGACCGCGCCACGCGCCCGCCTCGCGCCTGAGCGCCTGCTATATAGGGCGTGCGCGATATCGATAGAAAAGGTTTTTAAATAAATATTTTATCAGGTTTATTGATAACTTGCTCAGTTACTTGCTGGTACAGTGACCCAAAATAGGTCTTGGTCTCCGATATTGATAATTTAAGGAAAGAAGTTAAAATTAAATGTTGATTTTCTCAAGTCAGACATCATTGCCTATCCTACTTTCTATATAAATGTGAAGGTTTGGATGTTTGGGTGTTTGTTACTCAATCACGCAAAAACAGCTCAACGGATTTGAATAAAATTTGGTATACGGTTAGTATATTAACTAAATTTTAAATTTAGGATAAACATAGGATTTTTATCCTGGTCCTAGAGATGTTTTCCTATATCCATGCATATGCAACCACGGGCGGCGAAGATGTTAAAAGAATAGCGACATTTTTGTTTATGTTTCATAATTCCCAGAAACATGTTTTTGTCCTAATTGAAGTACGATTGGGAATTATTCGAATACACACTTTCTATCGAATTAACTCAAAAAAGACTATTGTGGTGATGTAGCTAAGCTACAAAATATATGTTAGCAACTTCCACGAGGAAGGGAAAATAGGACCAACATATGTGAATACAAAAAAGAGAATACAGTATTGCAATTGTTTGAAAATCTATAAACAGCCGTAGTCGGTATGCTAAATCAATACCAACCGGCATCCATACTTATAAAAGAAAAATGAATATTGAACTTTTTTTCCTACATTGTTTTTTTTATCGATATCGGTATCGACTTTTAGTCGCATTCCTACAAATACATGATGTATAGAGGTGCGCCAACCGTCGCTTATTGGCATTGACACCGGCGTGTTTTATTATTATTGTGCCGCCCGGTGATGTACGGACGGCGGCGGCGGTGGGCGGCAGCCGACGCAGAATTCTGATCGCCGGCGCCGGCTAAAAGTGAAATATCACCCGTCCGGTTAGGGACACGACGTTTTATGCTTGTTAACTTAATGCCAGAAAAACCATACTCAACATAAGTGAGTACCAGTTACTAAATAAAAGGATCAGTTTTTAAAGAAAATATAAATACATCCTGTTTTAAGAGCATGGAAAATTAAATTAACTAGCGACCCTTCGTCGCTGCTCCCTTCGCTTTGGTTTAAACTATAGATTTCGTACAAAAAGATTAATGTTTTAAATGTATTTTCATGACTAAAGCCGCACATCTTTTACCGCACGGCGAAAATTTACCGTGTAAATGGCATTTCGGCCACACTAGGCCGCAGGTGACTGAACAAAATTATCTGATCCGGTGGCCAAAACTGGAACTACGTTATTACATATTGTTACCTAGGTTACGCCATCAAATACGTAGACGACAGCGACGCTGTCACCTGAGATTCAATTTTGGAAGCGACTTGCTAGGTGACTAAAGTCGACCGTCACAGGTGACTTAAATCGACCCATGTATATAAGTAGTCCATTACATTAATGCTTATACTTATTCAATATTTCTCAGCATAAGATTCCTAATAGTACAGTAGCCCGTAGAACATTTAAATCACCAAAAAGGTTACCGTTTGCCGTTGTGATATAGTTATTTATTACGAAATTATAGATACTTTAACCCAAGTTTTACAGATCGCAACCCGCCGTAATCTATATTTGTATATCTCCAAAATTGATATTTTTTTATTTTTTGAGGTTTACCACATAGTTTAGCTATTGTCGTGTTCTACAGCTTGGTTTGATTGCTACAGATAAAAGTAAGACAGAGAGTAAGGAAATAAATAGGATTTCATAAAAAAAAAATGTTGACTTTGACCTTTATAACTTCGTAGCTATTGGTTCCCAGGTTAAGTCTAAAAGACAAAAATGCTCCTGATGTTGGGCGGAATGCATGGATTTCGGCTTTGTTGAGGGTCTTGTTACACCCGTTACATACTAGAAGCAGCAACTTTTGCCCACAAAAATAAATCGTTATATGAAAATGTTAAAAGTGAACGCAGGAAAAACCAACTCATACTCCCTGAACCAAACTAGAATTATATAAAAACAGCCCTTCGATACAAATTTTTAATAAATTACTACCATCCAGTTCAGAAATAAAAGATTTGTAATTATTTTGTCAAAAATTAAAGGTATGGTTAATAAAAAATGTTATTACACATTAGAAGATTTTTTATCGATACTTAAATTTAAATAGTTAAGTAGTTAGATAGTTGAATATCATTGTTATTTTTTGTTAATATTGTCTGTTATAATGAAAAACGTTGATTTATTTTAATGTTAAACTTAGTGGTTTTAAAAAATAATTAGCCAAGAGTAAGTACTTAATTAAGTAATTAAATAAATACATTTAATTAAATTGCCATAACCTTGCAGGGTGCATGTATTGTTATATTTAAGTTAAGATTTCATCTTGTATGTACGCTACATGTTTGCAAAAAATAATAATAAATAAATAAAACACTCGGTATCGCCTTGCGTGATAAACCTATATTCGTGTTTTAATACCCCTCATTATAGTACAGTTGCATATAATGTATAACTATTAAACTTTCGCGTTGCATTTTATTAGATTGGAATCACAGGTATTAAACGCGTTTAAACTAAAACATAGGTGAATTTGTTATTGAAAGTTCGTTTCGGAAAAAGAGTTGTTGTGTTTTTTTAGCTTATAAAATATTAAATTCTGATGAGAATATATAAAAAATTACGAACGTTTATTACATCATAGTAAAATCTAATTACATGATGTGCACTTGAGCAGGTTTTCATGCAATTTATTTGGCGCTCAGTTGGAACAGATTTGCATAGCTCTCACCGTAACTGGGCCACGCCTACCTTTTGCAGACTTTTTAGTTCATAAATTAATTTTAGCCTTAAGTATTTTTATAAAATTACTAACAGCCGCCCGCGACTTCGTCTGCGTGGAAAGATTTTTTGTTATACCTCGGGAACAATATTTTTTTCGGGATGAAAGATTTATGTCCTTCTCTATACTCCTGACAACGTGTGTGTAAAATTTAATGATGATCGGTTCAGTAGTTTAAACGTGAAGGCGTAATAAACAAACAAACGAACTTTCGCATTATTAATATTTGTTACATGGAAGCTCACAATAGGTATCTGTTGCCCAGAATCAAGCATACTGGAGATAGCTCGCTCTAAAAAAGACCCTGAACGATGCTGCGGTAATAATTTAGTAAATCAAATCAAATCAAATCATTTTATTCACACAAAACAGAGTGCATACAGTTGTTATTGGTTACATTCCGGTTCTCTACATTGCCATAGAAAAGGCATGTGAAAATAGCAGTACAAAAAGAAGAAGAAAAATTATATCTCACCTTATCATTAGCTTAAGCCATGGTAATAAAGAACAGTATGAATCCCCACTAATAATATAAATGTGAAAGTCAGTTTGTTTGTTAGGCCTTTACGTCTTAACTACTAAACCGATCATCATAAAATTTTACAAACACATTGTCGGAGGTACAGAAAAGGACATAAGTTACCTTTTATCCCGAAAAAAGTATTGTTCCCGAGAGATAGCAAAAAAACTTTCCACGCAGATGAAGTCGCAGGCCGCCACTCTGGTACATTTATGTATATATTTTACTGAATCTTTATCTTAATAATTATTTTTTTGACCAAATTGGGCAAAAAAATTCTTAGTAGTGACTAAGAATTTTTTTTTTGCCCAATTAGTTACACTTAATGTAGTACTAATTATTGTGGTAATCCGCAATGCAAGATATAAGTTTTAATTCAAAAAGTTATTTTAAAATTGTTTTATATAGTTACAGTCAATAAACTAATATGTATTCTCTGGTATAATCATAGACATAGAAAAAATTTCGCTGCGCTCAAGAAGACCAACAAAGCGTGGAAAAGAGAAGTTAACATCATACGGACACGGTCTATGTAAAAAAGAGACAAAGAATCAAGTGACATGTGCCAACATTTTTTACAGTAAGAGCCCCTAGCGTCCCGCCTAGCAAATGAGCAATCACAGTTTGTTTAAAATATTTGTTAATCTTAATTTTAATTTAAAATAAAGGTATCGTAGAGCCATGGCGTCTTGTGTTCTAAGTAATTGTGATGTAACAAAAAGAAATAATCCAAGTAATCACACTTTTCACAGGTAAATAAGATATTGCCACACATTTCTCTAAAACCAAATTTCTCTACATTTATTCGTTTGTCGACAAAGAAAACAGTATGGAACATAGTTTATTAATATCCTTTGCCGTATATAGTCATATTTTATGAATCTAAGTCATATTTTACGTATCTCATATAAAATGTATGCATTCGTTTTCGGATCACCTGTTTATTGACATTGTTGTTCTTTGACATTCTATTTCTATGGGTATAATGCTGCAACTTATTTTTGTTTCATTTAGCATTCTTCGAACTTTTTGAAGAAAATGAAAGCGCTCGTTTAAGTCTTTTGAAAGGACATCGATGGCTACTCAATACACCGCGACACTCGAATATTTTGAAAGTTATCTGAAATTCGCTCCTATAATCAAGCAAAAAGCTGTAAATCAGATTTAATTGACAGATAATTATTTGCAATATCTAGCTTATTCTGAGTTTGTTTATTTCGTTCATAAAACTACGGTTCTTCCAAGTTATGTGCCGAAGAAGTTTATTTGAAGTTGTAGATTTCAGTTCATAGCAATATATAAGTTGCTTATCGGCAAGGCTAAATAGAAGGTAACTGTAATAATATTTTTTGTCAGATTTGTTACCTATAATACTTGTCCATCAGCCATTTTAATGTCCCCACTGCTGGGGCACAGGCCTTCCTTATAGGTGGATAAGGAGGACGGGCCATAACCCACCACGCGGGCCCAATGCGGATTGGTGGGTGTTAACGACTGCAAATGCAGCCGGGACCAACGGCTTAACGTGCCTTCCGAAGCACGGAGGAGCTCGAGATAATAAATTTTTGGTCACCCATCCCATGACCGGCCCTAGCGAACGTTGCTTAACCTGCGCAATCGCTGGGCCAGGCGCTAGACCACTGCGCCACCGAGCTCTTCGCCACCGAGCTATAATACTTACTTAATGACTATTGTGTTTTCTGAGTTATAATCGTATATGATTGTATTCATTTCTAAGGTTACGCACTTTATAGACATTGAAATAAAACGTGTTCAACGGATACTAGCTCATTTTTTTTAAATCACTTTGAGAATAGGCTATTTGACTAATTTTGGAAAACCATTTAAAATTATTCCTTATTACGTAATAAGCGTACCACATTGATATTTCAGGAAAAATCAATGTATTTCATTAAAAATAAAACAGCGTTAAAGAATAAAATTTTAAAACCGCGCCAATAACGCTATGGCGCTGGACACGTGACTTGTTGACGTCACTAGTCTGTAAACATTGTAATATCCTTAGCCATTTGACAGCCATCGATAGCGGATCCTTAGTCTATGGTCGTGTCAAACGCCTGAAGCCATATTTATTTACAGGCAAGTGACGTCATCAGTCATCTTAGAGCGTTTTCACCACAGAAAAAAATTCAAAAATTATTGCATTTTTCTAGATTAATTTCATTAATCAATTAATAGACTTAATTTAGTCTATATAATAGTTAAATATGTTTTTTTACGCCAATATCTGTTAGGATGACCACAATTTGTAGTATAGTTTCAATGTTGTCAAATACCCTATTAGTTGGTATTTAGTTTGATTTTTTATTTTCCCGACGTTTCGGTACCTTTGCAGCTGCCGTGGTCACGGGGGGCCTTCTATAGAAGTTTCGTTAAAGTGTTTTATTTATGTTATTATATTATGTACTCTAGAGTGTTCCTAGGTAGAAAGAATCTAAAGCAAATAAATTCATTCATTCTTTCATTCATTCATAGAGACAGTCATAGTCCAATCTATCGCCACACAATTTTTATAACACACATTCATAATTTTACTTTAAGCTTAGATAAGAACATTAATTGAGAAAAAATATGTACATACCTTTTATTTAGATCAAAAGACGTTGGTAATTAGTTAGCGTCAAGTTACTCGCCGGCGGGCGTGACCGGGCGCGTCTCCGGCGGCCGTAAATCCGGCGCGGTGACTTAACGGCGGCATAAATACCGCTGGCGCAAGCACGACACCCTGCTACCAGGGACTAATAAGACAGCCATTATATATCCTTGGATCCTCGTGAACCTTAAAGCAATAAAAAAATAAAGATTATTAATATATTAGAAAAAATACTAGGAAAATTCGACTCACCCGTAGAACCTTAGACAGGTCTCGAACCAGCACCTATCGGATTCCGGCCCTATGTACTATGGGCAACAGCGTCGCTAAACCAGTTTGCAACAAAATTCGTGTGCGCGCGTATCGCCCTTGCACGAACTAAACGTATGTGACAGCGGGCGCTGCGTGCAAGCGATTTTAACCTTAGCAGTGGTTAAGCGACGCTGTTGCCCATGGTACTAACCAATTATGCTCCAAGTCGCTGTATGTCGCGAGCATGATTGATCAGTGTATTGGGCCGGAATCCTAGGTGCGGGTTCGAGTCCCGTCTAAGGTGCTACGAATGAGTAGTTTGTTATCTAGTATTTTTTTTATATATTAATTATCTAAACAGGGTCACTGGAAATATGATGTATTCCTGCTAAGGGGTTATAGATGAGGTCAAAACAAATATTCTTTGCGATATATTTGAGTTAATTGAAATTAAGTATATTTTTACCAAAAGTAAGTTTTCAGACATAAAAATTTAAAATAAAAGGTTAACTCAAAAACTACCTATAATTTTTTTGAGAAAAAGTTATATATCAAAAAATACTTTTTTTTGACCTCATCTATAACGCTTTAGCAGGAATATTAATATAATATTACAATTTATAATTATAATTATAATATTGACATTTAAATTTGAAAACCGGACAATCAACACTGGACAATCAATATAGTAGACTCTGGACACTGGATCCCGATATTTGACACTGGACATTGGACATTGGATACTAAACCCTCAGACAGACATCTCTCGACACTTGAAACTCAACACGGCACTCGACACTCACCACTCGACACACGACACTCGACACCCGACACTCGACATTCGACATTCGACAAACGACACTCTACAGTCGACACTCGGCACTCGAAATTCGACACTGAACACTCGACATTTGACACTCAACACTGGGCTTTCAACACAGGACCAACGACACTCAATGGTCTACACTGGACACTCAACACTCGACACTGAACACCGGACAATCAACACTGGACAATCGAAACAATGGACTCTGGACAGTCGATATTTGACACTGAATATTGAACACTGGACCCTTAGACAGTGACACTCGACACTGGACAATGGATACTGGACAATCGACACCTGAAATTCGATAGGTTGTATGTATCACAACATTTCTATACCGCTTGACTGCTACCCCGTCCCTATAGACCAGTAGACTGTCTTACATCACTAAGTAGATCTATTTTATACTGTTTTCGGTGTGTTTGTCTACAACGCTGAGGTATGCGGCCGGGCGCCGAAGGGAGCGGTGAGTGGAGTGGAGGGGAGTAATTTACTGTTTAATTGCGCACCATCTATTAGTCGCCTCGGGAACTGCGACGGAGATAGGGATGCAATACGATTTATTGCGATTTTACTTAACGTTTCAGGAAGGAATTTGATGTGTGTTACATACATTTAGTTCTTGTGTTTTGGTATGTGTCTCTTTGAGAGCTAGGTATACGTTATTCCCTTATTATTCATAAATTTACAATACACCACCGCACCAATTAGTCGACTGTCTTTGTAAAAATATTTAATTTAACTTTCTAAATATCGTTAAGACTTAGGCTTAATACTTCTGGTATTCCAATCTTATCTTATATAAAAGTGAAGGGGTGACTGACATATCAACGCCTAGCCCAAACCACTGGACAGACCATCGGTCGCCGGCACGACAGAGCGCAGTGCAGCACTGAACCACTTTTATAAATAATAGATAGACTACACTCGCTCGCGGACTCGGAATAATGTCGACACAGCGCACTCCTCCCGAGAAATTATCACCGAAATTGCATGTGACTAACCCGCTACCGGAATTTCATAGCTCGGATTCCGCTATAAACATAAGTGTTACTGAGCCAAGCGATCACTTAACGAATATTACTAAACGTTTTAAGCGTAAGGTGGACGACCTTCCGGGCGGTTCCGAGACTACCATGTCGGAAATAAGAGCAATGTTTACGGAGATAAAACAACAACACAATACACTTCTTGCTAAAAATGAAGACATCCAGAGATCTATTGACTTTATGTCAAGTCAATATGACGGTTTGCTAAATAAAATAAATTCATTGGAAATGGAAAATAAAGACTATAAGAAACAAATTGTCATATTAGAAAACAAGTTGGATTATATTGAAAAAAGCGCTCATTCTACGATTATAGAAGTGCGTAACATTCCGAAACAGCAAGGTGAAAATAAACAGACTTACACAAACTATTTAAATAAAATCTCTAGTGCAGTGGGAGTTGTTCCGGCAATCACAGACTCCCAGATTCGTGATATTTATAGAAACAAATCGGAGGCTCTAATTGTGGATCTCGCATCAACAAATACTAAGGAAATACTATTTGCTAACATAAATAAGTTTAACAAAGCTAAAAGGGAGAAAAAAGAGCCCCAATTGAACACGCTTCATATTGGTATACCTGGATCGAGTAAACCTCTTTATAAATCCGAGTCTCTCACGAGTAAGAATAAGAAGTTGAACTACTTATCAAGAAACCTTGTTAAAGACAAGAAGTTATTTTCTACTTGGACTTCATATGGCCGTGTCTTTGTGAAAAAGCAAGATGGGCAAAACCCGATTAGAATTAACTCTGAAGAAGATCTCAAAAAACTATTTTTGTGACTATTTCAAATTATTCACTTTTTGTTTATATTTTTGTTTTTCTTTTTATCATTTCCGTTGTTTAAATCTTACAAACTTTATACTGTAACGCATGCAAAGTTATTTAATAATATAGTTACTTTATCACCTTATTTAAGTTATATTTATTCCATCAATAAAATTAATTTACACTACATATTGATTCATAACCGCATTTATTATATTTACACTGAAGCATCATCATTATCAAACAATATAAAACATAATATTACATATTACATTTATTTTTACACTATAATAAATAGGTTTTTTGCCCATGATTATGTGACAAAATTCAATCTATTTAAACAATATTTTACACTAATAGTTGTACACAATAAACATATATTCATTTATAACATTCGATTCCTTATATAACATTAACATAAATAATTCATTAGATTCTTTAACAATTGGCTTTGGTTAAAAAATAAAAGGTATTTTTTTTATATTTTTTTACTACAGATTAGGCCAATTTAAGAAACTAATTTGAATATTTTAACATTTGGTCCCGTATTTATTTTTTTATAAATATATTTGTCGAGCGGATATGGTCAACCGGAATGACGTCATTAGTGGCATGAAAGTTTAAGAAGAAAACCTTTGCCATCTACTTATAGAAAAAGAAAGGCCAAGTGTCATTAACTGTCATAATGACTTTATGGTTGTTTGTAAACAAATAAGTTATAGTTAATATTTCTTCTATTTTATTCATTTAATCCAGTTGTGACGGTTCTAGCCTACCTTCTTAATTTGCCGCAATAATTTTTGAGGTGATAAAATTATAATAAAAATGCTTACCAGTGGAAACTCTGCTGAAAAACTTTGTAAAAACTGACACGCCCAATCTACCCAAATTGCGAAATGTATTGTATGTATTGTGTCTATTTTGGATGTAGGCTACATGGATGAAATTGTAACGATTGATAAATTTGCAGGATAACATAATAAACATTGTGAAAATATGTGCATACTTTATTTCTATTTACAAACATTTAATAGTAGGGATGTGGAAAAAATTACGAGATAAGTTCATCGATATTTTTCGGGCGATATTAAATACTCTGATATATCGATAGATGTTTTAACAATAATTTTTCAAAAACATTTTTTTGGTAATTACGTATTGGATTCTAATAGTCGACACTATTTTGTCACTGGAGCATTTTGATTTTTTCCAACTTTGAGTCTTAAAAATCATCGTAAAATTCGTCAAATCGAGCCAAAATTTCGCGTAGGGGTTTATTTTGCTATTTTTTATGTTTTACAATACCTTAAAATTAGAATCCATTACTTAGTCATCGTCCCATTTCATCTTATTTTTTTCTGAGAAATATTACCTATATCGATATTTTTTCACTTCCACCTTCCACCATCCCTAATGCCAAGTTCATTGTCAAAATTGTCTTTGCACTTTTTTCTTTTTTTTATTATGGCTGGGAGATCTGTATGTGATGACGTCATATGAAGGTCATTTGAAGGTTAAAGCTTTTTATTGAATATTATAAATATCTTTAAAAATATAGACTTATTTTTAAATTTAATTAGTAGACACTGTACCGAAAGCTTATTCCTCGAAATGGTTTTGAGATTTCCAGTCATATTCAAAAAGTTATCAAAGCCAATTGCCGAGAGCGCACTGTGTAGTGTTGATAATGTCAATAATTACATACCCAATAGCAATAATAACTTAAAAATTATTACACAAAATGTACGTAGCCTAAATTGCAATTTACCTAATTTCTCAACGGTGCTGGTGCGTTCAAGAATTGACTGGGACATTATTATTCTAACAGAATGTTACTTACAAGTGACTCCAATAATACCCATAATTCCAAGTTATGATTATACTATAACTAGTCATAATAAAAATAGAAATGATGGAGTAGTTGTTTACTTTAAACAAAATCTAAGGATAAAGATTGAGCAGCTGTCTCTTGAGGACTCTAGTGGACTGATTATCTACCTTAATGTGGATACATGTATTATTGGACTTTATCGCTCCCCTAGTTATCGTAACATTACAAACTTTCTCGACTCATTAAACTTATTGCTATCTAAATTAACCAATTACAAAAATATAATAATCATGGGTGACATTAACATAAATATCCGGCCAGAGCTTATCGACAGTAGTGGAAATGAATATCTTAACATGCTGGCTGGTCACTCTATTCTGGCAGGTCATACACTGCCGACACGTGAACAATCTTGCCTTGATCACGTTATGTTGAAAACTCAATTAAAGGCTTATTGTTATGTAACCGAGTCTACAGTAACGGACCATTCATCAGTGATACTCAACCTTGAATTAAGTACTAAAAACCTAACCATTACCCCCAAGATGAAAACTGTACTAAATTTCACTGGCATTGGTGAAGCGATCAAGAACATTGATTTCTCACCTCTTTATCTACTAACTGACGCTAATATTGCGACCAACTACTTGATTTCTTTACTGCAGAGGGCTATCAGTGATAACTCACTAACCAAAAGAATACCTAACAGACAACGTGTAATCAAACCGTGGATTACTGTGGGTCTTCTGCGGTGTATGAAAAACAGAGATCATTTACATAAAAAACTGAAAGGCGATCCAGATAATGAAGTTCTAAGATGCACTTACAAACGCCACAGAAACTTCTGTAATAATATCCTTAAAAAGGCCAAAAATAATTATGAAAAGCAGTTAATTCATAATGCAGGGGGCTCTAAAAGAAAATTATGGGATGCTATCCGTAATATTGCTTATCCGAATAATAAGGTAGACTGTTCCAACAACCTGATATCAGATCAGTCGCCTCAAGACAGTGTAAATAAGGTCAACAAATTCTTTGCTGAATTAGGTAGTAGACTGGCTGGTGAAATTGATAATAATACGTCCCACCAGTATGTGTCAACCTGCTCTAGCGGTAGTTCTTTTGTTCTTCTGCCTACAGATGAGACCGAAGTTGCGGATACTATAATGAGTCTTCGAGACGATTGTGCTGTAGGTATTGATGGCATTTCTGGGAGGCTCATAAAGGATCATTGTACCATATTAACTGGACCAATCACCTACATTTGTAATCTGGCAATAAATACTGGATGCTTTCCTCGAGCACTAAAAACTTCGATGATAAAACCGATACACAAATCTGGGGACAAATACAGTGTCGACAATTATAGGCCAATATCTATACTTCCAGCTATTTCAAAAATTCTTGAGCGAATACTTAATAAAAGACTAGTTTGTTACCTGGAAGATAATGGTCTCCTTTCCTCCTCGCAATATGGGTTTCGTAAGGGCAGATCTACCGATGATGCCGTTCACGAACTTACAGATCTGATTGTACGCAAGCTGGACTCAGGACTTAAGTGCCTTGGTATCTTCTTAGACCTGGCAAAGGCATTCGACACTGTATCTGTCCCCCTTCTACTCCAAAAGTTAGAAGATATCGGCATAAGGGGCATACCACTCTCACTTTTTACTGACTATCTTTCTGACAGAGTACAAAGAGTGAAAGTGGGGGACTGGCTTAGTGATGAACAACCGGTTACCTTCGGGGTTCCCCAGGGAAGCATATTAGGACCATCGCTCTTCCTAGTATATGTTAATGGCCTCTGTCAGCTCCAACTCAACCAGGGAAGTATCTTCGCTTTTGCTGACGATACCGCCCTGGTCTTTTTCGGTGAGTCTTGGAATGAAGTCACTTGTTTTGCCCAGCAGGGATTTGACAAGGTCTCCGAGTGGTTAAAACATAACATTCTCACTCTAAATGTAGCAAAAACGAAATATCTTCCCTTTGCTCTTACCAATGCACAGCTACCAACTGATGTGACGATAACCGCCCACAGACACCACCATGACGTTAGCAACATGGCATGCGACTGTTCTCCTCTAGAGCGTTGCAATAGTTTGAAATACCTTGGTATCACCTTAGATAGTACTCTCACTTTTAACGTTCATATTCAGACGCTGGTTAGCAGATTGCGTAGGCTTATCTTCGTGTTCAGGAATCTGAGGCATCTAAGTGACCGTAAATTAATAAGAACCATCTTCCTCGCACTATGCCAGTCAATTGTTGGATACTGCATATCTTCTTGGGGTGGTTCTGCTAAGACTCACATGCTAGATCTCGAACGAGCGCACAGAGCAATCCTCAAAGTGAGTGCTTATCTCCCCTTCCGACACCCGACCTTTAATACATACCAACTGTGGGATGTGCTTACTGTAAGGCAAACTTTTATTTTGGCCACTATTCTGAAAAAGCACGCTAGCATCACATTTAACCCTAGTATACTAGTAAATAGGCGACGTAAGGACAATGTTTGTCAAGTTGTGGGATTTAACAAACGCTTCGCCCATAGGTTTTATTGTTTCCTTGGAAGCCACTTATACAATAAGAGTAACAGCCTTCTATCCATTTATTCCTTGCCTAGATTTACCTGTAAGAAAACCGTTACTAAATGGCTTCAAAAGCTTGACTATGATGCTACAGAGCAATTATTAACAATAATAATATAACAGCTTTAGTAAAATAACATAGGTACACTCTCAGATAAAATAACACCTTTTATTAATTTTGTTCGGGGATGAGTATGGTGTGAATCGAGGAATGTTTAGATAGAGAAAGATGGTACTTTGATTGTACAGTCACTTTAATCACTTAAAAGTTTTTACACTATAAACTATCAAAATGTTTAATTAAACTAAAATGTTGATGTTAAAATATAAGAAAAATGTTAATGTTCAAATGCGATGGAGATAAGATAATGTTGATGAGTACATCCGATCGATAAGGTGATACAATATGCACTGAAATTAATTGTTTAAATGTGTAATTCAGGCGAGCGACGGCTGACCTAGAAACGGGTCATGCGCCGAGCTACGTCATACAGTTTAGGTAGCTATATCAACTAAACATTTAACTTAAGTGTTCGGCAATAATCCGAACATATTCCCGGGGGCGGGAAAAATAAGAAAAATAAACAATACAGTTGAGATGAGGGTTAGTAATGTATCGATGTGACAAAGTGATAATCAATTTTTTGCATAACTAGTGAAAGGGTTAAACAATGTTTTGATGGATATATTTATAGCTAGGTACTTAAGTATTACAACATTTACATTACATTTAATTTCAAAGGTAAAGTCCATTAATTGTTAAATAGTTTTTTGGTTCGTTCACTCACTAAACACTAACTTTTTAGATTTGGACTTTAAAACCTTTAATTCACTTTCACTGTTAAATTTACGCACTCGCGCACTATCACTTTCAATAGTACAGACGTCACTCAGGTGACCCATGCTGGTGGAGCGGGCGGGCGGCGGCACTGGCGGCGTCCGGGGCCGCGCCGCCGCCTGCCCGTGAGCAGCGCCCGGCAACGGAGGCGCTTCCGCATCTGCCTCCGACGTATCGCGACCGCGGCTGCGACGGACTCGACGACACAATAAAATTGCTCCTACCAATATTACTCCCGCTATCAGGCCATATGACAGAGTATATTGGTGAATATCATGGGTTGTTAAGGAGTTTGATTCCAGTAGTGATACATCCTCATTTTTAAGCATCTGGATCTTTCTTTCTATTTCTTTCGATAGTTTTGTTGATTCATTTTCGTAGCTGTTATTTATACTGTCATTGTAATGTTCCATAGTTATGTTTATTATGTGGTTGATTGGAGCTATATAATTAATGTCTAGGTTTTCTCTTACCATTAATGAATTGGTTAAGTTTTTGTGAGCGAATACGGAGAAATTATCTGTTTTAATAATACAGCCGCTCGCAATGCTGATAAGACTCGGGCTCGTCACCTGATGCGCGGTAACTTGATCCCTGCAAATTGTTCGTACTTGACACTGGCCGCAGCACGTGAACAAGTAAGTATTTAATTTTGTTAATGTGTGCCATTCGCTCTGGCACGCGACAATGTTTATTTTGCAGGAGTGATTAATTGTTTCGTCACCTTTGATGCACAAGTCTTGGTCACCTTTGAATTTGTAAATAGGGCTGTCGAAATTGCAAAGTAAGGTTGAATAATCTTTTCTTATACAATTTTGATAGTCTTCTTGGGATACAGTTATGTAAGAATCTTTCTGTAGATTAATTGCCAGTAAATCAGAAACGGCTGTTACTTTTCTCATATACTTGCCAATTTTCCGTGGTAATGAAATAATTTTATATAAGTCATAGGTATCTCTGCTGACCAAGGGAATGTTTATTTCAAATATGAAATAATCTTTTGTCATCCTTGCCTTAATTTTTAGTAATTTGTAGATTTCTTTAACGTCTGATTCAATACTGTTTATTGGAAGCGTGACGTCAGTTGACAATAAACCTGATATCGTATTTAGTTCTGTTTGTAATTGTTGGGGTGTCAGCAGATGAAGGTTAAAGTGTCCTTGGTAAATGTCAGTCACGGTGTCCAGGAGAGATTGTTGAACATCCTTTAAAGTTTGTAATATCTGTTGGGCAGCGATAACAGATAAAGTGAAGTCCTCGGCAAGAGACATTTCTTTGACCTGTTTTTCTAGAACGCTTATTGCTTGGTCAACGTGATTCAAATGTTTGTTAATAACTTTGTGTTGTTTGGAAATAAGGTCCTCTGTTCTTTTCAATAAATTAAATTGTGACTCGACAATTGATGTTTGGTTTTTCCACAGTTTTGTTAAGTGCGCTTCATTTTGTTTGATTTGTTCTATATCTTTAGAATACTGTTCTGCGAAACGCTCGTCCAATACGCCGAACAATGTATTCACGAGATATCCTACGCCATTGAGGAGGCCGCGACGCTGTCTGGCGTGGCGATCAAAGTGCTGACCAAGTAAGAGTTCGTTGTAGTACTGGAGCTCGGTGAATTGATGATTTAAATGAGGCACTATCATATTACAGTGGGTTTCTGTATTTAGTACTTGGCATGTTGTTGATAAATATAGTTGCAGTTTTGTGAATGCGGTGTTTCCTTCCCAATACGGTTCCATGTCGTAATACACAACTAGGGTCCAGGTATCGCGACTTAGTTGAATACTAGCGATGGGATCAAAATATAATGATTGGTTCTTATGCAACTCTGTTATCACACTGGCTCCAAAAGCATTCGAAAATAAAGTGAAAAAGTAAAATATTGTCATGATAACCGAAGATAATGTTGTTTTCTTGTTTCTTGTTGTGCAGTTTCTTTTAGGTCGTTCTTGTTTGGTCACTGGAGGGTTTGTATTCTGTACCGTCTCTGTTATTTGATCGTGTGACTTAATTGGTAACAGTGACAATTTTACAACTGGTCTTTTTATTGATCCGTTTTTTGTTTTTAAAGTTACTACACGTACGTAGCCATCTGTTCCGGGATGCGTCTCAGTTACTCTACCCATCAGCCACTTGCCTGCTGGCAAGTTATCTTCATGGATCACAACTAGGTCACCAACTTGAATGTTTTGCTGAGGTTGTTGCCACTTCTTGCGCGTTGTTAATTGACTAAGATATTCAGTTTTCCATTTGTTCCATATTTCCCGAAATATCTTTGTCGTCAAGTGCCATCTCGTTCGAGCGTCTTCAGCAGTTTCGATGACGGTCAAACCTGCTCTTCCAGTTAAAAAGTGAGCTGGTGTTAGTATTTCCAAGTCGTCGACGTCTTCGGTTAGAGCACAGAGGGGCCTCGAGTTTAAGCACGCCTCCAACTGTGTTAAAATGGTGGAAAACTCTTCGAATGTTAATTTTTGCTGTCCGACTACCCGTTTGAGATGGTGCTTTAAGCTGCGCACGGCTCGTTCCCATAGCCCTCCGGAACTTGGCCATGCTGGAGCGGTAAAATGCCATTCAATGTTCAGATCTGTTATTTCCTTTAACAACTTGTCATCAAATAATTGCGTTATTTGTTTGTATTCTTGTTTGAGGATGTTGTCTGCTCCGTGAAAGTTCGTGCCATTATCGCTGTAGATATGCGCAGGAGCTCCTCGACGAGCAGCCATCCTTCGCAAAGCGGCTAAGAAGGCAGAGCTCGACAAATCACACACAATCTCCAAGTGAACTGCTTTTGTTACCATACAAACAAATACGGCAACATAACCTTTCGTACTGCGGGCGCTCCGACTCTTATTTAGCTTAATTTCCACGAACCCCGTGTAGTCCACAGCACTGTAAAAAAATGCAGGTGCAGGATTGGATCTTGCTTCTGGAAGGTCGCCCATAATTTGTTGTTGTAACTTCGGTTGTTGTTTACGGCAGGTTACGCACTCTCTTAGTTGTTTCTTCACAATGTTGACGCCTCCAGGAATCCAGAACTTTTGACGAAGTCTTGCTAATGTTAGACGTGGCCCACCGTGGAATGTTTCTAAATGGGCCATGTTTATCAATAATGTTGTCAAGGGGTGACTAGATGGAATAATTGCAGGATGTTTTGTATCGAATCTGAGATTGCTGTTTTGTAATCGACCACCGACTCTTAAAACACCATCTTCGCTAATTGTGGGATGTAGTGTATTTATTTTACTGTTAGATTTTACAACTCCGTATTTCTGTAAGTGGTCAATGTCCGCTCTAAATTCCGATTTCTGCACATATTTTATAATAATTAAAGTCGCTTTATTTATTTCTTGCAATGTAAGGTACTTCGGTAGTTGCTTACGCAGCGGGTTCACCGGCCGCAGTAACCATGCAATTATGCGAATGACGTGTGAGATAGAGCTATATTTATGTAAATATGAATTTATTATGTTATCGGTATCGCATTCGCTTGTTTGAATGACGATGGATTGTTTTTGATGTTTTGTTTTTAGCTCTAATTCTGTGACGTATTTCGGCTGCTCTGTTTCTTCATTATCGATTGTTGACAGCCATGATGGTCCATTCCACCACAAGGAGTTTTCTTTTAGCTGTGAAACGTAAAATCCTCGGCTGGCAGCGTCAGCCGGATTCTCGCTTGATTTTACGTACCGCCAACGATTATTTGGTATTGTTTTTATAATTTTCTCTACTCTGTTTGCGACAAAAGCCTTCCAGCGGCTGGGCTCACCCTGGATCCAACCTAAGGCAACCATCGAATCCGTCCAGCCACAGACTTCGACAACATGCTGATTTAGCGATTGTTTAATTTTTTCTGTTAACTTCACTAGCAAAATCGCACTGCTCAGCTCTAATTTCGGTAGCGATAAGGCTTTTTTAAAGGGCACAAGTTTACTTTTTGCGGCAACTAGGGTTGTTTCTGGGCGGCCGTTAATTTGTGCATATACAACGCATCCATAAGCCTTTTCGGATGCGTCACAGAATCCGTTAAGTATGATGACGTCATCTGCCTTTGATCTTATCCACCGCGGAATCTGGAAAGTGCTTATCATGCCTATATCTGTTTTTATTTTGGACCACTCTTTAATGATATCTTCAGGAACTCCGTCGTCCCATCGTAAATTGAGCTTCCATAGTTGTTGGAAGAGAAGCTTAAGTTTTGTTGATAGCGGTGTAAGCCAACCGAGTGGGTCGAATAACTTCGAAATTTCAGAAAGTAAACTGCGTTTCGTTAGTTTTTTATTTGTTTCTGAAATGTTACATTGAAATGTAAACTGATCTGTTGTTGAGTTCCATCCTAGTCCTAATGTTTTTGTGTTTTCTGATTTAAAAGTAAATATGGATTCATCATTATTTTCATGTTTTTGTTGAATGTTTAATAATAAATTGTTTTCATTGGAGGACCACTTCCTTAAATTCATTCCGCCTGATCTGAGTAGTGAAATGAGGTCAGTGATTATCTTCTTTCCTTCTTCAATTGTATGTGAACCGTGGACTAGGTCATCCATGTAAAATGCTGACTCGAGAACGGATGCTGCCTCAGGGTATGTTTCGCGCTCATCTGCGGCCAGTCTTCTCAGGGTCATCATCGCAAGGAAGGGGGCACTTTTTGTTCCATATGTTACGCTTCTTAATTTAAAAACCTGGAGTGGCTGCAGCTGCGTTTCTCTCCATATTATTTTCTGGAAACTTTGATCTTGTTCAGAAAGTAATATCTGCCTAAACATTTTTTCTATGTCGGCAGTGAACGCGTATCTGTATTGTCTCCACCTTAAGATCAGGGTCTGCAGATCATGTTGCAGATTTGGACCGGCATACATCAGGTCATTGAGGCTATGGCCTGAAGATGTTTTAGCCGATGCGTTGAATACCACCCTATACTTAGTGGTTGTCGACTCCTCTCTCTTAACTCCGTGGTGGGGTAAAAAGCATTCTATTGAAGTGTTTAAATCGGTATCCAATTTCATATGGCCCAAAGAAAGATATTCGTTCATAAAAGCTTTATAGTCGTTAGATAGTTGTAATTGTTTATCAAATTTATTTTCTAAGTGCCGAAATTGCGCCACCGCCATTTGTTTTGAAGACCCCAGCTTCTGTTCTACATCGTCCTTGAGTGGTAATCGCACCTCATACCGACCATCTTCTCTTCTTACTGTAGTTTTTGTAAAAAAGCTAATGTTTTCTTGTTCTTCGACAGATAAATTCGACTGTTCACTTATTTCTTCAATCTGCCAAAAACGCTGGATGTCCTCTATGTTATTTAAAACTACATTGCAATGGTAGGTCCTCGCGTTTCCTCCACAGAGTAACCAACCTAGTCTAGACTGTTGTGCAATGGGTTGTGACTCATTTTCGCCCTTAATCATTCCGCTCAACATAATGACGGAATAAATCGAGGCTCCCAGTAACAAATCCACTGGTCTGCTCTTGTTAAAGTCTGGGTCCGCCAAGTTAATGTTAGAAATGAGGTCCCAGGATGGCTTTTCAAATGTTTTATTCGGTAAGTTTTTAACCAAATTGTTCATGATTAAAACCTTTGCATTAAATGTGAAATCGTCGTATAATGAACAACATTCTATTTCAGACATGCCCTTGCAGGTGTTTTCTCTTTCTCCGACGCCAAAAATAGTACCCTGACATTTTTGCCTCTTTATTCCTAATTGTTGAGCTGCTTTCTCAGTTAGGATTGAAATCTGTGAGCCTTGGTCGACTAAAGCTCGCATGTTATGGTAAGTACCATCAAAAGCTTTTACTTTTAAAAGGGCCGTTGTCAGCAATACCTCGGAACAATTATTCTGCGATATGTGTGAATTTGTAGAAATGTTTTCATTATGACAAGTCGCGTTCGATGACCGCGATGTAGACGCCTGAGTCGGCGGTACTTGGTTGTATGCGTCATGCAATATTGTATTATGTTGCTGTGGACATTTTCGACACGTTTTTGTAGAAGTGCATGAACTGCCGTTATGACTGAATAAGCAATTATTGCAAATCTTGAGTTTATTAACTGTTTTCAGTTTTTGATCATGAGACATCTCAAGGAAGTTTTTACAATTATAAATGCCATGATCTCGAGAGCAAAGAGGGCATTTAAAGTTGCTTGAAATATGATATGATTTCGGACAGACTTTAATGTTCTTATGTTGAATGTTGTTGCGATTTTGATTTTGTTGTAAATTCTTGTTCGCGCCATAGTTGTCTCGATGGAAGTAGTTATTCGACTTATTAATATGTTGATTGTTTGTGTCTTGTTTTCTACGAGACGATTCTAAAGCCGTAAACTTAGCTTCCAAAAATTCTAAAAATTCATTCAACACAGGCAGCTCTCTCGGATTTTTTAAGGATTCAATATAATCCGAATGTGTTTCAGCATCCAACTTCTGGGATAAAAGATGAATAAGAAGGGGATCCCAGGTCGAAGTGTTAATGTCGAGGTTTTTTATAGCATTCAATGTTTCTATAGTGACATCGTGTAATTTTTTAATTTGTCCTGCCGACTGATGCTGCATGTTCGGC
Organism: Agriphila geniculea; assembly: GCA_943789525.1. Classification (NCBI taxonomy): domain Eukaryota; kingdom Metazoa; phylum Arthropoda; class Insecta; order Lepidoptera; family Crambidae; genus Agriphila; species Agriphila geniculea. The sequence continues at coordinate 28,118,331 of OX038875.1, read as the reverse complement.
AAGGCAAGAAGAGTATTCATGTGTGACGTAAAAATAAGCTTTTTGTTGTTGTAGCGATTGTTTAAGATATCCCAGCTTGCTTGATAATTCTCCGAGCTTATTTGTAGGTGTTGAATCAAACGCTCAGCATCGCCACGTACTTTGCTGCGTAGAAATTGCATTTTTTGGGCGTTAGACATAGAAGAATTATCATGGATTGCTTCCCGGAACAAATCTTTGAAAGGCACCCATTGATTATAACTGCCACTAAAAATAGGGATATCCAGTTGTGGGGTTGCTTTCTCCCTATGTGTCACCGACCATATTTTTGAATTTATCGCCTTTTTCGTTTCTATATATTTTCTTTCATAAAAATTAAACTTTCCCTCATACTCGCTGTTTTCTTCGTCATTTTCACACACGATCTCCCAGTGTAACTTATCAACCTCCATCCAGCGCATCTGTAACGTCTTCAACGAATCTTCCAACTCCCATTTTGCTGATGTTGTTTCAATGTCAATAATACTAAGCGTTCGCTTAAAAGCTTTGAAATTCGCTTCCTGCTTGCGCAATAATCTACAGATAATATCTTGAGATTCCTTACTCTCCCTGTGCTCTTCAGATTCTGCCGGTGTCGGTCTTTGTTTTCTGTTCTGCTCGACCTCGGGAACGGTTTCCATATGTTCCAATACCTTACTTGTTTGCCCTGGGTCTTGTCCAGCTGTATCGCTCAATGTTAAAAATTTCTGAATATAGCTCCGTGTTTGCTTATAAAAGTCTTCGGTTTCTTTGTAGCGGTTTGCCGTAAAATACTCATGCGACGCTTTATTCTTGACTTCATCATCTAATCGGAAATGATTCTCCTGAAAATCATTCCAATATGTATCCAGAGTCTGCAGGCGCCGATGGATATAGGAAGGATTCTTACGGGAAAGAGAATCCTTTTTAAAGTTGATTAACAACGCATCCATCGCCTTCATCAGCTCGATTTGATTTTCCATGATTGCTTCCATGTTTTTTCAAGAAAGAAAGAAATGTATAAAAGGAAAGACCTTACTTGATCTCTGTTGTACTGTTGCTGGATGTCAGCTTGCCTGTTTAGCAACTGACTGGGTTACCAGAGTCAGCGTGCTGATGAAAATCCTGTTTGTGCAATCCTTTGAACTCACACACACACTGTCCACCACTGTTCGCTGTTCACCACCACAAATCACGAAATACCGCGCGCGAGGTGGTCGCTCGAAGGACCAATGTTCGGGGATGAGTATGGTGTGAATCGAGGAATGTTTAGATAGAGAAAGATGGTACTTTGATTGTACAGTCACTTTAATCACTTAAAAGTTTTTACACTATAAACTATCAAAATGTTTAATTAAACTAAAATGTTGATGTTAAAATATAAGAAAAATGTTAATGTTCAAATGCGATGGAGATAAGATAATGTTGATGAGTACATCCGATCGATAAGGTGATACAATATGCACTGAAATTAATTGTTTAAATGTGTAATTCAGGCGAGCGACGGCTGACCTAGAAACGGGTCATGCGCCGAGCTACGTCATACAGTTTAGGTAGCTATATCAACTAAACATTTAACTTAAGTGTTCGGCAATAATCCGAACAAATTTTATTATATATTTATCACAATTATAATAAATGAACCTTAAAACAGAATACAGATGTAACTTTGCTTGCTATAGTTTATTAATTAACTAGTAATTACCTCCTTTGTTTTGTTTTGTGTTAATAATTCAATAATAATTTGTTTAATCTCTCTGTTAATCTGAACACCCAGTGTAAAACATTGTCTTTATTCCTTAATAAGTTATAAATCTTAAGGGTGGAGTGAGCCTGGTGACCTGTCACACAGGGGGGTCTAACCTCACCTAGTTCGGGCACCAGTTCTCTCCAATATTAGTTTATCTAGCTTAGTTTATAACTTAATATAATTTACAACATGTAATTTTTTGGAGAGAAAAATAAATATTCTTATTATTATTATTATTACTGGACTTAGAGACTTGAAATTTTATACATAGATAGTTCACACAGTGTAGACATCCACTAAGAAGGGATTTTTTGGAAATTCCTCCCCTAAAGGTGTGAAATGCGGACTCAAAGTTTGTATGGAAAAAAAATATTAAATAGACATTTCGACCTGAAACTTCATAGGAGTACTTCTTAAAAGAAATATCTTAACATAAAGAATTACATTTTGTATGAAAGTCCCTCAATTTTGAAGCTAGGATCTCCAAATTTTGTCTTTATGGCTGACAATTGAAAAATAATAAATATGTGTCTCAACGTCTTTCAAAATTGACCCCCGAAGAGGTGAAAAGGGGGATGAAGTTGTGTATAAAAGAAAATCCTTCATTTTCGAAGTAAAAATCGCAAAATTTATAATTTAGGCTTCTGGATGGAAATCTAACACAACGTATATTGTTTTTATTGGTAAATAAACCTAAAAATGGATATGGATGTCGTTTTCTCTAATATCCACGCGGACGAAGTCACGGGCAAAAGCTAGTATTTCCAATAAAAGAAAATGGAAAATCAAATATCTCACCTACAGATCCTCATGGATTATATTTCACATTAATATAAATCCATCACTTAAAACTATAAGTACTTAAACTACGGATGTAACTTTGCATTTACAAAATGACAACGTGCAACACTGTAGAGGCTCGTTAAACAAAGTACCTGCATTCAGAATTGAAGATCCACTCTCAAACAATAGCGCAGAAGATCCCCAGAGGCGATGTATGACGTACCGCGTTTGCCAAATGCCGGTAACTGAGCAACCACTCGTCCGAATAGCCCTGTTAATAATACAGGCTAAGATATCTCTCTAAGCTCTGCTTGTTGGTATGAAATAACTACGCTCAATCAAGCACTGAAGAGTTAGTGCGCCATTTTTAGGGTCCCGTATCAAAATGGTAAAAAGGAACCCTTATGGTGTGATTCAGTCTGTCTGTCTGTCTGTCACAACTGGATATTTCAAAAACTACTAATGGTATCTTCTTAAAATTTGGAATAGTTTAAGATCACATTTGCCGAACTATTTTGCAAATAAGAAAGAAATAAAAAAAAAATATTTTTTTACAACAGGGACTGAAAAGGGGTCTTAAAAATTTGAAGTGGGGTGACTAGGGCATGTGGGTTATCATATGAAAGAGCGCTGTTTGCACATTTTAAAATATTGTTTTCTTTTTTTAGGCCGCATAGTTTTCGACTTATCATGAACAATGTAAAAAAAATACCGTTCTCCCCCCCTTATTTCCGAAGTTTGCAAAGAGAAAAATCTGAAATAATTCTATGTGATATTAATTTATGTAAAGATAACAGGAAAAATAAAACGATGTCTCAATATAACTCTTTTTTTTAGAAATTCAAAAAACAATCAAAAAATCATCAGTTCCACTACCAGTTAACAGATGGCGCTGACCTAAGAATGCTGACTTAAGAAAAAAAATCCACTTTAGGTTACTACCATAATAATTGGTGGCTGGTTCTAATATAATTATCTACTATTAGCCGTACGAATAAACGAAGAATAAGTTCCTTCCTACTTAGTAATATAAACAGTTTGCAATATGGAGTGGCTGAAACGTTTTTCGGTCACCATGGGCAGCTATGGTTAAGATTTGTAAATTAACTGTCCGCCTGTTCGCCCTTCCACCTGTCTGCCATTTATCCTACTTTTTTAAAGACTGTACTAAAGTAACATATACAAATAAATTTAATGATTGTACGGAACCCTCGGTGCGCGAGTCCGACTTGCTCTTGACCGGTTTTATTCTTCATTAGAATTGCCATAATTTCAATTTTACTCAACCTATCATTGAATCGTTGCCAAACGTATTATTTCCATACCATATTAAAAAAAAAACTCCTACGATAATGTTTTGACAGGAATATTATTAACTATTTGAAACAGAAGTATTTTTATTTTGATAATTTTTGTTCCTAAATTGTAATTTTGAATGAGTAAGTATAATTTGAACTTTAATACTTTGAAATTTTTTATAGTTTTGAGTCTCTACTAACAATAAATGTATCTGAGATAAAAAACTTATTATTATTATATTATAATAAGTACTTATGTTACTAGTCTTTTGTAAGCAAGACTTTCTTTTAACAACTCTGTCTTGAAAACAAATAAACAACAAGTAGGGGTGCCCGCATAACAAAGCAGGTTACAGGTCGGTACAGGTCTGTACCGATCGGTAAGGGTAAAGTAACCCCATACTTTTCTATGGGAGGCTGCATAATGAAAACAGGTTGTCGGTACCGGTTTGCGCATACATCCGCGGCGCAAACCGGTACCGACATATTAGGACCGGCAAACTTGTATCCTTTATGTTTGCACCCCTAGCTCGCTTGAACGCTGTTTTGCCTCGACAAGTAAGATGTTTGTTGATTCAAAGTTTCGTGATCTCAATTACATAATGGGTATGTATTGCTCTACAATGACAATCACGTCACTCAATCAAGACGAAGAAAAAGGGTCCAGAGACGAGACAGACATTGGAACAGCAATTACGTGTGAGAGCCGGTGAATATTTGATGCTTGTATGAGCGGGACATGCTCGAGCCGAACGTTTAATTCGGCTAATGGAGCCGAGAGCGCCGTTTAGGTCTTCATTTATTGTGCAAGGGCTATGGGGGCGCGCGAATTCTTAGAAGAGTTCAAGCTTTTAATAAACCCATAGGAATTACAATAAAAAGGCACATGCAAAAGGCATGGCATGGATCGTTCTCGTCATCAACCATTTTCTAATATTCCAACTGCTGGGCCCATTATCACCAAACGGGCCCAATGCGGATTGATGGATTTTAACGACATCAAATCTAAGGTCTAAGATAATTATGATCTACGATAATTATTCGTGTTATGATATAACGTAAGAGTTTTGATAGAAAACTATAGCTCCGTTCTTTTTACTCGTTTCAATTTACGAGAGCATAAAAATTTATAATTTGATTTAGATGAAATTATATGCGACAATTTAAAAATTGATTGGTAACGACTGTCATTAGAAACTCTGATAGAGTATCACTCGAGTAAATTATGTTTTTGCATAACCCATAAAACGAATAGTGGATGGAGTCGTATAAAATTAGGATAATGATGAAAATTTGCATTTGGATTTTCGTTTAATTATGTACTTTTAAATATGTATGTAGGCTACCTCTGTATGGAATTGATAATTTGTAGTTTGGTTATTTATGTGCTTAAGCAGTACGTAGTAGGTAGTGAACCTATACCTTTTAATTTCACTAAGGGCTTTAAAATAATACGGTTTAAAGAAAGATTCCCACAAACTGAGAACCTCCTAATTTATTTAAATCGGTTAATAAAAGAAAAGCACTGTATTTTTCTCATAAATCGACTTTAACTGTCAATCATACATTACCATGTAAGCTAAACATACCTTAACCGCATCGGCGTCTAAAAATAGTGCATAAGTAATCTGTGCAGCAGCGGGAGCGTATCTAACCTGAAAGGTGACAGAAAGAGGTCGCCAAGAGAGGCTGCTAGGGGCGGTAGGATAGGGTTACCAACATTTTAATAGTCATTATTTTTTTAATGTTAAATTAAATTATTATTAATTAATTCTTCGTAAACGATAATGTGTCCTTTGAAATGTGAATACGAAGGTTTTTTAAAAACTTGGGTGGCGTAGGTTATTTACGCTTAGAAAAGTGCCGTCAAGTAACTCTCAATCTTGCTAGCCTTTCGAATCAATTAGAACAGTAGCCTTTCGAACATTAGTTCGTCATAAACTCATTCGAGAACGATTTCAGGTATGATAAATGGTTTCAGACTTGAACATCTCATTCAAGTATGCCTTGTGACATAATGTAAGTGTTCAGTTTTCATCAACTTATTCAATCTAATAAAAATGAATCAACTTACCACTCCATTTTCTCAAATCGTCTATTTTTCATTTGTAATTTAGTATATTAAAATTTGATATATTTCAGTTTGTAAATATCGTTACTTATTTCTGTAAAAGCTGATAAGTTTCTTGCGCCCGTTCTTCTTGTAAGTTAAAAAAAGTCTGGAATAGGTGGTAGGAAATAATTAGACGATTAAAAAGTGCTTAATTGTTAAGTTTATTTGAATAAATACATTTTGACTTTGACTTTAGTAAATATAATACCTAACTCATAACTCTACATAAATCTTTTTCTTATTCAGTAAAATCTAGCACCTGCGAAAATAAAAGTTGACCTAATGGTTTAAGGACCACCAAAACTAAGAAGTAACAGCCCTAAATATAAAAGGTGCAAATGTGCATCTGAGGAGATGAGCCGGCTGAATATGCTCGGCTCAGTTATGCAACGCGGCTGCCTGGCAGCGCCACCCGACGACTATTGGATTAGCCCGACTTGTCGAATGCTTTATTAACTAATAATTATGCTATGCTTTCTATTCAAGCTTTGACACATTTGCACAAGTGCTACATCTAACATGCCAAAGTTTCTCTATTTGTTTGACGTTTACGCGCTTAAACCGATGAACTGATTTTGATTGGTTTTGGTAGAGACTGAACCGTAGAGAAAAACGCCGGCAAATAATTATTATAGTTTTACAAAAATCGGTTAAATCAAAATAGAGTTTAAATCTTGAAGAGATGTTTTCGGAAAAACAAAGTGGAAAGGAAACACAGGTGTTTTTACTTTTTATAATTGGGTGTTTCTTTATTTATTCATTCTTTGAGTTAGCATAGGAAGCCTTTTAAACGTAGCTAATATATAACTTACATATTTATTAATTTTTCGACAATCCTCTCTTATTGTAGGTATTATGGACCAACCAAAGATAGAAAATCCAATGAACTGTTTTAATGAAATGAAGAAAATGATTCCTTTAAAATTCGTTTCCTACATACGTACTGATCGAGTTCTGATGGTAAAGTATAAAGTGTTTATTAACAATAATGACTTGCTGAGATACTATTATTTGTATATTTATCTACTCTCATATCGTAAAATTCGAATTATGAATTTCAAAACGAATTTATATTAACATACTTTATACACGCAATACCAAAAAAAATTAAAAGTTATTTTATAACATACCTTTGCTATACTAAGCAATGTTATAAAATAACTTTTTTTCTCATTACGATACAGGGCAAATCCAAGAAGAAGACAGTGCTACGATATTAAAAAAAAACAATGATATTCCCATATTCTTTCCATGATTAAAAGGTACTCTATGGTGATCGATGACTTAGCGTAACTATTAATCTACTGGAATGCACTTATTTCATAATTTTTTTCTAATAGAATACGCGCCTTATGTAGATTTTAATTTTAATTTTTGCTTAATAAAATATCATAGTAGTGAGTTTAGTGAGTGAAAATTTGACTCTACCCGATATTTTAAATGGGGTGACGGAAAAAAGTCTTACTTAACCTAGGTAAGTAGGACTGCCGACCTACCGAGACTTACTCTTTTTATCATTGATATTTTATTTTGTAGGTTCAATCGCTTCAATTACAAAATTGTATGAGTGTATATAAAGTAGTGTATGAAACTGTACATAACTAGGTATTAAAACACTGTTTCATAAACTACTATTATATTCTACGTCAAAGACTTCAACTACAGAGGTAGAAAAGGTACCAACTTACGAATTCCCGGTCAAAGTCTGGTATTACATTCCAAAAACTCATTTTGTATGGCAATACGTATTTACAATAAAATACCAAATAACGTAAGAGAACTACCTACAACTAAATTTAAAAGCAAATTGTTTAACATTTTAATAGAAAAGACATATTACTGTATTAATGATTTCCTAAACGATAAAATTATTGACATTGCACGCTAATTATAACTTTTGACATCTTCTATTGCTGACATTCCAATAATTTAATTTCATTTTTATTAATTTAGTGATTTGATAAATATTGACATAATGTAATAAAATTGTATTATCTAGTTAAATCTAAGTATTTGCACGTTGAAACATTCGACAGAATATGCTGGAAATATAATTATAACATCTTGTATGTACCATATTTTGCAAATAAATGAATTATGAATTATGAAAGGTCAGCGTTCCGTTTATGAACATGCACACGGACGGCGCGCGCGGCGGCGGGCGTATGTTACCTAATTTGTCTATGCGTTCGCCTGCAACCGGGACGCGGCGCGGCGGCGCTGCGTCTCGCGTGTTTTGAGCTTGTTTGCTCGCTGATCCGGGGGTGGAGTGCGGTACGCAAGGGTTATGTCAATGCTAGTCGTAGGTAGGAATAATGTTTCTGTTAGAAATGTGCAGCAATAGTGTAATAAACGTTTCTAGTTAAATAAAAAAGTAACATAATTTCCTTGAACATATTTCAAGGAAATTATGTTTTTTTTAACTTAAAAGCCCATAACAAGTGGTTTCACTCTCAGCATGTTTTAAATTGTATCTCCATTCAGTGCATGGAATTGCTTCGAAAGATTGCAATGCTGCCCCCCATTGCCATTTCGGCATATGCGTCAACAATAACTTGAACAGAGTAACAAAATAACCATAACATTTTAGCGTAAAAAAAGCTACCGCGAGAACTAATGACATTATTTACAGATACCAAATTATTATTAACTCAAGAATAACTTGAAAGTTTCGTAACAATGCTCTTTGCTCTCCCCATTTCTGGCATCAATGGGCTGGTTATTACATGGGCTCGCGTAAGATGATAACGGCGCCAATTAACGCGTCGGTCACAATGTGTTCGTTAGTCGCGGGACGCGTCGCGGCTAATTTCCCGCAAGGCCCATAAATTAGCAAGCGAACGCGAGTCGCGTCGCTGCTCGCGCAACACAGAGCGGCCAACTCAGCAAGCTTAGTAAATAAAATATCAATTGCATACTCTCTAGGGTGCAACGTGAAGTGGCGTGAGTGCGAGAGCGTAGTCAGTCTCCACGACTCCTCTCGTCTCGTCGATGGTCGTTTGGTAGCGTTTCCTGGCTGGAGACAAAGGGCGCAGATGTGAAACGAAAGGACTGTCCGAATTAAGAGTACGGATGGCCAGCGCTGTACTCGCTATGACTCGTGAGAGAGCCTCCAGGAGAAACACTCGCGAATGTGGAGATCCACTCCACTCCACTTCCACTTGCACGATCCACCCCGGATCGCGCAAGTGGAAAGAAGTAATACAGGATCATTTTGTACTCACCATCCATGAAGATGTGTTCAGTCCATAAAACTGAACAACTTTCTCTAATAAAGACATGGCCAAATATGTAAAAAAAAGTCTCCCATACAATCAAAAAGATCACTTGATCAATTTAATATGGGATGACCAAAATTTTGTGGTGAAATTCGACACAATAATGTTTCTTAGAGAAAGTTGTTTAGCTTCATGGACTGTACGGACACAGTCATGCTTGAATGGATCGTAAGTTTAGAATGACCCGATATAATAATGTCATGAGAGAAGAGAGTGCTAGTATGACTACTAGTCCACACTACACTAGACCCATCCTACTAGTATGACGAGCTTGAGAGCGGTTTTGTTTACGTCGAAGTCATATAAAATTGACATCCCAACATCACATCACGACAGCAAAAAGCTTCACGACAGCGCAATAATTTGGCCGCAGCATTATAGTGATTGACCAAAAAAATTATGAGTGCATTCTCTGTCCCTTGTAAATTAAAACTAAAATTTATATTTTTAGTCTGTGGCGCAGTTGACAGTGAACTAAACGCGGAAATATTTACTCAGTGCGCGCTCCATTGTCGGCGCGCTACCACTCGCGGCAAAATAACATTAGTTTTAACGGCGACAGCGACAGCCCTGCGACACACTAATTGAGTGGCTGTTGGTGCTGACACCCCTGCTTTCTCGAGGGTGATTTTGTAGGAATGGGGACATTGACTAGTAAGGATTTAATATATGATTGACTGGCAAATTATACACTGCTTGTGGTTTGTTTTGTGTTAATGTTGCTCAAATCGATTCGAAAATAATATCTCTTTTTCTTGCATTTTATTCAGGGACCTTGGTCGCGGCCAAAGTATTGTAAGTAATTGTCAAGGTTTATACCTCTTATAGACATCTAATTCAGAGCTTATTCAATTGTATGTTTGAATTATTACGAGAATTTATTGTGCATTTGCAAGAAACTCAAAGAGCGTCTGTATTGACTTACTTACTAAGTATTTTGCGCCTTGAATAAAGATTAAGGAAATCATTATAGAGAGTTTTTGTAAAGAAAAATAACTGGTCTTTATAGAATAGATCGGGTACTTTAGTTATAAAAAAATAATTTAATTTAATTTAATTTTATTTATCATATGGACAACAAAACAGATAACAATCATATTACAAACACATAAAAAAAATTTACAATAAAGTTCTGTACCAGATTGAAATCCTACTTATGTTGACACATCATTCCTTTTTGTTTCAAACAGTAATTACCTACGTTTAAAAAAAGAATATATATTTTTAGTACTAACTTAATTAGAATTTAAATATAAAGTAAGAGAACAAAAAATTACCTACACAAAGTTATAAACTAATCATACTAAACCGATATGGGAATGCGAGTTAATATATTGGCTCCGTGCACGCTTTTAGCGCCATCTAGCGTGTTGCAACTTTGTTGGCTCTGACCTGACCGTTTTGACGTTTTTATATGTAATGGCGGCATTGTGACAAAATGTTAAAAAATACTATACATATTGTATTATTAATGTAAATTTCAAAATTACTATGATTTGGGTGGACAAAGTGTTGTGAAATCATTTTTGGTCATTTAAATTAAATATGGCAAGCAAGATCTATTCAAAATAAGTGTTTTATTTTGGTTATATCAGGGTTTGTTTACTTCTTTTTTAGTTGTAGATTTTGTAAAACAAGAGGATAAAGCTACTTTAATAATTTTACTAAGTGATAATAAACATATATAATTATTCCTGTATCGCTAATAGTAATAAATTAAATAAAATTTTCAAGCAGATTACAGAGCCTTCTTTATTTCTACTTTTTGCCACCATGAGCGCTGAGATCGATTATTATACCTTCGCACCCTCCTAATACGAGTGCAAGCCGTTTCACTGCCAGTCTGAATGGTTTGGATCTTGGATCGAAAATATCTATGCTAGTGTCCACCACCGATACCTCGTTGTAAAGTCGAAACATTCTTATGAGAGGGTTATAAAACGAGGTGTTGTTCTTGTATGTTTTTAAGGAAAACGTATTGGTAAATCTACGAGGGTTGAGCTTCGTGGTGAGGTCCAACTTGCCTAAAAGGCAGGGGGAATCAAAATATCCGTGCAGTACTTTATGCAAATGAATGAGGTCCTGTTCCTTACGGCGGAAAAGTAAAGACGTTACTTTGAAATTATCAAGTCTCTCTTTGTAAGAATTAAGACTGCGCCCAAGACCACATTTGAAGCTAAGTATTCTGAGTCCTCTTCTCTGCACGCTCTCTATACTATCTGTCTGAGTGAACAGTGTAGCAAGGTGACCAGATGACACAGGCGTATTCAAGAAGGTACGAACAAGACTATAGTATACTGTAAAAAAAAATTTGAGGCTTATTCACTTCTCAAGCTTACGCGCTCACTAGACATGAAATAAAACACTTTTTAACGGATACTAGCGCGGTTTTATTGAATGTACTTTGGTATTTAGTTGGTATTTGGTTTGATTTTTGGTTTTTCCCGACGTTTCGGCACCTTTGCAGCTGCCGTAGTCACGGGGGACTGAAGCTACCCGTGAGCCTACCCTCAAGCGATGAATTTTTTTTTATACGTTCAGAAATTAAAATTTAACAAAATTTTTAATTATTTTATGTTGATTTATAATTTAATTTTATGAATTATTTAATGCTAAAAAGAGAGAGAAATCTACTGAAACTACCACCATTTCATAAAATTGGGAGGCCCCTCCAAGAAAGAAATGGCGAAAGAAAACTTGGAGAGGGAGCCGACCTCCGTCTTTTGTATTAATTTATTTATTTGCAAAAGGAACTAACCGTATCATTAGATCTTACAGTGTGTGTGAGGGGCTTTAGCTTGTGATAAGGGGCCCAACCATTATATTAGATTTGACAAACCCCAAATCCTTGCTAGGGAACGTAGATTTATCCCTAGAATGCTCCGCGAGGCTATCGAAATAAATAAATATCCTAATTTCAATAGAGATGATGGTTGGAAAATTCCACCAGCTTGGGACCCCATCATTCACAAGCTAAAGCCCCTCACACACACTGTAAGATCTAATGATACGGTTAGTTCCTTTTGCAAATAAATAAATTAATACAAAAGACGGAGGTCGGCTCCCTCTCCAAGTTTTCTTTCGCCATTTCTTTCTTGGAGGGGCCTCCCAATTTTATGAAATGGTGGTAGTTTCAGTAGATTTCTCTCTCTTTTTAGCATTAAATAATTCATAAAATTAAATTATAAATCAACATAAAATAATTAAAAATTTTGTTAAATTTTAATTTCTGAACGCATAAAAAAAAAATTCATCGCTTGAGGGTAGGCTCACGGGTAGCTTCAGTCCCCCGTGACCACGGCAGCTGCAAAGGTGCCGAAACGTCGGGAAAAACCAAAAATCAAACCAAATACCAACTAAATACCAAAGTACATTCAATAAAACCGCGCTAGTATCCGTTAACTTTGAGGCTGTTTAAAACCTTTAGTGCACCTAGTAATGAAGCCTAATAATTGAAGTGCTTTCTTCTTTATGTACTCATAATGCTCTCGAAACGTTAATTTAGAATCAAACAGCACACCCAGGTCCTTAGCTACTGTCTTCTTATCTAAAAACTGTTTGGCTCATAATAGTACTTTTATAGTGTACATGATTTAATCACGTGTAAATAATAGAAAACCATACTATGGTGCGCATTTACTAATTATTTACATGACGTTCAGCCAAACACAATCCATTGTCAGTAGCAAAATCCTATAAATGGAAAATTGTTACACGAACAACGTAACGAGAACCGCGTCTTCCGTCAGTTCGCACAATGGGCTTCGGACTCACCGTCCATCGTACTCGACTATTTGTATTTAATTAAGTTTCCCCCAAACTTGAATTACGTAGCCGCAGGCGGACAAGATCTGCCGAGAATTAGTCACTTACGCCACAAAATAGAGAGACTACAGAAGTTAAGGGGCGGTAATAGGAAAACATGGTTTGCGCGGGCCATATCTTTATATAGAAAACGTAAACTTGTAGCCACCAAAAAAATCATACGACAAGCTAAAGAGTTTACCTAGTAGCTACAAACATTAAATTGCGTATAAACCTCACAGATGATTGTAAAAAAAAAATAGAATATCATCAAAAGCGCTTGTCGCGGGCCATATTTTTGGCGTAAATAATAGCTTAAACGTATTGAATTCTACATCAAAATACACTTTAACGTACTGTGCAGTTGCTCCAATAACTTTTTTTCAAGAAAGATAATTGTGCTAAAGATGATGATGAAAAAACAACGAAAAACATCGAAAAAGTGCAGAAGTGAGGTTATTTTCCATACTCTTTACATGTAAAGAAAAAGACAGAGACAAATGATTTCGCGTAACGGAGCCTTAAGCTTATTAATTTCTTATACCTAGCTTAGACTCGACCGCAGCGCTAGGGGTAGTAAACTCTGACTGATTCTATCTACTTCAAAATGCGTGATGTATCCCGGGCTCTCGCGTTTGAACTGTTTTGAGATTTCGTGTCAGTGAGAGGTGTCTTTGTGTACGTTGCTTGAGCGAGAATAGTACTGAGTTTGTATTCTGTAGTCTCTCTATTTTGTGCTTAGACCGTAGGTAGACAGCGAGATCTATGTACCGAGCGGTACTTTATCTGTCTTTAAACATCTGGACGCTAGCCAACGCTTGGACTAGTATTTAATAATTATACAAACAGAGCTTACTGGCATATGTTTAACATTTACTACAGTTGGTTGCTTTTCAAATAAACGTTAAAACATGGATAACTTGTTGTAGTATGTAGTTATAATGTTCCATTGCATAATAATTTATTTTAGTGGTGTTTCAGAAATTTGTTAACTATTATGATTATCATGGGGAATAGTTCTTTACTGTTTTTTTATTCTTTATAAAATATACAAAAAAACAGTACACATACATAACCATACATAAGTAGTTATAATATTGTTAAGTAGCTTGATTTCGTAGAGAGAGGTTTATCAGCGTAACTTTTCAATAAATTCTCTTCAACATCAAAAATGTTGTCTCCCATACAATCTGACTGGAAAACGCGTTGTAACTATGACTAGTATGCATGCATAATGCATATATTATTATGCAATATGATTAGTACGCGCTGTAACTACTAACTATGACTAGTATAGGAGAGTAACCTATATTGTACCGACTCCTAAACTATACCACCTTCAAATTTCCGACTTAATAACGGTGCCATTATTCTACACTGGCAACACAAAACGAGGCGACTATAGCGCCACTGTCACTGCGCCATTTTGTTTCTTCTTATGGCACCGTTAAGTCGGAAATTTGAAGGTGGTACAATTTAGGAGTTGGTACAATATATGTTACTCTCACCTATATCAAATATGTGTTCTGTTTCACTTACAAAGTATAAATAAATAAAAAATAAGTAATTATTTTGTTTTTATCATCACTAACACTATCACAATCTAATTGAATAAACACGTTAATTAACATTTTGCGTGTCGACCATAGACACGGCAAAGACGATACAATTACGTGATTAAAAGATTAAAGAATAAAGTCACTGTTTTGTACCGCAAATAATTCAAAATTATAATTTTAGGCAATATTAAAAAAAAACTAACCGTATATGTCAGTGAAGTTTTAACATATATTTGTGTGATCAGGAAGGTATTTTTTTAATCATTCTTAGGTAGAAACAAGAAACAACATTATTGATTAAACACGACAGCACATCTGATATAAGTAAAGTCTGATAAAAATAAAATACTCTGTATTTTATCACATCTGATATATTCAGAGTATTCATAAACTATGCTTAAAATAGTTAGAAATCCGCAATTCGATCGTCTGCTGTGAAAGTGAGCATTCCAGCCGCAAGCCGGCGGGTGCCGGGCGGCAGCCGCACCGCACGCAGTCGCACCGCAAGTCCGCAACCGCACTGCAGGCCACACGAGGCTCTAACCCGAGAGCCCTTTATACTTCGACAACAAATACCTATTCATACTTTTTACACAACGATATCTGCAAAAATCCCGTGAAATATAAATATACTAACAAACTATGGATCTTTGGTCTCAAAATAAATTATTTTTATTATTATTATTTTATTATATAAGCTTTTTTTAACAGTAACTAATATTTTGTATACTAAGTATGAAACGCTAAAATATAAGTATCTACTTTACAAAAAGTGTAAAAAACAGCTTATTATGTTTAGTACCTCTATTTTTTACAGTTAAGTTTAAGATAAAAAGGGGACAATTTAAAAATACTATACAGGAAACAATTAATAACACTTGTCACAGAATAGATATACCTAAGTAGTGCCAGTTTTGACCACCGGGTCAGACAAGTTTGTAACGAACATTTGTAATGTCGAATGAAAATCAGTAAAAAAGAGCTCTCGCCGTCAGCCGAAGGATTCAAAAAGAGGGCCCCAGATCGATGCGTATCTATTATACGGATTACAAAATAACTTTTTCGAAACGTTTGTTACTGGTGTTTACCAGTTTTTCAACAGGATTTCAAAAATGCTTTTATTTGCACGCGGTCACTGAAACGATTCCGTCACGCCAGGAAACCGCACGGTCACACCTAGCAGGTGGTTTTAAAATAACACTGACGCTTTTGCAAAACCGAGGCACAAAATGAGCGACCGGCTGGCCACAGAAAAGGAATTTTCGATTTGCGTAGTAGGTAGTTCAAATATTTTATTGGTCATACTAGCGGCCGCCCGCGACTTCGTCTGCGTAGACAGTTATTTCTCTATCCCTCGGGAACAGTAAGTACCTTTTTTCGGGGGGATAAAAGGTAACCCAATGTATCCTTCTCAGTACCCCTGACAACGTTCAGTAGTTAAGACGTGAAGGCGTAATAAACAAACAGACTTTCGCAATTATAATATAAAATAAAATTAAAAAACCCGCCTGCATAAAAAGACAAGTCAACTGAAAAGATAGAAACAAGATTAAATATAAAAGGCAACATAATAACATGCAGTCGGAGGCATGCATAAAGAAAATGACATTATGAATGATTTGAATTATATGCCTCCGACTGCATGTTATTATGTTGCCTTTTATATTTAATCTTGTTTCCATCTTTTCAATTGACTTGTCTTTTTATGCAGGCGGGTTCTACAATTTTTTTCAGTTATTTTTTATTTAGGCTTATATCTTTTTAGTTTACATGTATATTAGGGTCATGATATACTTTTTTGAAATCCTTATTATAAGCCCTTTAATTGCCACCCATATTGCAGTACTCTAAAATATTTTTTTTTGTTTTCACTACGTATAATAGCACCGTACAGCCGCCATGTTGGTTTTTTTGACGCCACCTTCTTAAGAACACTTGAGCTGACAAGACAAATTTAGCGATATCTTAATCATAGAAATCCGTTCAGCCGTTTGAAAGATATGAGGTAATAAAGAATATTACATACAAACAAGATAAGCGCGAAAAACATAACCCTCTTGCAGTCGGGTAAAAAAGATAAGGATAAAAATTTGTTACGTTTTGTCACATCAGATGGTATTTTTTCGGTCATAGAATCCAATTCATCTTTCAATCCAACTTTCATGTCAACTTGCGTCAAACGCACAGAACATTGCCCCCAAACCACATGAGTAAAAAAACGTGTGTCCAAACCGTGCGCTTTCCCTTTCAACTTTCAATTTAACTTGCGTCAAACGCATGCAATATTGATTGCCTCCAAACCTTCACGTTCAACTTTATGCCATACAAAGATTTGATTTTTGATTTGCGATTGTATGAAGGCACACCCTAATGTTTCAAACTTCATTATTCCCCTTCCCTTTCACTTTGCGCTTTTGCTTTCCTCTTGCACTTTCAACAGAGGCATGCCTAACGGCAAGGCAAGGCATACAATAGCGCATTCCATAACTTCTCAAAAAATTACAAATTTATATGGCAGAAAGTTGAACGTGAAGATGAAAGACAAAGTTCACGGTTTCGAGGCAATGTTGCAATCGATTCAGTGGAGATAGATAGATCGCTTCCTTTATATTATAAAAAATGCCTTTGTCTGATCTGGCTACAATTGTAGCTAAAAGGCCAACAACACGATCCGGTCACGATCCCGCAACTGACAAACAGCCACCGTTTACGTATCACTAGTATTCTAACTCCCATTACAGGTACACTAAGACGCTTGCCATTCCGATCTCGTGCGCGATAACTCTGCGCCCAATCTCGAATATATAATGCACTTCACACCAGAAACCAATGCCAAAATGCACCTTAAAACCACGCAGTAAGCTGCATTTTCTAGCAAACACCTGTCCAAGATATTCGTAACGTTTTTCGCGAACTACGGAACTCGATAGTAAAACTTTGTCGGAGGCACTCGCTCATGTAAATTTTGCTTTGGAATATTTAAAATTGATGTATTCACGTTTTAACATTTCCTTCGCTTAAGTTACGAGTTTTATCGAATGTTATAATTTTGATAGTTCCTTTCGTGGCAATAGTAAATAGACTAGCTAGGTTATTGAAATGCCAACGTGAAACGAGTACAAGTTATGAAAAATGTGGAGAGCCCTTATTGTGACGCTATCGTATTGATAAAACAACTTGGCGATCGCTTGGTGCAACGGTAGCGTAGCGATCCTACTTTCTGTGCCAAAGGTCCTGGGTTCAAATTTTAGTATGGGCAGATGTTTGTGTAATGAGCAGACACTAGCATTTGTTCCCGAGTTATGCTCGTTTATACACATAAGCGCTATCGCACACGGGCAACTTTTGTCTCCGCAACTTTTTTGTCTCTCACGTGATTTGTATGAAAAGTTGCAGACGACCGTGTCGCTTCGTGTGCGCGCTTCCATATAAACCCGTGGACTTGATGTGAGAGACAAAACAGTTGCTGGGAGACTAAGTTGCCTGTGTGCGATAGCGCTAAGTATTTATGTATTCTATCTCTACGTAATAACGTGTCACGTCACGCCTGTTACGTAAAAGTAGAGCGTGTACTATGGGTACTCTAAATAGTACCCATAGTACACGCTCTGCTTAGTTTGGGACTAAATTTTCAATTTTAATTTATTTATTTATTCACCCTTTGTTACATAACGCAACCTAGGTAAGTCAACATTTACAGTAATATTACATATCGTAGGTACATTGGAAATTTCATATTCTATTAATCTAAAATCACAATAATAACTAGCTATATAAAAATAAAAATATAAGTAAAATTATTTAAATCACAGTTCATTCTAAAATTATATATATTTAAATTTTAATAAATAATCCTACTAATATTATAAATGTGAAAGTTTGTGGGTTTGGATGTTTGGATGTTTGTTCCTCAATCACGCAAAAACTAATGAACGGATTTGGTTGAAATTTGGCACACAGATAGTATGAAGCCTAGATTAAAACATAGAATACTTTTTATCCCGATATTCCCACGGGAACGAGAACCACGCGGGCGGCCGCTAGTGATTAAATAAAACTTATCTTTACGTAAAAAAAATCGTGACACAACTCACCTATTTTGGAAAAGAGGGGTGGAATTGGAATTCTAATCTGAAACAAAAAAGAAAAGCGTCAACAAACCAATAATCCAACACTAAACTACGTAGTTTAGTTTTGGATTTTCACTAAAAGTTCCTAGCGTTTCATTATTTAAAAATAAAATAAGCATAGTTTTTAGAAAATTAACGAAAAGTGTTGTTGCTTTGTAACTGTAACTTTAAATACTCAATTGTAAATAGAAACGAAACATCTGATGCAGTATGGAGAAAAATGTATGTCAGTTAATAGAGAAGGTCGTTCATCATTACGAATGTGGCGGGTATGTTCCGCGCTTGATTGTCGGGCATATCTCTCGCGACGGTTGGTGGGACACACGAGCATAAACTACGCACAGGCCGGCAGTGGCTGACTGTGCAGTGTCTGTAAAACTTAAAATGTATGTCAGTTAATAGAGAAGGTCGTTCATCATTACGAATGTGGCGGGTATGTTCCGCGCTTGACTGTCGGGCATATCTCTCGCGACGGTTGGTGGGACACACGAGCATAAACTACGCACAGGCTGGCAGTGGCTGACTGTGCAGTGTCTGTAAAACTTAAAATGTATGTCAGTTAATAGAGAAGGTCGTTCATCATTACGAATGTGGCGGGTATGTTCCGCGCTTGACTGTCGGGCATATCTCTCGCGACGGTTGGTGGGACACACGAGCATAAACTACGCACAGGCCGGCAGTGGCTGACTGTGCAGTGTCTGTAAAACTTAAAATGTATGTCAGTTAATAAAGAAGGTCGTTCATCATTAAGAATGTGGCGGGTATGTTCCGCGCTTGATTGTCGGGCATATCTCTCGCGACGGTTGGTGGGACACACGAGCATAAACTACGCACAGGCCGGCAGTGGCTGACTGTGCAGTGTCTGTAAAACTTAAAATGTATGTCAGTTAATAGAGAAGGTCGTTCATCATTAAGAATGTGGCGGGTATGTTCCGCGCTTGATTGTCGGGCATATCTCTCGCGACGGTTGGTGGGACACACGAGCATAAACTACGCACAGGCCGGCAGTGACTGACTGTGCAGTGTCTGTAAAACTTAAAATGTATGTCAGTTAATAGAGAAGGTCGTTCATCATTACGAATGTGGCGGGTATGTTCCGCGCTTGATTGTTGGGTATATCTCTCGCGTACGCTGGTGTGTTTACGGGCATAAACTACTGACAGGCAAGCTACTGATTGTGTTAAATATATGGTTATGAATGTGGCGGGTGTGCGAAATTGCGTACTATACGTACAAAAATTAGGAGACAATCTGTAGTCAATTATAAATGAAGCGACGAGTTTGGACAGTCATTTCCGCCAGTCAAAAGACAGAAAAAAATATTTAGACATGCGTAGTTTCCGTCCACAACGAACGGTTACGGTTCCCCGTGTGTTCCCAAAAGCGGCACCGTAAATTATGACATTTGTCCCTGCCTCGGTGAGTGAGGAGGCCCGCGCGTTGTTGCCCACTCCGCCGTATTAACTCCGCTACACGCGCGATATTAGGCGACTCTTCATCTCCAAATGAACGCCTATATATTTGCCGGCTCTACAGCTTAAAATGAACACTCGAATATGTGTGAGAAGTATGCCCGTTTTATTTAATACTGCTGTCATCATATGAGCTTACTTCTAGTTAATGTTATGCGAGCTTGTGTGGATTTAAATATACGGAAGTTTTGATATTCCAAGTTGATGAATTAGTTGTGACTTGTGATCCACAACAATTAGCAGAAATCAAACAGTAGGTGTTATTAATTAAATATATTTGTTTATATTCATCAAGACTTGGACTGAGCTAAAACTAGCGTTCGCGCACATCAGCTGTCAAATAATTTATACATATATAGAACATCATATCATATTGATTTTTATTAAATTTTTTATATATTGTATTATCGCAGTTTCATTGATACTACTATTTCGGGCTCCGCATTTGATTCTAGAAATCTAGATACCTGATCGACTTTTCATATTAACACTTTTTCTAAAACTGCTCAGGAATTAGTCAACATACATCCTTACTAATATTATAAATGCGAAAGTCCGTTTGTTTGTTTATTTGTTTGTTACGCCTTCACGTCCTAACTACTGAACCAATCATCATGAAATTTTGCATACACGTTGTCAGGGGTACAGAGACGGATATAAGGTACCGTTCATCCCGAAAAAAAGTATTGTTCCCGAGGGATAGCAAAAAAACTTTCCACGCAGACGAAGTCGCGGGCGGCCGCTAGTTTTATTCTAAAACTGCAATTATTCGAGAAAATAAAAACTGTAAATGTTGATATTGTTTCAATCGTACATAAATCATTGTACACGGTCAATTTGTCGTTGGGTGTTATTCGCTCGGGCCGTTTTGATCCAGTTAACACGTCGTTTATCTTCGGCTTACAACTCGATTGCCAGGTCGTGGGCCGAAACGGGACTCCCTTCGTCATCGCTTTAGACATTTATACAGGAAAGTGTAAACACCGGGACTGACCATTCTAATTATTACGAATTACCTTACATTTTTTTATTTGCAATAATTTTAGTTTTTTTTTCATTATCATTTTCATTAACACATACTTAGCATATAAAATTCAAAGGATGATTTCATATAAAAAGTTTTTGAGTAGGTTTATTTAAAATCGTTTTCTAACAAAATATAAAATTTATGAACTAGATAATTTAAGCTTATAAAATCTTTGCACAATTTCCCAAAATTTCTAATCATTAATAGAAGTGGAGTAAACTAATCTAAATAGAATGGACACGGTAGACATTGGAGTCCGCAGTCCAGCCGATTTCATTCCTCAAATAGACCACCTACCCGATTTGTTTACGGCTTCAGCACAGGGACCAGTAGACGAACAGAGGGGTATCTGATTATTTTATTTATTGCAAATAAAGACTGGTAAAGATTTTAATGTTCAAAATATGTATGTTACTTAATGTGTCCGCTTGTTCAAAATTCGTTCCTTAGTTGAGTTATGGAAAAGTGAGATGTGAGCAGGTATTTTGCTTTTACTCAAAATATTGACATTATGTAGAAATCAATTACACAACAGAGACTTGTTCAATCTATTAGCAGAAAGTTGCCTCTATCATGACTCATTACTGGGTTCAGATTTGTAGTTATCCTACTCCAGGAAGCTGTTCTTCACCCATTACTTTTAATCTTGTCCATAGTATAGTTCCACGATGGCCTAACTATGACACGCACGATAAGTCTTCCCATTGATAAGTAAATAGTTTGAGAACGCATCGCAACTGATAACGTATTCTTAGGCTAATCACGTGACCCAGCAGTCACGGGAAGAGAATACCTATAAAATATGCTAGTTATGTTCTGTAGCTAGCATCGAACGGAGCTCTGTAGAGCTCTGTTCGACGTCTTCACCATGTGTCCTGAGCTCGTCTCCTCGGGCGGCGCACAGGCGGTATTTCCCACCGCTCCGCAAATTCCTCGCCATAGAAACAGATAATCGGCGGAATTGTCCGCTTTGATTCTATCGGAGCCGGACCCCTTGGTTCTGAACAGTTGGACCGGTTATGCGTTGTTGAGTTCATTTTATGTGCTCTAAAACCTACGGTATATTGCCAAGCGATTTAGATAATAAGTGAAGAATGCACGTGTTGAACTTGAATATTTTTTACTTGTGGGATCTGTAAAGTGTATCTAACGTGATTTATTCTATAATGATGTTTTTAAGTTTTTGAATACGAAACGAAAATGCGAAGACCTCTTTTTCATTAGTGTAGTCCCCATTTCTCAGTTACATTTCTTTATCCCGGGGTGGACTGGGTGTTGTGATAGTTACTGTCTTTTTAGGGTTCCGTACCCAAAGGGTAAAAACGGGACCCTATAACAAAGACTCCGCTGTCTGTCTTTCTGTCACCAGGCTGTATCTCATGAACCGTGACAGCTAGACAGTTGAAATTTTCACATGATGTATTTCTGTTGCCGCTATAACAACAAATACTAAAAACAGAATAAAATAAATATTTAAGGGGGGCTCCCATACAACAAACGTGATTTTTTTTTGCCGTTCTTGGTACGGAACTCCTCGTGCGCGAGTCCGACTCGCACTTGGCTGGTTTTTTTTATTTCCACAACACAAGACAGTGCTTTAGCTTAAGTACTTTGGAATCAAAGCAATAAAATGTGATGTTATTAAATATTTCTTTATTTATTATTTATAACGTTACATCTATGTTCATTTATTTATTCTTCATGATCCTTCTATTCTTTACTATGTGTTTAGTTATTTATATATTACTTTATATTATTTTATATTATATTAATGATTAATTCTTGATTAATAGTACATGTTGCTGTAAAGTATGAGCTAATCAAGCAGTAAGGCCGTAACCCAGTGGCCTAAGTTCCATTGAGATTAAGTGGCAACTGGCATCATACGCTGGAAATGATTAATGAGCTGAATTAGCGCTCGTCGGCGCTGCGCCGCTGCAGCGCATTTATCTCGCAAATGCACCGCTTAATTCACTGCGCTAGATGCCGCGATGCCTGAAGTGGTAGCGCTGTAGCGCTTAATGTTCACATCGGAGATCCTATTTATTGCTGTGCTGAGATGACCACAGTGATCTTCACCTTCACTAAGTCCGCTTCCATAAGGCTTGACATGGTAACTACTGAATATGGTTGTTGAGGCTAGTTGTACTGATGTCTATTAGCCATGCATCCAGTGGAGTAGAATTTCACCAACCTTTTCAACGTAGGATATCGTAAAAAGTGACTGATGATTAAGAGGTAGTGAGTACATCTACTCCATAGATCAGAAAATGGAAATGGAAATGGGCAACGGATTTTTACAATGAAAACTATCCAAAACTGCGATTTTTTAACCCGGCTGCCAAGCGTGGAGATTATTTATGATGATGCTGATGTATTGACATAACTTCAATTCTAGCACAAATAAAATATGAAAGACCACTATGTTATAACTAGTGGCTCTGTGACCTGTTTGAAATTTTTAGAAAAACTGAATTGACAAATAAATTCTTAATTTTCGAACCCGCTCACAAAATTTCAAAGGAATCAGTTGAGAAATGCGACCTGTTCGATGAGAACAGACGGACAGCCGGACGGATATACGAAAGCATTTTTGCTGAAACAGAGACGCTTCGCGCTCGCTCGGTCAAAAATGTTAGGGTTAACTAAATTGCTGAAGTTTAGGTGAAAAGGTAAAACGATAACTAACACAGGTGACACAAAAATAATGTCCTCGCTCTAGTTCGCTTAAATGGTTCTAGTCTGGTGCCATTACTTAAACGCCACCCTTTTGTGATAGAATAAACAAAGAAGTTGCAAAAATATATCAAATATGTGCTCCATTTCTACGTATATTCCTCTGTATAACACTAAAATTATTGACACTCCTTTTTTCCAACACATTAAACCGGTTCAAAATGTTCTTCTGAGCTTTACCAGTATCGGAACCTAAACTCCTCCTATTCACAAGTTTACTACTTTTTCGTTTCTCCCTTTATCTCAGTTCATTAGAGCAGGACCAAGAGTATTACGAGATTATCCCGCAGGGTGCAAGCAATTAATGATTGATTGGAGTCGTTGGGATGCACCGGGCAACTGCACCGGTGCATCCTACATACCGGTAAAGTCTTTGTGATGGTTTGGAGAAATTTTAGTTTAGTGGAGTGGTACTAGATGGCGTTAACTGTTCAAAGTTGAAGAAGTGACACTGTTTTTGGGGTAAGTATTGAACTGTGGTTATTATTTTGAAAACAACATAGAATGCTGCATTTAGTTTAACAACTTTAGTTTTATTACTAATGCAAGCTTCAATTGTCTTTACAAAATAAGTACTGTATTGCCTGATGCCATGTCGAGCGCTTTCAGGGAGTTAACTTCGACTTCAATTCAATATCTTTTGTCCGAATTTTCCGCGCAGAATGCTAAAAGGACAAGTGAGGTTGAGAACCCAGATCGGCCAGCTTAACCTGTCTACCAGCACCTAAGTCGTGGCGTTCTCGTAAAATACGTACAGAGTAGCGTATTTTCAAACTATGTAAGTAAGTAGGCAACTGAGCTGAGCTGAGTAGCTTTGGAAACGTTTCCACTCTGTTTTTGTAAGATCATATTTTGATAAATAAGAGCCTGTATTTAAAATATATTTTGCGTTATGTAGGTACATAAACATACCTGCTAAAACACACTTGGATATTGAAATGATAACATAAACAAGTAGTTAATAGTCCAGAGCAAACAAAAAATAAATGGTTTAGCAGAAGACGTATATTTTTGTAATGAACATCAGTTTTTAATATCAACGCCAAAGATGATTTGTACAAACACTCTCTTTTTGGGCAGTCGTGTAAAGATAGAAAAAAAATAGCATAATGTCGTAGGACCTATGATATTACTCAATATTAAAAAATGAAAATTTTGACTACGACGTAGGTAGTAAGAAAAGCTGTACCGACATACCTACTGTTAAAAATTTGCTTCACTTAATAGATACTAATTAAAAATCTTTGTAAACTTACTTAACAAATAAACTTTAATTTGATTTGAAAAGTTTTTCTAATTCATAGTTGAATATTAAACATAATGTAGGTAAAATTGTTTCGAATTGTTTCATTATGATTGTGGTTTGCAGCTACATGCAGTTGGGCAATACGCAACAGGGAGCAGTGGCCACCGTTGATGGATGCGACACGCCGGTTTATCTCAGCGCTGGTCTGGCTCAGTCTGGCTGATCTAGAACGGTCTGGACTTTGTCCTATCTTGAAGAATTTATGATCTCATATTGCTTTGTTACACAGAATGTCCCAAAACTTTGTCACACGGAAGGAAAATAGTTTAAATATTGAAGATGGGAAATTTTACTGAAAGAAGACTTCATTTTATTTTTGAAAATAAATGGAACTGCATTCAAATATTTTTGAAAAATCGCCTGCCTTAACCAGGAATCGAACCCACCAAAACCGTTTTTTTTTATTAATTTTTACGATACCAATCGAAAGGGTTACTTATAAGGATAATTTTTTCGTAGGTGACACAGACAGCATCTTAAACAGAAGGAAAGCCATGAAATTTAACATTTAAATTTTAATTATTACGGATTGTATCAATTCGTATCGAATCGTACCTAGAGATGGGCAAAGGGTCCAATTTTGACCCGACTGTTGGGTTTAAACCCAGTTAACGGCCATAGACAATTTTGTTGAACCAAATAAAATCTTGAGAAATAAGAGATGTTTCGGCCTTTGAATATTTTTGTGTATTGATTTAACAAGAAGTTGGTTCCATAGCAACGTCACATTTGACATATCAATTAAAATAAAAGAATTGTATGTAAAAAGTTTATATAACAAACAATGTGGGATTTTACTGGGTTTAAACCCAGTGGTCGGGTTTAAACCGGGTCTTTTGCCCATCTCTAATCGTACCTATGTTAAAAAAAATCTTTGAATGCAATTTCATTTCTTTTTAAAAACGATTTTTTGAAGTCTTTTTCAGTAAAATTTCCTATCTTCAATATTTAAGGTACTTTCCCTCCATGTGGCAAAGTATTGGGTCACCTGTATATTATTGTAGGCAGTTCCAAAAGACAATTATTACTTAAATAAGTTTTTCGTGGTAAGGACTGTTGTTGTTACCTTATGGATTTCAAGATACTGCATTACCTCAATGACTTCATGTAATTTAGGCAGTACCGGCGTTAGGGGGGGGGGCGAGCACGGGCGACCGCCCGGGGCGCCGGATATAAGGGGGCGCCCGCCGCGGGCGCCCCTTTATACACACTCGTTCATAACGCTCATGGAGCGAGTCCTACTTACTATCGTATGAATTCCCTTTTAGCGACAAAATCGTTATGGTGGCAAGGCAACACATTATCACAACAATTTGGCAATATCTCTCCGAAATTTCATTGCTCGCTTACATGTACCGTTTAAGATTTGGCCATTGTAAAATCCAGGGGTAAGCGGTGCGACTGCACCGGGCGTCCTCGTGTGTGGGGCTCCAAAAACGCTTGACCACCGATCGACTATCAATCATTTTGATGCCTGTTGACGAGTGACGACGTGACGAATGAAACTGACTAAGAATCGCACTGCGTGACCATTTTTTGTATAAACAAGCGAGATTAGTGGATGAAACTGACTAAATGGCGCTGCGCAGCTGTTTTTCGCTATAAACAAGAAAGATGAGTAGATGAAACTGACTAAAAATCGCGCTGCGCGGCCGTTTTTTAACTATAAACAAGCAAAATTACGAGATTCGTAGATGAAACTGACTAAAAATCGCGCTGCGCGGCCGTTTTTTTTGCTGTAATGAGCAAAATCAGAGGATTAGCAGATGAAACTGACTAAAAATCGCGCTGCGCGGCCGTTTTTTTTACTGTAAGCCCCATCTTACACGGCGCGACTGAAAATAAACCGGTTGCAAACTCTAATCACCAACGAGTTTCGAAATAGTCACAGCACTAGTATTTCAATGGCGGTTCGTACACGACGCTAGCAATCAATTACAAACTAGTTGGTAACTCGTCAGTAACGCGTTGGCAACTAATCACTGGCGACCGGTCATGCTTGTCGCGCGCGACTGATTAGTAACCGAAACTGGAAACTCTGTTGCAGTTCAGCGAAAATGAATGACTATTAGTTAATATACAATTTGTCTAAGAAGTGGAAAAGCATTCATGTTTGTATAATTACACATTAAAAGAGTATTCGCGTTGGGATGTGGCCGAGAAAGCTTGGAGTGAAGTGGGATGTAGTCTGGTGTAGTATAGAAGTAATAACTCCTCATCGCTCGAATCGCTAGCCATTTCAATATTATTCCGAAACAACACACACACCGCGTTTCGTGTAGGTTTCATTAAAATTTGGTAGTGCCGTGTACGAAGCTCAGTCACTAACCAGTTTGTAACTGTAGTTACTAACTGGTTTTGGTCAGGTTTCAGTAGCGCCGTGTAAGAAGGGGCTAAGCGAGCAAGATTACAAGATTAGTAGGTGAAACTAACTAAAGATCGCGCTGCGCAGCCGTTTTTTAACTGACAGGCAGAATTGAAAATCTTGGAATCGCAGATAGGGGGCGCCCCGTAGAAATTTCGCCCAGGGGCGCTGGTAGTGCTAAAACCGGCACTGAATTTAGGTATAAATTACATGGAGACTAGGATTGCAAAGTTCACGTTTAAATAAAATACAGGGTCATTCTAAACTTACCATCCAGATTTCAAGAATGTGTCCAGTCCATGAAACGAAACAACTTTCTCAAAGAAACATGTGTCAAAATTCGTCACAAAATTTTGGTCATGCCATACTAAATTGATCACGTGATCTCTTTGATTTGTATAGACGATTTTTTACATATTTGGTCCTGTGTTCCTTAGAGAAAGTTGTTCAGTTTCATGGACTGAACACATCCTCAAAATTTTTATGGTGAATACAAAATACGAGATATAGGTCTTTTGTGCCTAGTTCGTTGTACTGGGTGGGCGACTGATCGTGTGATTAGACAAAATCTATTGTACTTGTAACACCTGCACTGTAAATTGTTTTAAGCTTAGAAACTTAGAAACTAATCAATATTTTTTTTTTATTTTTTTTTTAATTACCAAGTATATTTAGCTGTTTACCAATCATTTTTAGGGTTCCGTACCAAAATGGTAAAAAAGGAACCCTTATGGTGTGACTCAGTCTGTCTGTCTGTCTGTCAGTCACAGCTGGATATCTCGAGAACTACAAATGGTATCAACTTGAAATTTGGAATAGTTTAAGATGACCTATGATGATGATGATTTGCCTAACTATTTTGCAAAAAAGAAATTAATAAAAAAATAAATATCTTTTTTACAACAGGGACTGAAAAGGGGTCTTAAAAATTTGAAGTAGGGCTACTAGGGCATGTAGGGTGTCATATGAAAGAGCGCCGTTTGCAGGTTTTCAATCATTTTTTCTTTTTGTTTTAGGCCGCATAGTTTTTGATTTATGATGAAAAATGTAAAAAAAATGACTATTCCCCCCCCTTATCTCCGAACTTTGCAAAGAGAAAAATCTGAAATAATTCTATGTGATAGCAGTTTATATAAAGATTACAGGAAAAATAAAACGATGTCTTGATATAGCACACTTTTTCAGAAATTATCAAATTTCTAAAAATGTTAACATTATTTCCACTATCGGTCAAGAGATGGCGCTGACATAAAACTGCAATACTAATTTTATTATTTTACTCTGCAGTGGGGTTTGATGGTGCAATTATGATGGTACGGAACCATCGGTGCGCGAGTTAGACTCGCTCTTGACCGGTTTTATTTGTTGATGGTATTACTAGTTTAATAGACCTTTCAATAAGCCAGTCATTAGGTTATAACTCTAAAAGTTAGCACTGAAGTCCCGAAAGATAAAATCAGGATAGAAAGAACTTTTTGATGAGAGTAAAGCTTCGTACAGACTGAGGCGAATTCCGCGCGAAATTCGCGAGTGCGACCACGTAACTCAAAGCGATAGCCATAGCCATAGCCATTGTCAAAGAAATTGCTATGGCAATGGCTATGGCTATGGCCATTGCTTTGAGTTACGCGATCAAAATCTGTCAAAATGAGCGACGCGCGCGATTCGCTCGCCTCAGTCTGTACGAAGCTTACTACCGCCAATACGGCAAACCACAGACGATGCCGGGGGCGGTTTTTAGGGTTCCGTAGCCTAAATGGCAAAAAACGGAACCCTTATAGATTCGTCATGTCTGTCTGTCTGTCTGTCCGTATGTCACAGCCACTTTATTCCGAAACTATTAAGACTAAACAGTTGAAACTTGGTACGTAGATGTATTCTGTTAACCGCTTAACGAATTTAATACAAAAATAAGAAAAATAAAAGATTAAGTGGGGGCTCCCCATACATGGAACGGAATCTGAAAAAAATTTTTTTCTTCATAACAACACGTGTTGGGTGTCTATAGATAGGTCTTTAAAAATGACATTGAGGTTTTTAAGACAACTTTTTCTCAAAGTCAACCGTTTGAAAGATATACACCGCCAAAGTAGTAAAATGTGTGTCCCCCCCTTTAACTTTTGAAATAAGAGATTGAAAAATAAAAAAATATATATATGCTGTAGATCTTAATAAAAACTTTCAACCAAAATTGGTTTGAACGAGATGTAGTAATTAGTTTTCGAGATATAGCACATTTTCCAAAACCGCAAATATAACTTTGTCATTCATACCAACACTCTGAAAAACAAACTTATTTTTGCAGACGAAAAATGATAGGTGGTATTAAATATGGTATGGTATAAGGTAACTACGGAACCCTACGGCGCGTGGCCCGACACGCACTTGGCCGGTTTTAGCATTAAATTACCGGATGACTTGAAAGTTAATATTTGTCTGCCGGATGAAATCCAAAGGCAGCTGAATAGCTGTTGAACTAATTTGGACAACGAGCACAAAATAGGTATTTAATCTATGTTTGTGTTAAGTACTAGTTTGTTTTCATATACATTAATGTATATTAACATGCATCTTATATTACCACGATAATACTGTTAGTTAAAGGTGAGCTTCACAGCATAATGTGTGCTGTTTGTAACATTAGTTTTTTCAACAATAATGGTCGCGTTGTAATTGTAGAAAAGTTTTTCTATTCTGAATTTGGACGGTTCGTTCATAATAATAATATTCCGTCTTATACCTACCCTCAGAAAAAAACACAGTTACTTGGAATTAGATACTTGAGCATGTACTACCATGATGTTCGTTAATTAGCAACCTGAAATAAAAAAAGTAAATAAAATATCTACCTACATACTTGTGGATTATGATGAAGCTGGAATCTTGATAAGCTGGCAAAAAGTGGCCTAAACAGAATATTCGAGAAAGAGCCAAGATTTTTATGTAAAACAGGAGCAAGGTTGGGCCCGTTGATGGCGATTCATAATCCGGAGTAAATAAAGTGTAGTGCAAATCCGTTGTATAAGCAGATGCAGATCCGCGCCGGCTGCCGCTGGCGGCCGATCTATCACAGGAGCGGACCTCGTGGGGCCACGAAACCAGGGGTACTATTGTAGAGAAGTTTTATAAGGGATATTTTTAATTTGGTGACTGGAAATAATTAAAGGCGACTGTTAATGGGATACTTAAATACTAAATCCGGCAGCTGTTTATTTTGTTGGCGACAATATTACTAAACGCGCGACAAACTGTGGATTCAAAGTGACTTGGAAGAAAATTACAAATTATTTTACGTTGAACTTTTTCATTTCAAGGGCTTTTGCACCGCTTTAATCACAACGTTACGATACCAACAAATGCAACTATTATACCAGGAAAGTAACTGATTTAAGCTGCCCAACATGGTATTTTTGTCACCTTGATTAGGTTAATAGTCGCCTTTTTAAATAGAATATATGCCAAATTTTAAATGTTTTGCGTGCCCTGAGGTTGCCGCCCAAATATAAGTTTTGTCGCCCGTTCTGAATAACTAGTTACTCAATTTGTATTTTAAAGTCAACCATTTTCAATATTTTGTAGACGCCTTCAGTCTATTGCCCACTAAGTATTTCAGTACGCTATGTTCAGTATTTTTGATACCCAAAATGGAAATTTATTGTTACCCGATTAAATACTACCCGTTTTATAATAGTGTGCAAGTATCTCGTATCGGCTGGGGAAATTTAAAGAATGTGATGATAAATAATCCAATCAATGCCAAGGTTTAAATGAGTTTTAATTCTTATTGATTTTTAATTTCAGGTTGTTACAGCCAAACTGGTGTGTTGTTATATGTTTACAAATAAAACTATATCTTTTGTCTTTAAGTATAATAGTACATTATGATACAAGTTAGCTTAGGTTGCTTATTGCACACAAGGCTGTGGGTTGCAGCCCGAGCCGCAGGCGAGGGCGTAACTCAGCCGAGTGTACAATAATTAAGAGCTCACGAGTTTCATACGACGTTTTTCAACACATTTGCGAGGAAAAAACAAAGTAATTTACCACACAGCAACAAATACGACAAAAACAAAATGATAATCATGATGAGAAAAGGCGCGCAGGTTTTTTTTGTTTTTTTTCACACGCCCAATGCAAGAATATTTTACGAACAAAGGAGTTAGTGAGCATACAGCCTACTTCAAAATTATAAATTTAGGTGTAAAATGCTAATATTTTAATATTTTGAAAAAAGAAATATATGTACCAACCAAATATATAAACCAACACCGAGATTCGGTGTGCGTAAACCAACACCGAGATTCGGTGTTGGTTTACGCACGATCTAACTCCTGAGGATGCTCCGGGTTGAGGCGAAACACGTGTTAATAGAGTAGCCTAATTGGTGAAGGTGCAAGGTGTGTTGCTGTCTTGCTAAATGCAGGTTTGTGCACTGATATTTTGTGGTGTGCATGTGCATATTTTTGCGGAAGTAAGCTACATATATTTCTTTTTTCAAAATGGTTTGGGACTTCCGCCAAGTGACGCCTGATTCAATAAAATAATATTTTAATATTTTTTAACAAAATATTGTAAATTAGGAATAATATGATAATAGTAAATATTTGTTTGACTTAATTAAGGACCTACATATTTATTTTTTCCGAAAATGTAAATGAATTTTCAGCGGCATAAAACCACTTTGTTGTTACTAAAAAAATAACTGTATTACCCGGTTAAATTGAAAATGCTCTGTTTACTCGCATAGAACTTGCAGTAAGGTACCTATTTAACTTTGTAGAGATAATTCTATAATCAACTAGTGTTTTATATATTATTGCACGCGTTTGTTATAGTTCGGTTTTTGGCCCTAAAAGCGATGTATTAGGGCTCACTTTACGAGCAAGTGTGTTGAAAACTAACTTTATAAACTATCTTTAATAAAGTGATCCCATTTAACAAAATAGGTTTAAAACTAAATAGATAAATAACACAAATAAGAAAGGTTTTTGTTATAGAAATCTCTCAAAGACTTTTTATGCTACTAATTTTTAGTTTTACTGTTGGCTGTCTTTAAGACTTTAATTACATAAAAAATTAATTACAACTAACAAAAACATTAAAACATAAGTTAATACTGAATGTATAACACAGCCTGACTTGATATTTCATACCATACGACAAATAAGATTTGAAACTCCGAACGGCGGTTGGACTAAAAGATAAAACCGGCCAAGTGCGTGTCGGGCCACGCGCCATAGGGTTCCGTAGTTACCTTATACCATACCATATTTAATACCACCTATAATTTTTCGTTTGCAAAAATAACTTTGTTTTTCACAGTGTTGGTATGAATGACAAAGTTATATTTGCGGTTTTGGAAAATGTGCTATATCTCAAAAACTAATTATTATATCTCGTTCAAACCAATTTTGGTTGAAAGTGTTTATTAAGATCTATAGCATATATTTTTTTTTGATTTTTCACTCTCTTATTTCAAAAGTTAAAGGGGGGGGGACACACATTTTACCAATTTGGCGGTGAATATCTTTCAAACGGTTGACTTTGAGAAAAAGTTGTCTTAGGAACCTCAATGTCATTTTTAAAGACCTATCTATAGACACCCAACACGTGTTGGTATGAAGAAAAAAATTTTTTTCAGTTTCAGTTCCATGTATGGGGAGCCCCCCCTTAATCTTTTATTTTTCTTATTTTTGTATTAAATTCGTTAAGCGGTTAACAGAATACATCTACTTACCAAGTTTCAACTGTGTAGTCTTAATAGTTTCGGAATAAAGTGGCTGTGACATACGGACAGACAGACAGACAGACAGACAGACAGACAGACAGACATGACGAATCTATAAGGGTTCCGTTTTTTGCCATTTAGGCTACGGAACCCTAAAAATTATACTTTTATCGTGAAAAAGAAAAGGAATATTAACCCGCGGAATATTATTAAATCATTTTCATGTCAGAATTATTATTTAAATGCAAAATTTAAACATTTTTTTAAGAATGATGTTTAAAAAGTCATTAACATGAAAAAATTATTTTAATTTTTTTTTCAAATTTCAACAAGGCGGCGACCTTCTTTGATGATTGAGCTAACTTACACAAGTTCTTTCAATGTATTTAACTAATTCACTACTTATGTAATATACTGGTGATTTGAATATAGGTTCACAATTTCGTGCACTACCTACACTAATAACGCTATTTTAACTTTTCTTCACATTTAGTGGCCACACACACACCGGCCTTAATAAATGCCCCGTCTTTTCTATGTTTTATAATTCCGGGAGAAACGAGGTGTCTATATCGCACAGAGTAATGAATACTGGTAATAACCGCGCGGGGCGTCCCCGCCGACCAACTTCGGAACTCCCAAGTTTATTCATGGAACCGGAAAGTCCCAACTAAGCACTCAAGAGTCAACCGACGGACACTTTTTACAGTTTTCAATCGTAACTGAACTTATTCTTGGCATCGCTGGAATATTCAGTGCTCTAAATGATTCTTTGAAGTTCTTGGGGTGCTTTTTCAAATTTATATTTGCGTGTATTTTGTAAGGGAAAGTTTTCAAGTGGAATTTAATGTGATCGAGATGATTCTTTTATTTAAAAGTTTAACGTGTAGTATGTCACTAATACGAATTTACTAACTGGTTTGCGACTTTGCAACCCAGTAAGAAAATTTGTATACCACGCAGTTAATAACAAATTATCAGAAGAATGGCATATTTAAGGTTCTTTATTTAAAGCAATAATGAAAAAATATTTTTTCATGAACGTGAAAGTAGAAAAGATTGTGTTCTCAATAAATAATTAAATTTTAACTTGCCTACAAAAAGAAAATCTCTAAACAATTTGCGCATTTTGTAATTAAGCTTAGCATTGCAACCTACAGACAACAAAAAAGAGCAAAATTTGAATAAGGATCAAAAGGTGGCAATAACGGGACACTTTGAAGAGTCGACTCGAAACAAACAACTTAGTTCACAAAGAATCCATGAATTTATAATGGGATGGGAAATTAACTTCTTCCCCACGGCTCGCTCACTGTTTGCCGTCGCCGTGGAATTTTATCGTGCCCCGAAAACAATGCTCGCTGTCTAAAGACTTGTTTGCGATTAAAATGTTTTGGGATTAAATTGATGCGAATTTTGCGAAGTCACCGTGGGTGGAAGCTGCGATGTTGTTTTTTAAAACTATGCTTGTTAACTTTAAGAATAATTTTAAAGTCGTATTGTTTACAGAGATAGTGGTATAAGTGTTTTTGGAAATGACATTAATTTGTTCTCGTTCAGTTATGAATTGAGAGATAAAGTCAAGTCTTTGTCAAGTTTTTGCGATTAGACCTATAAGGGCTATAAGTTAGCCAGCATAGTACAGATCGAGTAATTAGTAGCACAATATTCCGACGTGAAATCAATAAGACATTTCTAACCTTAAATCTGCACTAAAATTATTTTGGAATGTTGGGAACATAGACATAGAAAAATTTTCGCTGCGCTCAAGAAGACCAACAAAGCGTGGAAAAGAGAAGTTAACATCATATGGACACGGTCTTTGTAAAAAAGAGACAAAGGAGCAAGTGACATGTGCCAACATTTTTTACAGTAAGAGCCCCTAGCGTCCCGCCTAGCAAATGAGCAATCACAGTTTGTTTAAAATATTTGTTAATCTTAATTATAATTTAAAATAAAGGTGTCGTGGAGCCATGGTGTCTTATGCTCTAAGTAATTGTGATGTGACAAAAAGAAATAATCCAAGTGATCACACTTTTCACAGGTAAATAAGATATTGCCACACATTTCTCTAAAACCAACTTTCTCTACATTTATCCGTTTATCGACGAAGAAACAGTATGGAACATAGTTTATTAATTTCCTTTGCCGTATATATGTAGTCATATTTTATGAATCTAAGTCATTATATAAAATCTCATATAAAATGTATTCTCACTCACACTCGTTTTCGGATCACCTGTTTATTGACATTGTTGTTCTTTGACATTCTATTTCTATGGTTGGGAATTTATTTTTAACCATACGAAACCATACGCAGCGAAAATTTTTCTATGTCTATGTTTTTAACATACAGATGAAGTTATTTTTACCGACTTCAAAAGGAGGGAGGTACTCAATTCGACCCGTTTTTTTTTTGTTTTTTGTATGTACACCGATTACTCGAAGACAGCTGAACCGATTGAAATAATTCAAACGTTATTACATTAGGTAAACTTCCAAGTTGATCCCATTTTTAAAATTTTGAAATCGGTTCAGTACTTTTCAAGTAATCTTGAAAAAAAGCACGAAAATAGTATGATTTTTGTGTGAACTACCTCGATGATCAGTCGTATAACTTCTTTGTTTATGAACTGAATAAGATAATTATTTTTTTGTTTGAAAAGGGATATCTTAAGTGTAGTTCTTTAACCGACTTAAAAAAGGAGGTTCGTAGTTTAACCCGCATGTATGTATGTTTCTCCGCGATTAACTCACGTTTGGCTGAGCCGATTTTTCTACCTAAATTATATACCTACACTACCTAATACAAAAGGTACCTACACTAAAATATAAAAATAAAAAATTGTTTAAAAAAACAAAAAACCGACTTCAAAAAACCTACCTCTAAAAAGCAAGAAATAATATTCGTAATAATAAAAACACGTCTATTGAAGTCGGGTGAGGCTTTTAGAATAAAAAAATGAATTTGTACTCCAGCCCCACCCGACTTCAATAGACGTGTTTTTATTATTACGAATATTATTTCTTGCTTTTTAGAGGTAGTATTTTTGAAGTCGGTTTTTTGTTTTTTTATGTCCAATAAGGGGTGCTTTTTACATTGTTTCGGCATTATAATGAAACTTTTTTGATTGTTTCTTGGAATCGCCTGTTCTATTACTTCCTGTTGCCGTTTTAAATCGCAATCTTTTCGCAAAGCCGCCAAATTGGGCAATTGAGGAAGTTGGACTAAGTACGCAAATTATGTACTTAACTCAAGATTATGGGAACGTAAAAACGACTGTTAGGGAAGGAAAGAATCAATATATTTTTATTATGATTAGCATTCATGGTGTTTTTTAGGGTTCCGTACCCAAAGGGTAAAAATGGGACCCTATTACTAAGACTCCGCTGTCCGTCTGTTTGGCTGTCTGTCACCAGGCTGTATCTCATGAACAGTGACAGCTAGACAGTTGAAAGTTTCACAGATTTCTGTTGCCGCTATAACAACAAATACTAAAAACAGAATAAAATTAATATTTAAGGGGGCCTCCTATACAACAAATGTGTTTTTTTTGCTGTTTTTGGTACGGAACCCTTCGTGCATGAATCCGACTCGCACTTGGCCGGATTTCCTTATTTTTCTTTAATTTCCTGTTCAGCAAAATATGCTGTTGGCAGTTTAGGAGTTAATGTTTTACCAATAACCCTCTGTTGGGTGTGACACTTGTTTTTTTACGTTAGTGTGTGTGTATCTGTGTTTGCAACTTTGTGACCGCAGGCCGCTAAAAGCCTTGTCTTGTCAACGGCGATGCCTCGTGGATCGGTTACTGACGCCACAGCTGCGAACTGTTCTTTAGGTTACTGGCTCAAAGTTAAAGTAGAGCGTAGGTTAAATTTTTCAGTAAATTAAACTGCGGTTTTGAATGCTGGGAGAAATCAATTAAGGGCCCCATCACATTTTTTCGTTGAAATTTCGATTTTGACGGATTTTAGCGCTACAACCTAGAGAAACCTTTGGGTCTACTAAATACATTTATATGTGTTCGCAACAAAAAGTAATATGATGATACACTGGAAAGTTAAAGGGTTAGAAAGGAAAATTAAAGTTGGTGAACGATTTCTTAGAGTCAACTTTGAACATACACAGAAAGAAAAACAAGTACAAACAACAAATAAAAGTATGAAATTTGATTTTCTTATGAAGTAAAGATTATTTTGATATAAATTTTACATAATAATAATAATGTATCTAGGAGAAATTCACAGTTACTTCTGAGCGTTTTTAGTAGTTTTATGGTTTTTGATCTTGGACGATGATTCGTCCAAGTTTTTGATTGGGATTTTTTTCACATATTCCATACATAATTTCAAAATTCCGAGGCCGCTCTGAACTATTCCAATAGCTATTCTACACTATTCAATAAGTCAAAACTGTTAATATATTTTTGTTTCTGAGAGAACCCCAAAATTAGCCATTTTACATTGATGGTGTATTAAATTTTAATACACTATCAATGCCATTTTACGCAAAAATCACAGTCGAAACGTAATATGCCTCTTAACTAGGTAGTAACAAAGCTTTATAGCGAAGTGGCCTACAATGTTGATAGAATTGTAATTAGTATGTATTTGACGTAAGATATCCCTGAACATAGACAATCACGGCGTTTTGAATTGTCAATTTCATACACTTAATGTAATCTATTCTATTCGAATAATCGAAAAACCAAATGTTTGGCACTTGTCTAGGGCCTAAGTTCAATTAAGTACTTTTTATAATACGTAAAGAATCAGGAGGTGCAATTGCGTAAGGTAATCGTATTCATTTGACATTGCATATCGTATTCCATCGGCTGCAATTTGTATGGGATGACAAATATTATGATACAATATGAACTGTCAAATGAATACGACTGACTTTACGTAATCACCTAGAGGGTTTTGATTTCATTACAATAGTTACAATAAATCGTCGAAGTGATCACTGCCTTCACATGTAATAAAAGTGAGACATTGTGAGTTTAAGTATAATCATTTATTTGCAAAAGTAATAATTACTTTTTGCTCTAAAGAGGTTTTTCAATTTTGGGACTATTACTTCATGTTTAGTTGTACAATTGTAGTAAGTTACCAAATCTAAAATCTTGAGACATTCATTTGCTTCCGAATCATTAATATATCTGTCATCAAATATTTGATCACCTGCCGATGTTACTTAATTTCCGTGATTATTTATGAACATAGTGACAACTACGGTAGGGAAGGCCTGAGAGCATTGTCTTGTCGTGCGGCGGCGAGAGAACTATGGGAACATGATACTGTGTAGGTACTGTTATACTAAAATATTGATTTATGCCTTTGTCATACAAGATCAATGTTTTCTTCTTTTATTTTATTATCACTAGTGGCTCCGTGAGCTGTAGACATCGCGATAAAAAGTGGCTCAAATTGTACAAAAATAAAAGGTCGCCATGAAGTTTTCAAAGCACACAGTACGTGAGTATTCGCAGCTAGATGGTGCGTCTAACTTTGATCATTTTTCGAAATGGGTGAATATTTTTTTTTAAGATAAATTTGACTAATAAAATTGACTAAACAGTTATGTAAAATAATCACAAAATTTTACCAGAATAGTTGTAATATGCGACCTATAGGGGAAAACAAACAGGCGGAAAGCCTGCGAACTGAAACGAGAAAAAGAACTGCGACTTGTAAAGGAGAACAAATAGCACTGGAAAGCCGTACTGAAATATGTGTTTTAACATAGGTATCTACGCCATTTAAAAAAAACTGAAAAACTGGCTTGATATAAAATTTTATACAATTTTCAAACTTGCTTACAAAATTTTACAAGAATCGGTTGAGAAATGCGACCTGTAGAGGAGAACAGCACTGGAAAGCTGGACTGAAATATTGAAATATAATATATAAATCAGCCATAAATAGGGTTTTACAGATTTGGCCTGTCACTGGGACACAACGATTACTTGAACAAGTATGGTGATGTAAACAATAAAATGGTTCGACAAAATATATCAAAGTCCCTTCGTGTTTTGTTAATATAGTCCTAATATTCTAAAACACAATGTGATTATGGTAATGAGATAGCTGGACACCTGAAAATATCCGCTTAAGCCTGTTTAGTAATAGAACACCCGTGTAAT
Source organism: Agriphila geniculea (assembly GCA_943789525.1). Taxonomy (NCBI): domain Eukaryota; kingdom Metazoa; phylum Arthropoda; class Insecta; order Lepidoptera; family Crambidae; genus Agriphila; species Agriphila geniculea. The sequence goes on along the minus strand of OX038875.1, from coordinate 28,078,839 downwards.
ATGCGTGCGGACGCGGTCTCTGCGGTTGTAATTTTCGCGGCCTTAAATCAGGCACGTTGACAGACGGCTTAAGAGTTTAGTTTAATGGCGCCCTTACACACTGGAATGGTGTTGGGACTTCCAACGAGCGATGTGAATGTTTTAAACAGTCATTTCTTTGGCAGAAATTTGTAAAGGCACTATTCAGTTTCCGAAATACAATTTTTTAAGTAAGTATCAATAATTAATGTTTCTTTCACATTCCTTACGAATTATTTTGTTGCTAAATATAAAACTACGTGGTATCTCCATTTAACAAGTCCAGAATGGTGGGCCGGAAAAAATTGAAATTTCGAAAGCACTTGATTTCTAAGTTTATTTGAATAAGCGTAACCGCTCACGGGCGACTTTTTGTAGCTGCGATAATCACGGCGTTAAATTGCCCGCGAAATGACACGACAAAGGTTTTACTTAGACAACGACAAAAAGCGCCGCGATTATATCGCGATTAACGCCGCGTTTATCGCAGCTACAAAAAGTAGCTCATGGGCGTTTACGTATAGAACTCCGTATGTTCTATTCTCAGCGACAAAAAATCGCTCAGCGATTAATCGCCCTTCAGCGGGGACGCTAAAGTTTTTTTCAATAAACAGCATGAATTGACAATATTTTTCGTTAGTAACGGTATAAGTACATCCACACGACTATCAGATTGGTCAAGACTTTTTCTGCCATTGCAGTGTTAGCCTCATTTGGAGCCGCATTATACGTACCAGAGGCCTCAACCTTCGGCGCATAACTCCCCACTCATGAATAAATTAAATTACGTTCGCAAATTCCAGCTCAAAACATCATTTTACTTCAACCGATAAGTTAACTTGAATAATTCATATGTCACTTTTATTGTCAAAAAACATCGTTTTACATGTAAACGACGCAATTTAATAAGATAATACTTAGAGCGGATTATGTATGTAGAAGTACAAACGTGGGGCAGGGTTAATCCTTGTAACGCGTTAATTGCAAACAGGCCATTAAAAAAACTCGTTATGTCCCGCGCGGCCGCGGCGCGAATTAGCATTTATATTGTCGCGTCGCAGGACGCAGGTCGTGGGTCGCGGGGCACTCGCGCGCACCACCCTTTCTAACCTTGCGGCTTACGTCGATTAAGCATTACAGACATGCTAGCGAAATAAATATCACCTCGAAGTCGTCAGTCAGAATGCTTGCTTGGCAATGAGGATCAAACGATTTTTGTTTAGTGGCTAATTAGAAAGCTTATGCCACCGCATGATTAACTGTGAATTTTTTTTACGATATCTCTTAAACCTGAGAAGGTATAAGAGCTAAAATACTGGCTTTTTGGGGGTCCTTATGACGTCATCGCGACGTACGCGAACCTTACGTCGTACGTGATAAAGCATATATTGCATTGAACTTGGCATTTCGTTCAAACTCTTTTAACTCCACCATTTCTTAACGGATTTCAAAAATTATTTCACTAGGTTTCATAGCTATCAATGAGTGTTTATGTTATATCAATAAAACTTTAGGATTCAAACCTGTTACTGATCCTTTAGTGGACTGAAAGGATATTCAATTTTTGTAAATCTAGTATGCATCATCATCATCAATTTTTATCTTTTGTAACAAAATGTTTTCAACATTTGTTTTCATAATTATTCGTTCAGGAAATACTTTTTTGGTGTATGCCGTTTTAAAATAAGCACTAATTATAACATAAGCTTTTTAATTGAAGAACAGAAAAGATCGACAGAAGATCGAACGGAAAACAGATACAAAGTTTATAACATTTCTACTGTCTGCATTTCACAAAAAAAAAAAATGATAAAATGAAATCAGCAAAATACTTCTAAATCGCCATTTAATAGATCGAAAGGTGCAGCGCCCCCCTCTCCGAGCAGCATTAGCATTTATATAGTTCTCTTGTGGACGACTCGCGCGCATGTTGATGGAAAGAAAGCTTTTACTATGACAAACACCATCTACAGAAGGTAGTTTGTGAGATCCATAACGGTTTCCAGGTAATTCAGGAACCATCACTACATAGTATAAAACAAAGTCGCTTCCCACTGTCTGTCCTTGTCTGTACGCTTGGATCTTTAAATAAAACTAATACGATGCGGATTTTTATGCGGTTTGTTTTTAATAGATAGATTGATTCAAGAGGATGGTTTATATATGGTAGATGGTGTATAAGGTATGGTGTCAAATTCCACACTACACCGAAGCGAAGCGAGGGCGGGTCGCTAGTTATTATTTAAATTATAGATATGAAATATCAATTCAAGTAATAAATCATTCGTGATAAGTACATGAAAAATGAAAATTTTAATGTCAATTTTGCAATTAATGTTTTATGTTAGAAGAAGAAGCTGTTTGACTTATAATTTATTGCAGTGATACAAGTATTTTACACTAACGGTAATAATGTAAAAAAAATATGTCAAAAATAAAGAGCTTTGATTATTTCTCGTTTCAAATCGTAACATCATTTTCTTTCCAAAATTCCTGTTCAGAGAGGCAAATGCAGGACAAATAATCTGTTTGAAGTGTTAATTCAGAATTAGCAGAAATTATATGCTTTTTCAGTCGTCCGGCTCTCGCTGTGTCCGAATTAAGCGAATTTGTGTTATGCAAAGATGAAACGGTTCGGACATTCAAAAGGCAGTTCGTGCCTAATTAGCAGCTAATGGGGCTACATGAAGTACATTAGTACGACAGATACCATAAAAAAGTCCGATCATTTTTCTCCGAGGGCAACCTATACCTTGGCCATTGAAAAATCGACCTTACAGGGTCGGAAAGTGGGTGAATATTCCGTAGCAGGGACGGTATCTCCGGAGGGGAACAATTTCTTTCAATAATTCCCCGGTAATGGCCTAAGTAAGCCAGTTAACAAGACACTCTTAGAGGCCGGCTCAAAAAATAACAATTTTAAGTTCATTGAATAATTCAGGGCGGGCGGTATTTGCGCGCGAGATTGGCTGATGGCTTCCGTTGCGCCCCATTTGGATGTAATGCGGGTTCGATTATTGTGCCAGGTGGTTTTTATTTGTTCAAACTTATTTCCGAAGTTACTTTTCAGCCTAGTGATATGGTTTTCTCGTCAGAATAATATTTATATATGTAAAATCGGACTATAGGACTCAATTTAGTTTTAGATTGAAAAAAAGAATTTTAGGACATGCTTCTAAGAAATAATTTGAAGTAAAAAATATCTATAACTAGATTCAAACTATCAGTAAGTATACAAACTTTCAACAAAACCAGTTCAATGTATATAAAAAGTAAAACAGACCACAGAAACACTATAAAATCATGTTAAACGTGTTTGAAAAGTATTTCAACTTTCCGAAAATATAGAAGAATGCAATCATAACGTGTATCATAATATGGGCAGAAATTTCCAGCAAATTTCAAATGTGACGGACAGCTAAAACGGCTGATTGCACAAAATTGCGACATTGCAATTTGCCAATTATTTTCAGCCTTGTTCGATTGGCCCGATCAGCTTTTGTCAAACTACACGTGAAATAATTCAACAATGTTTCTACTATAAATCTGAGAGTTCATGATCTTTAAGTCTTTTAATGAATAGCTGTCTTTGTGAACTTTTTGTGAGAAAAATGAAAATTAACTTTATAGTTATTCTGACTCTTATTGCCCATATCCTCTGTTTAAACCCGGTTTATACGGATATAGCTTTAAATTACTTTCTGCAAAAGGATGTTAAATACGTTAGCTTTTTCTCTTGTGAGAGCGACTACGGTGAGCTAAGTGGAAAAAATTCTGATTTATTTTCATAAAAGAGCAATGAAAGTCAGTTGCATGCTTGTTTTAACCAGCTTGGATTTATAAGGATTGGAATGGATAAAATTGTTTTATGGTGTTATCAAAGACATAATTAAAACTATCGGACATCTATATTATCTACAATGTGATTAATTTCAGAGCGCTTGATACAAACTCTCGAGTAAAGTTACAGTGGATGGTAAAAATTTTGAATAGTTGAGCACAAATTTAATGGTTTTGGGGAAGGGGGGAGGAGCTAAGGAGGTAACCTCCCCCCTGGTGGTACTCCCATTCCGCGGAAGTACTTATTTACAGAGATATTATTATATGAATACACAAAAAAGTAATGATAACAGCCAAATTGCTGTTGTTTTTCGGCAATTAAAGGAGGGAGAGAGAGGGGGAGGGAAGGGAAACAACTCCCTCCTCCAATCCCCATACGTACGCTCGCTTTGCTCGCTGGGTTCGCGCGCTGGGTTCATGTCAACCTAACATGCTCGTCGCTACGCTCCTCGCACCTATCACGTGATCTGCGGTCTTTGATTCACCATCGCAACAATTTAGCAGTGCTACCAACCTAGTGCGCCGCCATTAAACGTCAAGAATGACGACACTGGTCTAAAATTAGACTTATCTTTATTGTTTTCGAAAAATAAGTGTTTCCGCAAAAAATGAATATGTGCATTAGAATCTCTGCATGTTTTATAATAAAATAGTAAACTCACTATATACAAATTCGTGGTCAACTATTCTAAATCCAAGCCCAGTGGATCACTGTCTATTGACAATTCAATCGCATTGTAGAGAGTTTACAATTTACAAGTGGTGACAGATATAGGTACAGTCTGTGAATCAATACTGTTACTGTTTTGTCTAAATAAATACCTAGATGCCAAAACGTTAGGGAATAGACGTATAGAGGCTAACAGTTTTGAAATGAATATTTTTACTTCACTCATACACACTATTTAATAACATTGAACTAATCATTACCTTGAATAATCGCAACCCAGAAGGCGGCCAAGAAGCGGCTACTTGAGATAATCACGTAGGTTCTCGAAGTTGCACTAACCACTACAATACATAATTTGATTATCACTGTCATGTAAAACACTCATTGAAATACGCGAAACTTTAGACAACGAACGGCGATGCACAGCACAAACCGAACCAAAATGCGTCTGTTAGGTTAACTTGTGGACTTCACACTGAATAGCCACAAACTGAATACGTATTATGATTTATTTATGTCCAAAACTTCAATATTCAACACGAAATTTTATAGTCTTTCAGTAGAACAACGTGCAAACCGAACCGATGTGCGTCCGTCATATACCTAATTTGCAACTACCCTCACCGAATTAAAAAAGATTACGTTCCTTTTTACGTTAACTTATTTTCTTTTTTTACGTGTATATTTTCTTTTTTTAATGGATTGGGAATTCAATTTAATAAATTTTGAAATAAATGAAATGAAGCATGTGAACTTGTTTGATTAAAAATGATAAAAAGCGAACGTCATGTATTTTTTCTTTTTTAAAATGTCTGGATCCACCGTTCAATATCAATCGTATCATACTGCTAAAATATTCATCTTTTTTTTACACAAAGGGATTTTAATTAGAAAATCAATCGTTTCGTATTTTTAGCGAACAAGTTGGTTTTACGCAAACTTCTGGAGAACAACATCAGAGTGTCAGTGAAAGGAATCGCAAAAGACTCAGGAATGAGTGAAAGGTTTCTGCATCAGTGGAACGTTCCAATTGGAGTGTTGTTGGACTTGTCTTGTAATCACTCGCAGAAGGTTCTAGAACAGGTAATTCTACATCTATTTGTCAAACACTATGCCGAATTTACGCGACCGAAGATCAGCGGCAATGCTTTTATTATGAAAAAACCAGTCAAGAGCGAGTCGGACTCGCGCATCGAGGGTTCCGTACTATCATAATTGCAACATCAAACCACACTACATAGTAGAATAATAAAAATAGTATTGCAGTTTTAGGTCAGCGCCATCTCTTGTCCGATAGTGGAACTAATGTAAACTTTTTTAGAAATTTGATGATTTTTAAAAAAGGTTGCTATACTGACACATTGTTTAATTTTTCCTGTATTTTTTATATAAACTGCTATCACATAGAATTATTTCAGATTTTTCTCTTTGCAAACTTCGGAGATAAGGGGGGGGGGGAACAGTATTTTTTTTACATTTTTCATCATAAGTCGAAAACTATGCGGCCTAAAAAAAAGAAAAAATGATTGAAAACGTGCAAACGGCGCTCCTTCATATGATACCCCACATGCCCTAGTAGCCCCACTTCAAATTTTTAAGACCCCTTTTTCAGCAAATGTCATCTTAAACTATTACGAATTTCAAGTTGATACCATTAGTAGTTCTCGAGATATCCAGCTGTGACAGACAGATAGACAGACAGACTGAGTCACATCATAGGGGTTCCTTTTTTACCATTTTGGTACGGAACCCTAAAAACGCTTCGACAGATGTGTTGCTAGGCCAAACCGAACTTCGATCGCGTAACTTCGGCATAGTGTGTCTACACAGACACTAAGCCTATGGGCTGCCTGCGATTTCGTGCGGGTGAAATTATGCTTCCAATGGGAATTTTCAAAAATATTTTCTCAGTACTCGCCTACTTTAAAAGGAATCCTTGTGCAAACAAGCTCCTAAGTTGAGGCTGTGCATTAATATGTTAGTCAGTTACTCAATCCGACAGCCAGTTTCTTATTTTATATAGGAGCAAATAAACATAAAAATTTATAGCCCGTGTGTTTTCGAGGCTGAACGGTTTCTATAGTATAGATTATGAAAGATTACTATAATACTAGGCACTGGGGTAAATATACTATGGGTATCATAGAAGGTTGCCAATTTTTTAAGATTATCTTTTACAAGTCTGGCAACCCAATTTATTGACAGAAATACTCGAAAGTATAAATATTTAACGTTAATTTATTGTAATAATACATGCCATCTCTTTATTAATATTGATTTTGAAAATAAACTTTTCCTTAGTGTGTGAACTTAACAAATATCTTAAACCTTTGAGTTTCAAAGCTTTCGTAGACCCAACTGTTATTTCTATAAAACCGTATAGCGTTCTGTTGGGGTACAGTTTAAAGCGGGCAACTTCTGGGCGTGTGGAACATAACTCAAACGTTACGGCAGGAGATATCCGGCTACGCTACTAAAACTTACGGAATATTTCGTTTTCCTCTCATATACTTTACAACATAACGTTCTACTTTCATGAACTACGGGAAATAAATTTCGACTACCCAAATACCACGTTATCTAAAGAGAAAATATAAGTTCTCACCAAAGCATCATTAAATCGTCATCCTCCTACTAATAAATGTGAAAGTTTGTGGGTTTGGATGTTTGGATGTTTGTTCCTCAATCACGCAAAAACTACTGAACGGATTTTGTTGAAATTTGGCACACATATAGTAGATAGCCTATATTAAAACATAGAATACTTTTTATCCCGATATTTTCACGGGAATGGGAACCACGCGGGTGAAACCGCGGGCGGTCGCTAGTGATTTAATAAATTATTTTCTAACATGGCGTCATGGATTAGATACTGTTTCTCCTTACTAATATTATAACATTTAAAAGTAAGTCTGTTTGTCTGATATGCTTTCACGTTTTAACTACAACCGCTCATCATGAAATTTTGCATACATATTGTCAGGAGTACAAAGTACATTAGGTACCTTCCATCCTGAAAAAAGTACGGATAGAAAACTGTCCCCGCAGATGAAGTCGTGGGTGGTTGCTAGATTTACAAAAAATCGAGAAGTTACTTTAGTAAGGCAGGACAAAACTGTTCCAGTTATTTTAGAAAGCTTTTTAAAATATTTAAAAGTTTTCGTGACATCTTCTGAAGCGCTCATGGCGGAACTTGATAGACTGATCGTACTCGATCATGTTTGTTAAGCTACGCTCGTTCCGGTCAGGTGTCGGATGGGTGACCGTTAAGTGGCATTACAACTGAGCGCTTCCGTGCTTCGGAGGGCACGTTAAACCGTCGGTTCTGGCTATTGTCATCTGATAATAGTCGTTAAGCCAAGTTAGAGGCCTTACAGGCGGCTTGATAAACTCTAACACCAGAGGTGGCCACTATTCCTCATTCGATAAGAAAAAGAAATTACATCTTCAATTGTTCACATCATAGTATACTAAGGGTCTGGTTTATAGGTCCCAGTAACATTGAACAAAAAAAAACTCCAAAAAAATTTTAGTCGTTAATTAAACTTCAGTTATAATTAACAACTGAAAAATTCCCTTTACAGGCCTCTCAGCAGATGTTTTTTGATGCTGCACACTTCTGGTTGGTGTTGATGGATGGTAACTCCACCATTGAAGAGTATTTCCAAAACTTGAACCTGAGCGTTGACGCTGATATTGTTGTTGTACGAAATGAGGGTAAGCAGCCATAAAGTTAGAAAAAAAAAGTTGAAATTAATAGACTAGTAGACTACCATGTGAATTCGCAACGCATTTCGCAGTGGAAGTACTTACCAAACATTGAGTTTTAGAAGTACGTTTCTTTTCGATTAAAATTTAAATAGTACCTTACAGTAAATAAAATTTCTTTGTTATTACAATTTTTTTTTCGTAGGTTTCTACTACCTAATAGTTTGTGTGTAGAAATAAAAATATTTTTTTGGATTTAACTAGCATAATTTGTTTTGTAATAGGACCCCAAGTTTACAGGAAGTTTTTAATGTTCATTGTGTTTCAGCAGACCGTTACCGGCTTAAGGAAGTGTTCAACTTCGGCCGGATACAAGGGAATCCCTTGGAGATTAGGGAAATCGGAATGTGGGGTGACACTGGTAAATATAATGAACAAGGAAATAATAACAAAGTATGTTTGAGTAACTGGATTTGCCGAAAATTGGAAAGTGGTTGTATTATTAGAGACTGTCGGTCGATCATGACACTAAAACTATTGTAAGGAACTAATGTTTTTTTTTCAAGTATACTCTTAATGGCAGAACTTTTTATATCAAAATATTATTATGCATAACAGCGGATGGCATAAACTTCATTTCGCAGTGAATCGTTTGTATCATACATTTTAAATTAATATTTTGTAAGCCAGAATTATCTTCAGCCATAATTTTCATATCCATAATAATAGTTGATTGTAAACATACAACGTGAAATTTTAATCATTTGGTTCCCGCAGTGGGGTGGTTCCACTCATGATTACAAGCAACTTTTACTATGGGGACAACTCTGATATCGCAAAAAAAAAATCAGCTATTTCATACAAAAGAGCAATATACCTATTCGACCTTAATGTATGAATCATGGAGCCACCCCACTGCGGGAAAAAAATGTCAGCGTATAATGTTGTATTTATTTCCGTGTAAGCAAAGAAGCACGCAAACATGCAAGAATGCACGCAGCAAGCATACACCATGCAAGCATGCATGCAGCAGACAAACATGCAAGGAGCATGAAACCAATTATTAGCATACATCCGTGCAGATGTATTCAAGATTAGCATTATTAGAATAAACTATATCGGGGTTTACACCATGTACCTGTTTGCATTTACCAAACGTTATTCCAGCACATTAGTTGAAAGTTCATGCACTGAGCTACGGCAAAACATTTACAATTAAATTGAAGGAATGTTACTCCTGTCTCAGGTTTGGATATCCCGAGGGAGTTCAAATACTACCGGCGCTGGGACTTCCACAACTTGACGCTACGTGCCGTTTCTGTGGTGAGGCGGGATTTGCGATATTACCATACTTGTTAGGTGCTAACCGACGTGTTTGAAACGGGCTTTGTGGTTTCGGTAGTAGTAGGTATTCTTATGGTATTATTATCTTATTCGTGTAAATGTTCTGAATTAAGTTGACGGTCATTATAAAAATATCTTTCGCACCAAATCGTGTGTTGCCGAACTTGCTGTTATTTTATTGTCATGAGAGCTCTCACAATTCTCTATTTTCCTAGTATATCACTTACAATAGCTCTTATTACTTATTTTTTAACCACACCACAAAATTAATGAATTTAATTAAGTATACTTAACTTTATTTAAGTTCTAGTTTTTTCGATATTTTGTTTTTTATTGCTTTTCACCCTTTTTATTAAAAGCAAATTAACAAACTATTATTATCCGTGAAGAAGCCTTGCAAAGTGAGAAAATACTTTGTTTCATTTAGAATGGTTTCGTCACTGTTTCACTTCGTTAAAGGTTAAAGTTCTTGCAAATTCAAGGTAAAGTTAATCAAATTACATAAGTTTGTATACTGCTATTATTTTGATGAAGTTTCGAGAATCGTTACTAACCAGACAGCTTCAAATTAATTGATTTTTACTTTATTTTGAGGCTGTAGTCTCGTATAACATAATTCTTTCAATTACAGTGTCTTCAGTATGTAGTTTATTTGAATAACTTCTAGCCGAATAAAAACAAAAAATAAAAATCGGTCAAGAGCGAGTCGGACTCGCGCACCGAGGGTTCCGTACAATCATAAATATATTTGGATATGTTATTTTAGGACAGTCTTTAAAAAAGTAGGATAAACGGCAGACAGGTGGAAGGGCGAACAGGCGGACAGTTAATTTACAAATGCTGCTTATGGTGACTGAAAAACGTTTCAGCCACTCCACATTGCAAAATGTTTATATTACTAGTCCATCAGCCATTTTAATGTCCCCACTGCTGGGGCACAGGCCTTCCTTATGGATGGACCTTATTGATAAGGAGGACGGGCCATAACCCACCACGCGGGCCCAATGCGGATTGGTGGGTGTTAACGACTGCAAATGCAGCCGGGACCAACGGCTTAACGTGCCTTCCGAAGCACGGAGGAGCTCGAGATAATAAATTTTTGGTCACCATCCCATGACCGAACCTTGCGAACGTTGCTTAACCTCCGCAATCGCTGGTCCAGGCGCTAAACCACTGCGCCACCGAGCTCTTCGTTATTATTATATTACTATATTACTAAGTAGGAACTTATTCTTCGTTTATTCGTACGGCAAATAGTAGGTAATTATATTAGAACCAGCCACCAATTTATTACTGTAGTGTTAGGTTGCGCCATCTCTTGACCGATAGTGGAACTATTTTTGTCCCTTAGGTTAGCATGCTTAGGACAGCGCCATCTGTTGACTGGTAGTGAAACTAAAAAAAATTTGTTTGCTTTTTGAATTTCTAAAAAAGTGTGTTATATTGAGACATCGTTTTATTTTTCCTGTAATCTTTACATAAACTACTATCAAATAGAATTATTTCAGATTTTTTTCTTTGCAAACTTCGGAGATAAGGGGGGGGGAACGGTATTTTTTTACATTTTTCATCATAAGTCGAAAACTATGCAGCCTAAGAAAAAAGAAAAAATTGTTTTAAAATGTGCAAACAGCGCTCTTTCATATGATACCCCACATGCCCTTGTCACCTCACTTTAAATTTTTAAGACCCCTTTTCAGTCCCTGTTGTAAAAAAAATATTAATTTTATTATTTCTTTCTTATTTGCAAAATAGTTGGGCAAATGTCATCTTAAACTATTCCAAATTTCAAGTTGATACCATTAGTGGTTCTCGAGATATCCAGCTGTGACAGACAGACAGACAGACAGACAGACTGAGTCACACCAGAAGGGTTCCTTTTTTACCATTTTGGTACGGAACCCTAAAAACGAATAAAAACAAAAGTTGACACAAAGGAACCATTTTTCAGTAGAAAACAATAATGTTTAAAATAATCTGACAAAATAAAGAACAACGTTACAAATATATTTACCTCAAACGGTAACGTATTTTGGCGCAGGTAGTGGACAGACCAAAGGCGTTCCATCCAGATTCGCTGATGGACCTAGGTTATACGATGGGCGTTGCTGCTATGACAAAGGTGGTCGCGCAACTCCTCAGCGTCCTAAGACAGCAGCATAACTTCAGGTTTGTAGTTTAATCACAAGTGATAAGACGTGGCAGGGTGGCACCTATGCCTCAGGGTGTTGTAGGCATAGGTGTACGTGCGGGAGGGAGAAAGAGGAGGCCGCCCTCACCGCTGCAATAAAGCACGGTACTACTCTTGCGGTCAGACTTGCTTTATTTTAACACGTTTTTATTAGATTGCTTTCTCGTTTGTGTGTTTGTTTGTTTGTGTGTTTGTTTCTCCGCAAAGTTTGCGAACGATTTTATACTAGCTTCCCGATGAGCTAGAGACTTGAAACTTTGAACATAGATCAGAGAATATAGAAGTTGAAGGCAATGCAATATTATGGTGTCATTGAGCTGATCTGATGATGAAACCGGAAGAAGGCCACAGGAACTCTATGATGAAACCATACAACCCCATCGTGTTTGGTCTCGTTAGCATCGTCTTGACGAGTACTCTAACGGGAGACGAGGTCCAGGGTCTGATGATGAAGCCGAAAGACCATGCCATAGGAACTCAATATTGAAACCGTGCAACCCTATCAAATTTGGGCTCGTTTGAATCGTCTTGACGAGTTCTTTGTTGGAAAATAGTTTCCAGGGTCTGATGATGAAGCCGGAAGAAGGCCACTGGAACTCGGCAATACAACCATGCAATCCCATCGAGTTTGAGCTCGTTTGAATCATCTTGACGAGTACTTTGTTGGGAAAAAGTGTCCAGGGTCTGATGATGGAGCCGGAAGAAGGCCACTGGAACTCGGTAATAAAACCATGCAATCCCGTCGAGTTTGGGTTCGTTTGAATCGTCTTGACGAGTACTTTAATGGGAAATAGTGTCCGAGGTTCTGATGATGGAGCCGGAGGAAGGCCATAGAAACTCTATAATAAAACCATGCAACCCCATCGAGTTTGGGCTCGTTTTTTTTTATTTTAGCTAAACAGGTCTTGAAAGAGGTAGGAAACCAATTTGATGATTAAACGCGTTTTTTAAACTTTATTTGAATAAAGGCTATGAGTTTATTTATTGATTTAAGGCTGTAGCCGCACATCACGTTCCATTTTAAAATTTTCAATACAAATGATCAAAACAACTCTGCGCGAGCCGTAATGAGGGCGAGCTTTGAAAATTCCTATTAAATTATTAAACAGATAATATAAGTATATACAAAACACGCAAAACATTAGACAAATACCTCATTATTCCTAAGAAAAATAAAAAATACTTTAGATTCTGTAAATACTAGTAAAAAAACATGTCAAAGTGTACCAATTTGAGAATTTTTTAATATTTTATTTCTCTGTGATTAAAAACATTTTTTTTATTTTCTCTCTATAGGGAACTCCTTGACAATACAAACAATAAAAAAATAATATGAGTCGTATTCTTATTTGTTACAGCTGAAACGTTTTTGAAAAATATCTCTGACAACACTGACCTGAAAAAAATTTTTAAACAAATGTGAAATTCCACTTGAACAGATTGTCTTCGTTTTAAAATACCTGACAATTTATTACGTTTTGTTCTCTATACGGCACTAATTTAAGAATTTTGCTTCCTAAAACTAAAGTTCACATCAATAGTAATGCTTTCATTCTTTAGATAACTTCATTGGAAAAATGCATATATACACCCTAAGATCATTTTAATTATCTGCCGATCCGAACAACTCTCCGTCCTACTATCAGATGGTCAAATCGTCATTTTTAAAATGTGTATATCTATAACAACGAAGCCATACTATTACAACAGATACATTTAGATTTCTATGATACTTAAAATGTTGAGTTGAAATATCCAACTTCCATCAGTCAGTTCCACGATCCTGCTTATCGGCTGACCGTATAAAACTCGGCAATTGATTGCAGGTTCAACTACACAATAGTGGGCCGCTGGATCGGCGCGCCCGAGCGCAACTCCACGCTGGTAACTATTCGGTACTATGCTATACATGTGTCACAGCCAGCACTTCACTCATTTAAGTTTCACCGATTCGATGCTTGTATGCAACTTCATTTCAGTTTGGAGATTGGCCACTAAAAGTGGTATTTACAGTCCGAATTATCCCGAGTATTTTTAGTTTGTGCAGCGGAAATAAATGTGAAGGTTAGAGTTGTCTGTGTGTGTGTTTGTGTATATACATGTGTGTTGCGTGAGAGGGGGGTTGTGTTTGCTAGTCATTCAGATTTGTGACAGGCAGGAATAATTACACTTCTTTTTTTTCTTTCTCAGGCCGTGACCAACACTCTGTTTTGGCGAGAACAGGACATTTCCTGCACGTGCGCTAGAATCTACCCCAAGTGGAAGGAGTGGGTCGATATATTTTTCCCTCCTGCAACCAAACTTGAGTAAATTCTCGCGTTACTCATTATTTCATTGATATCACCCACCAACTTGATCCTTCAATGCCGAACTTGTTTTCAGAACGAAGTTCTACTACCTGATTCCGAATAAAGGCGTGGGTGAATACGAGAACCGGTTTTTTTCTCCGTTGTCTCCAGGAGTATGGTGGTGCTCGTTAGCCGCGCTGTTCATCTGCGCTGTTGTGCTCGCAGGCGCTGCCCAGCTAGAAGGGCGACCTAATCCTGGCTTTTATGCGCTGTTTAGCGTAGTAGGTGCTTTGTGCCAACAAGGTATAACCTTGCTTGGTCAAATAAATGTTAAAAACACCACTTATTTATTTCTAATAATGCTTCCATTTTGATAGCTTACGAAGACGGTGTCCAAATGTTGGAAGAATTTTCAAGTAAAGGTCAGTATGTCACTTCAATCATCTATACCTGGTATAGACGATCGAAGGTATGTCATTACAACATGCACATGAATAGCTGTTAAACGTAAAAATCCTACTTTAGATTTGGTGGCGACTTTATAATTCTAGCTAGACGGCTTGATTTCTTAAGATTCGGAATTCTCGATATCAGATTATAAGTATTTTGCCAGGTCGGCGTGCGACCCTGCTAGTGGTGGGCATAACGAGCATGCTGCTATACAACTACTACACTAGCAGCGTGGTGTCGTGGTTGCTCAACGCCGCCGTGCCCAGCATCGACTCCATCCAGGGGCTCATGGCCAGTGACCTGGAACTGGTCTTCGAGAACATTGGATATAATCAGCAGTGGATTGATGTACGCAGAGCTTGATCACCCTACTGCATTACACTCTGATATTAATTTATCCTTACTAATATTATAAAACTAAATCTTAATATATAAAACCGTAAACTGAATGACTGACTGACTGACTGACTGACTGATCTATCAACGCACAGCCCAAACCGCTGGACCTAGAGACTTGAAATTTTGCACACAGATACCTTATACAGTGTAGGCATCTACTAAGGAAGGATTTTTGAAAATTCTATCCCTAAGGGGATGAAATAAGGGATGAAAGTTTGTATGAAAGTCCCTCAGTTTTGAAGCAAGGATCTTCAAATTTTGTGTTTAGGCTGACGATTGAAAATTAATAAATACGGGTCTCGGCGTTTTTCAAAATTCTACCCCCGAAGGGGTTAAAAAGGGGGATGAAGTTGTGTTATGAAGAAAATCCTTTATTTTCGAAGTCAAAATTGCTAAATATATAATTTAGGCTTATGGATTGAAATCTAACGCAACGTATGTTGTTATTGTTAGTATTTCAACCCCTACGGGGATGAAATGGGGGTGAAAAGGGGTAAAAAAAACCTAAAAATAGATATGGATGTCGTTATTGAGGTTTTCTGGGATGACATTTTGAAGTCCAACACGGTGGACATGATTTGACCCCTCTAGGGGTGAAAATGGGGTTCAAATTTTGTATGGAAAAATAATATTAAATGGATATTACAACTTTAAACTTCGTAGGAGCACGTCTAAAAATAAATAAGCAAACATACATTTTGTTATTTTGAAAATCAACCCCTTAGGGGGTAAATGGGGTGAGTAAACATAAAAAATCGATATAGATGTCGTTATTGGGGTTTTCTGGGATGACGATTGCAAAAATGACATTTATTTTGAAGTTCAACACGGTGGACATGATTTAACCCCTCAAAGGGTGAAAATGGGGTTCAAATTTTGTATGGAAAAAATATTAAATGGCCATTACAACTTTAAACTTCGTAGGAGCACGTCTAAAAATAAATAAGCAAACATATATTTTGTGATTTTGAAAATCAACCCCTTAGTGGGTAAATGGGGTGAGTAAACATAAAAATCGATGTGGATGTCGTTCTTGAGGTTTTATGGGATGGTGATTGCGAAAATGAGATTTATTTTGAAGTCTGACACGGTGGACATGATTTAACTCGTAAAGGGGTGAAAATGGGGTTCCAATTTTGTATGGAAAAATAATATAAAATAGTCATTACAACTTTGAACTTCGTAGGAGCACATCTAAAAATAAATAGGCAAACATATAATTTGTGATTTTGAAAATAAACCCCTTAGGGGGTAAATGGGGTAAGTAAACATAAAAAATCGATATGGATGTCGTTCTTGAGGTTCTATGGGATGGTGATTGCGAAAATGAGATTTATTTTGAAGTCCAACACGGTGGACATGACTTAACCCCTAAAGGGGTGAAAACGAGGTTCAAATGTATGGAAAAAGAATATAAAATAGACATTACCACTTTAAAATTCGTAGGAGCATGTCTAAAAATAAATAGGCAAACACATATTTTGTTATTTTGAAAATCATCCCTTAGGGTGTAAATGGTGTAAGTAAACATGAAAATCGATGTGGATGTTGTTTTTGAGGTTTCCTGGGATGGTGATTGCTAAAATGACATTTATTTTAAAGTCCAACACGGTGGACACGACACATCATGGACCTGGACCTGGACCTGGACATGCACATACAGGTAACGGGAACAGGCACGGGCACGGGCACGGGAAAAGGAACGGGATCGGGAACAGGACGAGAACGGGACGGGAACGGAACGGGCCGGAACGGAAACGGATTGGGAACGGAACGGGAATGAAACGGGAAAGAGAAAGGGACAGGAACGGGACGAGAACGATACCGGGAAAAGGAACGGAAGGAGTACGGGACGGGAATGGGATGCGAACGGGAACGAAACGGGAATGGAATGGGACGGAACGGAACGGGAACGGAACGGGAATGAAACAGGAATGAAACGGGAACGAAACCTGAACGAAACGGGAACGATACAGGAACGGAACGGTAACAAGAACGGGACGGGAACGGTAAAGGAACGGGACGGGAACGGAGGGGAAAAGATCGGGAACAGAACAGAACGGGAATGATACGGGCACTGAACGGGACGAGAACGGGACGGGAACGGGAACGGGAACGGGAACGGGAACCGGAACCGGAAACGTAAAAATGACTGATCAGATCCTGGTTGAAAGTTCTCTAAGGATTTTCTCTAACATCCACGCGGACGAAGTCGCGGGCAGAAGCTAGTAATATTATAAATGCAAAAGTCCGTTGGTTTATTTGTATGTTACGCCTTCACTTTTTAACTACTGAACTACTTGAACCGATCATTATGAAATTTTGCATACAAGTTGTCAGGGGTACAGAGATGGACATAAGGTAACTTTCATCCCGAAAAAAGTATTGTTCCCGAGGGATAGCAAAAAATCTTATCACGAAGTCGAAGTCGCGGGCGTCTATTAGTAATAAATAAATAAATATATTTTTGGGAAAGACGATCAATAATACTTAGATCCCGTTGCTTCTTACTTGTATTATGTTGTTTGTGCTTCATCCAGTATTAGACACATGGAAACAGTAATCCTAATGGGCTTCTTTAGAGTTAGATAATTTGATTTGGTCCTATAAAGAGCAATATTTTTTAGAGTCCAGGATTTTTCTACTACGCTGGCTTTAAGCGAATGGAGGAAGATGAGCTCAGAGACAAGAAGGTGACCAGAGCTAAACGCACGACAGCAATCCTACAGCCAGCTGAGGCGGGCATTGAACTACTAAGGCACGGAGGTATGATTTTATAAAGTATAACTATCATGCAACAAGTATTTTAGCATTTACTTACCTCCCTCGGGTTGGTACTTTAAAAGGCATATTTTAGCATTAATTTGTGAACCACGGACTCCTTTTGGTAACGATAATTTGTGATTGTCAATTTTTACGTAAAATTGACACTCATTAACGCGAAAATTAATCATTTAAATGTGAAATGGAAGCGATTGTCAATTGCTCTAACAATGGCATTTTAATTGTTACCCGCGGGCTTTAGGACTGCCACCTATCCTCACCTCAGAGCATATCTATTATGTTGATACAAATTATGTGAATGCGCAGCATATGCATTCCACACGGAGCCGTATACCGCCAGCAAAGTGATCGCTCGGTCGTTTGAGGACCATGAACTTTGCGCGCTGGGCTCGCTGCAAATGATGCCACCCTCACACGTCTACATCATGGGGCAGAAGCGCAGTCCTTACGGACAGTTCTTTATTTGGAGGTAAGATTAAAGTTTTATACCGGGTATCTCTATCTATTTACTCCGTACTCTTAAAACTTCTACATTAAAATATAGCACCAGTAAGAAAACTTCTTAAATATTTTTCGGTGATCAGCATGATGCGCCTACTAGAGCGTGGCCACGTGAAGATATCCAGAGAGCGCGTGGGCGGTAAGATGCCCGTCTGCTCGGGCCGCACGCCGCGAGCGCTTGCTCTTGGCCAAGCTGCGCCGGCGTTCGCACTGCTGCTGCAAGTGTCCTTGCTGGCTGTGCTCATACTGCTGGCGGAGATGCTCTGGCATAGGTTAGTTTATATTAATTGACATGTAACCAGCATGATGCGCCTACTAGAGCGTGGCCACGTGAAGATATCCAGGGAGCGCGTGTGCGGTAAGATGCCCGCTTGGTCAGGCCACACGCCGCGGACGCTCGCTCTGGACCAAGCTGCGCCGGCGTTCGCGCTGCTGCTGCAAGTCACCCTACTGGCTGTGCTCATACTACTGGCCGAGATGCTCTGGCATAGGTTAGTTTATTTCAAGTGACATGCCAAGAGTACCTACTTGAAATCGGTCTATATTCTCATCGAGTCACACTGACCGTATCTCACTGTGACTGGTTGAGAAAAAGTTTCGCAACGAGTAACAGTGTGACTTGATGCGAATTTTTATTCTCACCTAGTAACACTGGTTCGTGTATAGTGTGACATATTCGGAAAAAAAATCACATGAGGTAACAGTGTGACTCGATGCGAATTTTTATTCCGTATAATCGCATCACCAGTGTTACTAGATGAGAATAAAAATTCGCAATGAGTCACCCATGTTACTCGTTGCGAATTTTTTTCTCAACCAGTCACAGTGTGACTCGGTGAGAATATAAGAAAATCGGCGGGTTTGTGTATTTGAACGAAAATACCTCGACGAAACATCTAAAAAAACCTTTTATTATTGTTTCAAATTTTATTGGGTTTAGAAAAAAAACAATACGTCTTTGAAGTAAGCTTATTATGCCTACACTTATTTCTATTTAAATGTTTCCTGGTAAAAGAATAATACGATATCTACTTTTGAATAATTGAAGGATTTATACAAAACGAATATCACACTTGAGTAGTCTCTTCTCTTTCGAGATACTTACACCATAGCTTTTTTTACAAAAATAGAATATCACATAACCTTTTCTTTTCCAGGTTTGCGGTGAGAAATGGTTGAGAGTGTGCAAAAAGCCAATCGCGTAATAAACGGCGCATAACGCACAAGCACTTCCGAGGAGGGCATAATTCAGGACATAAAAAAACAATAAAGGGATGTTTGACGGCAGCCTCCGTGAGCGATGGCGCGCCGTGGCGCTGCGGTCCGCACGCTGCACCGATTACTTAGGACAAACGTAGGACAAGATAACACTTAGCAAAGTTACAGTGATGTGTGAAGCTCTTTATTTAATTTGACATAAAAGTTTAGTGCAAAATATAAATGTTGGTGTGAGGAAATTAGATTAAATTTTTCACACTCCTAGGGTGTGAAAGCGCACACAATATGTATTTTTTGTATTTCTCTTATGTTAATTAATTCAAACATGTTAGTAAGTAACAGCATTATCTAGATCTTTTAACTTCATTACACTTTCTTCCACTTCAATAGAGATGAGAAATAAACGTCTTTTTTAAACGTCTCTTAATAGGTATATAATTTATAGCTTTCGTAATTAAGATCACAACAGTGGTTGAGGCAGTTGAATTACT
The DNA here is from genome assembly GCA_943789525.1 of Agriphila geniculea. NCBI lineage: Eukaryota > Metazoa > Arthropoda > Insecta > Lepidoptera > Crambidae > Agriphila > Agriphila geniculea. Next base: position 28,058,937 of record OX038875.1, on the reverse strand, counting down.
ATTTACGGTTCACCAGATTTTACAAATATTTAAGTATTAAATTTAGCGAAATGAGGTAAACAATTATCATTTGCTTCTTGAAAAATAAAATGTTTTTAGTAACAATTTTAGTTATTTTTCATGAAATACCTATCCTTACTTCTCTTTGAAGCGTGGTGCCCCCTGATGGCCGATCAAATCGTGCCCTTATAAATGACGCGATCAATCCTCGTTTGCCGCCCGCACTAGCGGCGCGGGCGCGGGCGCGGGCGCCTGCTCCGAATTGAAATTAAATTTAATTGAGGACATTCTGCCGCTTTATGTCGATGATGTATGGACTGGTTTCTTTTTCATTCTTTTATGTCGGAAAAACTGAACTGAAACGAATGCGTGGATGTGATTGATTGGAATTTCACTTCCGTGAATACTTACGATAATTAATAAGTTTTAATTTCAGCACAGACTATTTTGTGCATTCACTGTGTTTGTTACTGGATGTTAATGATTTCTTGTTTATAAATATTGTTAAGTAAAAAGAAAAGTTTCTTTAGAACTTGAAACATTTTGTAGGTACATATAAATTTATCGATATTATGATATAATTTTTTAAAATAATCGTCAAAAAGACTTTTTAATTCTATGGTGGTCTATATATGGATTAAAAAATCTTAAAATATTTTCAAAATTTAATCTACATTAGTGGAAAAGCAATTTTACACGGGATAATTTTTCTTGTTTAATTATGAAATACGTAGAAAATGGCGGCATCAAAGTCCCACGCAGTCTCTTCGATGATGTTTGTTTGACAAATCTACTCTTCGCTACATTTTATATTACTACATCATACACATTTTCATAACCCGATTGAAATGTAATAAAATAATATTTATTCAAAGATTTGTATTTCAAAGTCAGTTCAAAGTGATTTGATGATATTTTTAATAGGTAGAAATCATTATTATCATTGGCTCATTAATAACCTCTTCAGAAGCAAATTGAATAGGAAGAATTAAGGTTTACCTCTTCAAAAAGTAAACCATAAGTCTATAGGCGAAGTGCTGAACCAGAAGGAATACCTTTATACCTTTAAAGGAATGATACAGATATTATTTAAAGACGTATTCGTTTCACCGCTGGTTGTGTCGCGACGTCGCGCGTCACTGCATTTGCATACAGATGGAAAGTGTCACGTGGATATTATATTACTTAGCAGACGAGAAAAAACAGAAACACGTCAACTTTATCCTTTGCACTTAGAGTTCAAAATGTAAACAGAGTATTCTGCACGAGGCCAGTGTCATTGTTATTTATCGCTCTTTTAGCTCGTCTAGAATAAATTCAACTTCGGAATAAGTATTTGAGGTGTTTAATCACTCATAGAATGTAGGATTACGGGGGGTTTTACTAAAACATCCTTCATGAAAGAACATACCGTCTCGTAATGCCTTATGAGACACATACTTTTAGATGGGAAACATAAATCCTAACTAGCTATGTTACACTTTAGATTGACCATGTTTTCTGGGACACCATTTACATTAGCGGGATGACGATGACAATGTGGTTTATTCGTCCAAGCTTAGTGATTATTTCCTCTGTGCTTGTGTCAACCAACCTATGAGATTTCACCATAAAAGTATATACAGGGTGACCCAAATGTTTGCCACACGGAGGGAAAGTACCTAAAATATTGAAGATAGGAAATTTAACTGAAAGAAGACTTCGTTTTGTTTTCAAATATAATGCGAACTATGTTAAAAGTTTTTTGAAGTGAAAACTTCTTTAGCGGCGTTGTACACTTTTTTGTAATGGGTAAAAAATTTTAAACTCGCGTCAAACAGGGTAAGGGTCGTGAAAATTCAAAAGACGGATGTAGCGTAGACAGCCGGCGGCGTAAGTATCCCCCTCTCTTTCTACGGCGCGACGAAAATGCGCGTCATTTTGGCGTTCGGCGGGTTGTTTGTTCTGAGAGATAAACTTTTTAATGTAATATAAATTGTCATGTTTGTGTACGATAGCGCAATAAATAAATATTGTATTCTTAAAATTTAAATGTTAAATTTCATGGTTTTCCTTTTGTTTAAGATGATGAGTTACTTTACAAAAAACAATCCTAATGAGTAACCCTTTCGATCGGTATCGTAAAAATAAAAGATTGTTTTTTTTTTTAATTTAGTGGGTTCAATTCCTGGTTGAAGCATGCAATTTTTCGTAAATCTTTGAATGCAGTTCCAATTATTTTAAAAATCAAAATTAAGTCTACTTTCAGTAAAATTTCCTATCTCCAATATTTAAGGTACTTTTCCTCTGTGTGGCAAAGTTTTGGGACACCCTGTATAGGTATGTACTTTTATATTTTTTTCTTTTCAAAAAAGTGATTCCAACCCATATACAAAAAATACTAATTATTACTACCCACGTAAAAACGACACTCACTCACTTATAAATATGTTAAAATTTAACTGAAATGATTTTCTTTCTTGCAAAATACCTTAATCAAATGTCAGCTACATTCGATTAAGTTCATCAATTGCCCACGAAGCAATTTCAATTAATTTTACGTAAGTGGTAGTCGCTATAATTGGGACGTCTGTCTCCATATTGAATTCCGCTACTTAAACAATACGTCAGGCCTTGGAAATATCGCGTCATGATTAATTAGAAACTGATCGCAATTATACGCCCGTTGGTTCAGCCATTTCAAGATTGTGGGTGCACTCTAAATTTTCCGATAGAAATTGTTTTTTTAAAGGTAGGCGGTATGAGAAACAGAGAACTTTGGTTTTGTACGTAGGCGAATAATCTTGTACCTATTAGTAAGTTTCTTCATTCCTACATAACGTATAAGACCATTATTATTATTAGGTAAATAGGTACCTACTTATTTATTCATATTCATATTTATATTTATTGCAAGTCACTCACAACATGTTTAACAATATGATATAATATTATATTATACCGGGTGTAACAAGACCTTCAACGAAGCCGAGGTCTACGTATTCTGCCCATCATCAGGACCATTTCTGTTCAAAATTATTGCTGGGAAACGGTTTTGATTTTTGGTGTTAAAAAAGCATTGCATACTTTACCACGCAATGTAACGCGTACAACAGACCGCGCCTGCGCGTGTATGCTACACAGCTGCGTGCGGCCGAGTTGAAAGGCAGTGTTTATGTGCCTGCTCATAAGATACATCGAGTGACGACGTTTTGAAGCTATTTTTTGTTACGAAATACTTAAAATTTTGATGATGTTTCATTAGACAAAAAGTAGGAAATAACGAATAAAATAAGATTTCATACATTTTTTTTTTTTTACTTTGACCCTCAATAACTTCGTAGCTGTTGGTTTCCCAAGTATAGTCTAAAAGACAAAAATGATCCTGATGATGGGCGGAATACGTGGACTTCGGCTTCGTTGAAGGTCTTGTTACACCCGTTAGATACATATAGCATAAATGACACCCTGTAAGGTCGTAGCAATCTTTTTTAATTAAACATCAAGAAACTAAATTATTATTTAACTAAAATTATTATTATTGAACTAAATTATTTCATTTTAACAAAATAATTTAAAATTTACATTTTAAGACTATATGTAACACTATCACAGTAAAATTTATATAGTTAAAAAAATAAACACCAAAAATAATTATAGGGATTACAAAATAGCTATGTATTATGTCAATATTAAACTTTCACCATGACTTCGCAGTAACTATTGCAAGTTACTCGTATATTTAATGTAAATATCAACAGTCAGATGATAGTCGTTTGTGGGAATACAACAAAAAGTTATAAAAGAAGTCTAATGTAAAATATTTAACAAAAAATTGTTTCAAAAAACAAAAACCGACTTCAAAAAACCTACCCCTAAAAAGCAAGAAATAATATTCGTAATAATAAAAACACGTCTATGGAAGTCGGGTGGGGCTGGAGTACGAATTCCTTTTTTTTATTCTAAAAGCCCCACCCGACTTCAATAGACGTGTTTTTATTATTACGAATATTATTTCTTGCTTTTTAGGGGTAGGTTTTTTGAAGTCGGTTTTTGTTTTTTGAAACAATTTTTTATTTTTTAAATTTTTAGTGTAGGTACCCTTTGTAAAGGTAGTGTAGGTATATTATTTAAGTAGAAAAATCGGCTCAGCCAAACGTGAGTTAATCGCGGAGAAACATACATACATGCGGGTCAAACTGAGAACCTCCTTTTTTAAGTCAGTTAAAGAACTATACTTAAGACATCCCTTTTCCAACAAAAAAACAATTATCTTATTCAGTTCACAAACAAAGAAGTCATACGACGACTGATCATCGAGGTAGTTCACACAAAATCATACTATTTTCGTGCATTTTTCAAGATTACTTAAAAAGTACTGAACCGATTTCAAAATTTTAAAAAATGGGACCAACTTGGAAGTCTACTTAATGTAATAACTTTTGAATCATTTCAATCGGTTCAGCCGTCTTCGAGTAATCGCTGTACATACAAAAAACAAAAAAAAAAAACTGGTCGAATTGAGTACCTCCCGAATTCGAATTTTGAAGTTTTGAAGTCGGTAAAAATAAAATCGGTTGACACTCCGGGAGTGCGGGCAGAAGTGAAAACTTGAATAATAACGTTGTGCATTTTTGATATTTTGAAATTAGCGGCAAAGTATTAAAAATATTTCTTTCCTATTACTATACAGCCACACAATTCAATCAGTTTGTAATTAGAGAAAAATTCTAAAGATTTCGCGCCAGTGGCCTTTTTAATTTCTACATGCACGCATAAATCATCATCAGCCTATCATCGTCCACTGCTGAGAGTATAAATTAGTCTATGATTTCACCGAAGAGATCGCAGCTATTAGTTCCATTTTCAAAATTAGCGCGTTTCTGGTGACACAAGTGTTTACGTCGTAAAATGACGCGCCGCCATTTTCAACGCGCCCCGTAGAAAGAGAGGAGGATACTTCCGTCGTCAGCTGTCTTCTCTCCATCCGTAACATCCGTCTTACGCATTTTCGATCAGCCAAGTGATTCCTGACGCGAGTTTAGCATTTTTTCCCCATACAAAAAGCACACAACGCCGCTAAAGAAGTTTTCACTTCAAAAACAGTGGATTTGAGAACCTCCTCCTTTTTTGAAGCCTGTTAAGAAGACATCACTATAAGGCAAAATAATAACGAGTATTGATATATTTTTGAAATAGATAGATAAATTGTTTATTTGTTGCAACACAAATAGAAACATCTGGTAGGTTCAAGAAAAACATATACGAAGAAAAAAAGATAACTTATCTACGGTTGCGGAGAGGTATTTGTCCAATGCAAAGGCCAGCAAGGAAGAAATTGGTTCCTTGAGAGAGGCCATGGTGGAGCGGACGAATACGACTTTGAGTCTTGTCTCCCAATTGGGCGACAACAATTTAGTCACTTTTAACGCCACCAAAACGCAGGCATGTCTATTCACTGCAAAGAAGAGTCCTCTAAACTTGACTCCTACTTTCCGAGGTGTAACTATACCTGTCACCGACAATCTCGATCTCCTTGGCATAAAGTTGACTTCCGATCTCAACTTTGGTGACACAATCGAGTCGAAGGCTCAAACTGCGGCCAAAAAACTAGGCATCTTGAACAAGGTTAAGCGATATTTCACGCCGGGACAGCTTCTAACTCTTTACAAAGCGCAAGTCCGGTCGTGCATGGAATATTGCTGCCACCTGTGGGATGGGTCCGCAAAGTACCAGCTAGCCGCACTCGACTCGGTTGAACGCAGAGCCAGAAAACTCATAGGGGATAGTGCGCTATTAAAAACCAAGCTTCACAGTCTTTCCCACCGCCGTGAAGTAGCTTGTCTGGCGGTGTTCTACAGACTATATTTCGGAGAGTGTGCTCTTGAGCTGCATGAGCTCATTCCGCCATCCCCGTTCTACCATCGGACATCCAGACGCACGGCGGGGTTTCACCCCTATTTGGTTGACATTCCATGCATGCGCACGAAGCGTTTTTCATCTTCCTTCTTAATGCGCACAACCAAGGAGTGGAATTCCCTGCCTGCGTCTGTATTCCCGAAAGAATATAACCCAGCGATATTTAAGGCACGAGTGAATAGGCTTCTTCTGGGCAAGCTCGCTTCATCTTCGGCCTCTTCTTAGCCTTATGGTTCTCGAATGTGGCCAAGAGTAAGCCCATTTAATGTAAAAAAAATAATAAAAAAAAAAATCTAATGGTAGTGCAAAAGTGCCTATGTGCAGCAGCAAACAGGGTCTGGACTCGGTGTAATATTTTCGCCCGCGGGGTAGGCGAAACACCGATTTTCAGCCTTCACCTTAACTAACCTAAAGGGTGGACGGGAAATATAAGCGAGAAACACAGGGATACATATGAAAGTTTGAATAAATAAAGTCAAAATGTTAATGGAAGGGAAAAGGAATCCATTATAATTTATAAGTGCCTTAATGAAATTAGAAACAAAATATATACATGAAAAAGGGGGCTGTTGTAATCAGGATTGTCGTAACTTTTGGAGCTCCAGCAATTATACACTAGCATACTGAATAAAAACGAAATACCAGAAAAAGCTGCAGTGAACGGGCGTGGGACGGTCAATATTGTCGATGGGTTTACGATGACAATCAAACTTTTACGCGCCGTTATAAAGTGCATGTCCCGTGAATAATGGAGATTTAAACTGCCGACTATTTTCCGAAGGGACGCTTCGAGATTGAGTTTCATAGGGGTCTTACGAGCGTTTAATCTGATGGAGAGTTTATAAAAAAAAATATGTCATTATATAAAACATTATACAAAACGAGAAGCTCGATGGCGCAGCGCGTAAGCGCGTTTGGTCTGCAATTGTGAATTTCGATAGGATCAGCTACCGGATGGGTGACCACAAAATTATTATCTTAAGCTCCCACGTACATCAGAGGGCAGGCTAACCCATTTGTCGGTAATGTCTGTTGTTAGTTTGTTTGATTGTATTTGGAGTCGCTAACATCACCAATTTACAATACTTAGATCCACGAGTGGGTTATGTTATGTTATGGCCCTTCCTTTTTATCCATCCCTAAGGAAGGCAAAAGGCAGTGGGGACGTCAAAAAAGGCTGATGATGTGATGAGAAAAAAAAAGGGAAACTACCTTACAATATTCTATGAGAAACGTGAATAGAACTTTACCATGTTAAACCACATGACACTTTACTTTCGTTGTCTACCTTTGAAATTAACTATTTAGTCTTTGTACCATTGTAATAAAAGTTGATTTAACATTTTTGTGCAACAAAAGTGCTTTTACTTCTTTTTCAAGACGTACTGCCGTGCCTACGGACGGTGTACGGTACACCGTCCGTAGGCACAGTCTAATATTATGTAGATTGTAGATACTCCTAATGGTAAACAAGTGCACTGGCGAGTCCTAAGCAGCAGGACATTAGAATTACGGATGAACTCCCGCTTTCACTTTGTTGGGATTTCATCTGCGAAACGCTGTCGTATCTGATGTGACGCACGGCCGCGAGTCACGGGCGGACAGCGGGTGACGTAATGGCATATATTCTGTAAGTAAATACTCGGTAGAAGTATTTAAAATTATTATTATCCTTTACCTTACCCCTCGTGTATAAAGTTTTGATTAAAACGAGTTAATACAAACTAAAATAGATTTGAAACAAACTAAAGCATTTATCTAGTGACCCAACCCAGCAAGATAGTAGAGTGCATACGGTTATGTTACAGATCTGGCGGAAATTATCATCATCATATCATTCAGCCGCACGACACCCGCTGCCGAGCATAGACCTCCTACAAGAATGTTCACAACTGTCAATTCTGCGATGCCTACATCCAGAGACTTGCCGTCAACTTCAATAGATCGTCGGTCCATCTCTTAAATTAATGTGTTAGTAAGCAGACAATGGTATTGGCAGGCAGCGTAGGTTATTGCTTCTGTTTTGAGTTGAAATATTTTTTTTTGTAATAGTCAGCTGTTGCTGTGATAACGTAAAAGCAACATGTTCCGCCGTCAGCTTATGGCTTGGGCCAATCGCCCACGCATTGATCTCTCCGCTGAAAGGGTTCACCTAAGCCCTACAGGACCTCCGAAAGGCTTTGTCAGATAAGGCTTGCCAGAGCCAATCCCTCTTGCAAAAAGCTATGTTATCAATTTAATCATCGGATACTTTTATAAAGATTTTTCGCTGGGCAGATGTTTTTAATGTCAAAGGGGCCTGTTTCGGTTGGCGGAAGACTTAATGATATTAAGTTTATGGCTTTATTCAGGCTTCTTAGATAAACTTATTTTTTATAGGTATCCTTAACAAGAATAAGTAATGTCTTCTTTACTTGTAAAAGATCTGTCTGAAACATATCTAGAGATAGGACCACGACATTATTTAGAATTAAGTCTCATGTGTGACTTTGCTTTTGTAACATCGTATTTTGTAGATAAAATAAAGGTACTTTTAATTAAATGTGATGTGAATTTTCTCTACATGACGAAAACGTAACATCAACAGGACGCAGGAATCTTTGTCAAATTCGAGCACTTGACAAAAAAAAGTTCACAGTTCTCGTGCTCTACACGACTTATATAAAAGGGGATTGAAGATCAATCTACCGCTCAAAACTCGCGGCTAAAGCTAGGATTTCCTAGAATGACGGTGCCGTCATATTACGGCCGTAATTTAGCGGCGTAGTACGTTGTCTATGAAAAAAAAAAATGGCGCCCCGTATTGTTTACATAGAAAACCTTCGACGCCGCTAAATTACGGCCGTAATATGGCGGCACCGTCATCCTAGAAAACCCTAGCTTAAGGGCACCTCTACAGCCTCAACCGTCACCAATATCGAAAAAACAAAAAACCGGCCAAGTGCGAGTCGGCCTCGCGCACGAAGGGTTCCGTACCAAAAAACGGCAAAAAAATCACGTTTGTTGTATGGGAGCCCCCTTTAAATATTCATTTTATTCTGTTTTTAGTATTTGTTGTTATAGCGGCTACCATGCGGCAACAGAAATACATCATCTGTAAAAAATTTCAACCGTCTAGCTATCACCGTTCATGAGATACAGCCTGGTGACAGACAGACAGACAGCAGAGTCTTAGTAATAGGGTCCCGTTTTTACCCTTTGGGTACGCAACCTTAAAAAGTGTGATGACCTAAATTGTTCCTTGGTTCAATACCGAGGTGATTTGTTTCATATTTTTGAAATTTGGCTCCCTTCTCGAGATATCGGAAATTTTCTGTGAAAACACACGATTTTTCTGTCGAAAAAAGTAGTTTTTTTCGTTTTATCAAAAAAGTTTTTGACTTTTCCAAAATAACTTTTACATCTTCTTAAAGCCCTTTAAATTTCGCGTCTTTTGAGCCCCATACGTCTTCGTGGCCTTTAACCTCAGGGTACCACGGGCGAGTCGCACTTTTAGGGAAAATGGGGGCCTACTGGAGCGAACGAAAAAACATTTTCAATGTTAAAACTCAGGATTGCGAACAGGTTGTAGTCGCAGTAATATTTTCATTGGTCGACGTTCCTGTCAACGCGGCAGTTTGTCCTGGCACTTGATTAAAACATCAAATATGTACTTTATAGCCGCTGTACACGGTTGAAAGTGGCAGTTCCGTTACAACGCTGGCAGCGGTGACGGACGGCGCGAAACCGCGGATTATCGCGCCCGCTGCCTGCCGTGACGGATGAATACCGGATGCCCGATGCGGACTTTGCTTTTTTGGCAAAGGATTTGTGTGCAGATGGACAAAGTTATCGAAATAAATTCCAAACAACGGTATTCACTGAAAACTATTTCTACGGTACAAAATTGTACATTTCATCAAGTAATGTTACACCGAAATCATGTCATTATTTTAATTTACAAAATTGGTTCTGTAGCGATTTTTAGGGTTCCGTACTTAAAGGGTAAAAACGGGACCCTATTACTAAGACTCCGCTGTCCGTCTGTCTGTCTGTCTGTCACCAGCGTGTATCTCATGAACCGTGATAGCTAGACAGCTGAAATTTTCACAGATGATGTATTTCTGTTGCCGTTATAACAACAAATACTAAAAATAGAATAAAATAAATATTTAAGGGGGCTCCCATACAATAAACGTGATTTTTTTGCCGTTTGTTGCTCAAAATTAATAGCGACAACAGGTAGACAGTTGAAATTTTCACAGATGGTGTATTTCTGTTGCCACTATAACAACAAATACCTACAAAAATAGAAGAAAATAAATATTTAAGGGGGCTCTCATACAACAAACTTGATTTTTCCGTTTTTTATTACGGAACCATTCGTGCGCGAGTCCAACTCGCACTGGCCAGTTTTTTTTTTATTATTCACTGTCTTTCTTGGTAAAATATGCACATTTTGATGAAACGTTATTTGATTGAGTGTAACTAATTTCATATAATAGTGAATTTCAATTCTGTTGATCAAGTCCTCAATATCCAAAGACAATATCCCCGTGATGATGAAGTTATACGATTTATTAAGAATTATATTCTAAAAAAAATCGTCACGAAAAATCTTGAAAAAAATAACACCGCTTTTTTACGACTAAACCAAATAAATGAACCGCATAATTCGACGATGACACATAAAAATTCAAGAAGCCTCCTGATACGAAGACGGAGCTCGTAATTTCCACTTGCGACTTTTGACTGACATTTGCATTTCCAAATTTAATTTAGCTACCTGGCTCCTGTTGCATAAAACATGCCAGTTTTTCCAGAACATTCATTTGAGTTCACGTCCCGGCTTTTGTATTGTAATGAGGTGCGATAATTTTTTTTCCAGCACGCTCGATTGTCGTGTGCGTAAACATGGTGCGACCTTTTTTTAATTAAGAACTTTTTATGACGAAAGCTCTTTGTTCGAGCTTTGAGTTTCGTCATCGAGAATTTGAAGTTGAATTGCGGCAAAGGGTTTTTATGTCTGCAGACGTTTATGTGTGGCGATTGCTCTACTCAGTAGAGTTTTAGAATAGGCTTTTTTATTTAAACTTTTACTATCAATAATACCTCAAGTTTATGATTACAGTAAAAATTATAGATTAGGATTACACTTAGTTATATATAATGTTATTAGTTAAGATCCTAATATGATGTTTTCATTTATTTTTTACTCAGAATAATTATGTTTTTGGACGGAAGGTTCTCTTGTTGTTGGGTGTCAGGTAAGGGTTAGAATTGTGTTTTGTTTCATTTGAATTGTATAAGTATGACGTGAATAAAACTGTTCATACGAGTGTCTAAAGTGTATATTCCTTTTGATCTAGTTACCTTAAATGCAAGATATTATTATATGTATGTAAGACAGCGTAAGTATCAAGTTCATCAATTCTTTATTGTTTTAATTGACTTTCTCGAGTTTAATCGAATGACTGCTTATATCGATTTACTTGTATCGTTCAAGTACCTAAGCCTCTATTTTTATTTAGTTGTTTGTTACGTTATTGATTTTGATAGTTAACCGCAAAGCTCTAACTTTTGTGAAAAATGGGACAAAAAAACGGTGAGAGCTGACCAATATTTTATTCAAACCTCTAATAAAACGAAAAGTTATAAAAATAGCCAAACATTTATTTTGCTGGACTGACTACATCAAACTCAGAGTGAAAATTGCGTTGACACAGATTTAGTGAGTGCTGTAAAGTGTATGTATTGACATCCAAAAAATATTTTCGCATATGAAGTACGAAGCCTGTTGCCATTTTTCCAATAAAATGATTAAATATTTTGCAGCCTCTCGCTTTTCATAATTTTCCCAATTTATTATGCTAGAGAGCTTGTACTTACAATCAGCCTCAGTAGTAAATTACGAGTTATCTCTAAAAATACTACGATCTTAGAGCTAGCGCACACGATCAACTTTTGTCTCCGCAACTTATTTATTTCTCATTTCAAGACTACGGGTTTATATGAAAGTGCGCGCCTGTGGCGACGTGACGCGACACCGGTAGACTTTCATACAAACCCGTATGAAAGTCTGCAATAAATTAGATGCATGCACAATAAACTCTGCACAATGAATTAGATAACTTAAGCCTGCAATAAATTAGCTAAGAAAAAATAGTTGCTGAGACAAAACTTGCTCGTGCGCGGTAGCTCTGAAGTAGTATTTTAGAGATCAATAAGTATATAATAAAAAACCTGCCTGCATCAAAAGACATCAACTGAAAAGATGGAAACAAGGTTAAATATTGGAGGCAACATAATAACATGCAGTTGGAGGCATGCATTTAGAAAGTGACGTTATGAATAATTTGAATTCGATGCCTTCGACTGCATGTTATTATGTTGCCTTTAATATTTAATCTTGTTTCCATCTTTTCAGTTGACTTGTCCTTTGATGCAGGCGGGTTTTTTATTTTTTTTTAATATTTTTTTTATTTATATCTTTATAGTTATTATAAATATTACGGTCATGATATACATTTTTGAAATCCTTATAATAAGCCCTTTAATTTGACGCATCATATTACAGTATAAAAAAAACACTTCGTACAGCTGCTGCCATGTTGGTTTTTTTAATGCTACTTACCTAAGAACACTTGGGCTAACAAGACAAATCTAACGATATATTATACACATATATAAATATAAATAATATAATATCAAAATAGCTGTTTGAAATATATGAAGTAGTAAAAAATATTACATACAAACAAACATACAAGATACGCACGAAACACATAACCTCTCCTTGCAGTCGGGTAAAAAGTTTCTAAGTAAGTCTTATGAGCATACATTAAAATAATTCGTGGCGAAATATTTACATTAAAATAATTATATTTAACGGTCTAATTCACTGGAGGTAATTTTTTTTTTTAATTAAATGGCTCATAAAGCTTCACGTTCTTATGAAAAATTCCTAAAAGTTGTCAACAGTAAATGTATGCAGAACTGGATATATTTAATTCTCTCACAATGTGATCGCGTTCAGCAGTGGTCAACCTGGTTTCATTGGATAAACAATAAACACGTCACATCTGTTTGTTTGTCTGTCTGTGGCTGTGCGCAGAGCCACGTGTCATCATTGTGACAGCGGTCGCGGGTTCATACCGTGTGCCATATGCCATACATCTGTATAGTAATGTTGGGTAGTTTAAGGCACCCATTACACGGTAGGTTTTGCTATCAGTTTAACCACAGTCACGGACTGTGACTGACGATTAACATACCGTGTAATGTAGTGACTGATGGTTGCATGATGTGATTTGTTCTTTCCATCAGTCAATCAGTCAAACGTAATTCATGACTGATGGAATTTGACTGACACTTGCATGACCATGTAATGGCTGCCTAAAAGCCAAAATTACTACGAATTACCATATTTTGTGGTGGAGAACATTCAAGACTTCTATTTTAGTGAGAAAAATATAATAACTAAGAAAAATATTAAAGCAATTTTTGCTTTACTTCGGATCGTCAAATTTATGATTTTAATGGCAGTATAAATTATTGAATGTTCTATGGGCAACAGCGTCGATTAACCAGTTTGCAACATTAATCGTGTCCGCACGTATCGCTCCTGCACGAACTAAACGTATGTGACAGCGGGCGCAGCGTGCAAGCGATTTTAACCTTAGCAGTGGTTAAGCGACGCTGTTGCCCATGGTACCTATTTTAGTCCAATTAATTAAGGGCCTGTTAAGGACTTTACAGATAGTTAAAAAAAATCAACAAGTAGGTAATGCTATTTATAATCTATGAAAAAGAAAAAACCGGCACGTAATAATAAGTAATGAACTATTAACAAATAGTTTATAGTTTATTGTGGTATTTTTATGATAAAATTTACTTTCTTTTTTTTATACACAACGGGTAGTGCTTGGCCTTCATCTCACCTGATGTTAAATGACAATAAGGCCGAAGGTGGAAGCGCACTGCACCCGGAGTAGTGGCTATCTTACCTCTATCTAACTGCCGGAACATAACAATTTTAAATTGTTATTATGGCGTCAGACTTAGGTAAGATGGTGTTAGCTAGCCAGGCGGACTTGAAATAAGTCCTACCACCAACCAAACCGAGTACAAATTGTACCCCTCCTGGGAATCGAACCCGGGACCTCTGCGTCTTACACGGGTGGGCGAACCACTAGACCACAGAGGCGATGAAGATTTCGATGATAGCTAAAGCGTCTCATAGTTCCATCTCGTTTGCGCCAGACCAGTTAGAGATAAATTGGCTTATTATTTCAATATTTCATCTGGCTGACGGTAACACACCTGTTTGCGTGTGGTTAGCGACCGACAAATCAATTCACTATATTTACACACGTTTTAGCAGTTTCACGCTTTGAATTATTTTATTGTTTGTTTACGCGTTTTGCGATACCAAACCGCAGTCAAGTTTATTCAATCGGCAAATGGATCCGACCGCATTTTCGACTTTAATAAAAATTGCACCAACAATATATGTACAAGCTTACATTCAGTTAATGAATATGATTTTATGATGATTAAAAAGTGGAACTGGTTGAAAGTATTTTACGTAAAAATACCTAACAAACTACAAACTAATACTTTATAACCAATAATTTTAATACCAATAATCATCATGTTGCATATTATCGAAACGCATAATTTTAAAAGTTCTAATATAGTGAAGGCTAAAACTTTTTGTCATAAGTATTAAAAGGCATATATTTTGAAACGCAGAATAGATTTAAGCATTTTTTTTTTATTTAAAGCATAATGATCACAACGAATAATACCTTAACGCATATTTTGTTTAAATAGAATAGAATAGAATATCCATTTATTCAGGAAAATTACACCCATTTACAAAAATACATTTAAAATTTTAATTTAGCTACAAATTGCATTGATTTTAACATTTAAAAAAAGGTAATCCAATGAATAATCATGAGAATTAAAAAGAATGTCACATTGAGGAAATTGAATTAAAAATAATTATTAAAAATTTGAAACAATATTAGATCTAAATATAAATAACAATAAATGAATAAATTGATATTATAATAAAATTGCGTAATATTTAAATGTCAAAATTAATTAGGTAAATAAAATAGAAATTAAAATTTTGTGCATTGAATTAAGAATGTCATATAGAATATTAATATAAGAATAAACGAAAGATTTAAATTTAAAACAAAACAGCAATACAATCAAAAAATAACAGACGACAGCCGTCAGTACTTCCTGTCCGGCATTGGCTTGGAGACATGCCTCGTTGAACAATGCCAGATGTAAGGACAGTCGAACCTACTAGCAATCATCGCCAGGACAGTGTTGGTACTGGCCCGCACCCTTCGTACCAGCGATGCGGCGCGCTTGCGCATAGTTGCGTGAAAGCAGTCGGTGTTCGCCTGCGCAAACATACCCGACGCACTGCAGTAACGGGGCAGCCCCAACACTGCCCTAAAAGCTTTATTATATTGGACACGGATGGCGTTGTAACTTTTTGCACTATAATCAGCCCACAAGTTACACGTGTAGAGTGAAGTACAGTATGCTCTGAAGAGCGTAACCTTTACCTCTTTTGAGCATCGTGCAAATCTACGGGCGATCATATTTGCTCTTACCGACAACGCCCTCCGCTCCCGATCCATGTCTGCATGGTCCTTAAGGTCGACGGTTAGAACATGCCCCAGGTATTTAAATTGCTCAACTCTTTCTAGAGGAACATCATTAAGTTTAACCAGTGGTATATTGACTGGACATTTCGCACGAGCGCCCTCAAAGACCATGCATTGACTCTTTTTTGCATTATATAATAATCCATGGCCACACGCATATTCCTCGCAGAGCCTCAACAACTTACGCAAACCGCATACTGACGCGCTCATCAGCACCATATCATCTGCGTAGCTTAGATTATTTACGCATATACCGTCAATGTGACAGCCGACATGCAATGAGCTGAGCGCACCGATAAGGCCATTAATATATAAATTAAAAAGCGTTGGAGATGTTAAACCACCTTGTCTAACTCCACACTCGAGCTGATAAGGATCCGACATTGATCCCGCCCACTTGACTCTGTTGGATTGGTGTGAATACCAATACTGGAAGATATTAATGAATTCTTGTGGCAAATTTATATTCCTAAGCTTGTCCCACAGCAGGTCATACACTACAAGGTCAAAGGCTTTGGACAAGTCGAGGAAGCAAGCGTACACGGGCGTTTTGCGATCCGTATAGTATTTGACGGTATGCTTTAAACACAGTATAGCACTTTCAGTGGACAGCCGAGGTCGAAACCCGAACTGGTTATCATGCAATGTTACGTATTTATTTAACTGTGTGTTTAGCAAACCGTCAAATACCTTAGCAATAATAGTGGCAAGAGAAATTGGCCTGTAGTTACTCTTATCGGAAAGGTCTCCAGTTTTGTTCTTCACTACAGTACACTACCACTGTCTTCATGAAGTCCGGTGGCAAGTAAGAATGACTTACACACAACGAGTAAAACATAGCTAAAACTCTAGCAATGTGTGGTCCAGCGTGTTGCAGGTGCTCAATGCTGAGACCATCATGGCCTGGGGACTTGCCTCTCGACATTAGCCTCAAGGTTTTGACCACATCATTAGCTAGGAAGGTAGCCCCGACCGTTTGAGTATTTGTGTCACCACTGAGCACCCCCAACCCCGAGCGCAACAACGAAGACTTCACAGAAAAGTGGTCCTTGAAGAGATTTGCAATCTCCTTCGGGTCGCTTGCACCATCAACACTCACAGGAAGGCCAGGTTGTAAATTTGCTTTATTTGTGTTTTTCCAGAAGCCACGGAAATCCCCTTTGCAGTGTTTCACAGCTAGAGCGTCCATTCTAATTTGATCTTGATTATTTTGGCACCATTTTAGCCTAGACTTGAACACTCTTCTGCTATCACACATCTCTTTGTATAGACACCCTGACCTGGGCCTACCACACAACAGCCAATCCATAAACTTAGATTTGGCCATCCTATGAGCGTCGCTGACGTGTTTGTTCCACCCCGCAATGTACGAGCCACCATTACCCTTCCTCGAACTTCCCCGACTCGCCACTGCCGCTTCACGCATGGCGGTCACAATGTCGGAGTAAAGCCTATCCAGAACATGCCTATGACCATGGTCACTACAAAAGCTATCAGCACATTTTACACACTCGGGAGGAAAATCAATAATTTTTAATCGATTATGACACTCTCTAGCATAAATAGATATTTGTTTCTCACTTCTTGTGCCCCATATTACATCATTGTTAGCATTAATTAGTTTAGGTGTGATCTTAGGTATTAGTAGTTTAAAATTACACGTAATGATACACTTATCATTACGTGTAATTTTATTTTTACTCTGGTCGGATCATTTCCCACTGGAAATGATCCGACCAGAGTGTATCATACTCGACAAACACATTAACAACGGCCTGCTTAGCCGAGTGAGTTGCTATACAGTGATCAAGCCAGCTGGTGGTCCCGTGCGCATTACTTAAAAAAGTAAAAGTACCTGAATTCACCCCCAATATGTCAACGTCTATGCATGACCATTGTTCCTCATTACAGATATTTAAAAGTTCACTATAAAACAACTCACCAGGATCCGCATTAAAGTCGCCAAGAATAAATACAGATTCGATTCCATATTCATCAATTATAGCACTTATTGCACTCAAACAATCTGTAAAACCCGTTAAATTATCGGCACAATTTGTTGGCAGATAGACACTCATTATGATCACAGGTCTATCGCTTGTTGTTATTTTAATTGCACAAATACGAGCACTGTTACACTGTAATGCCGACACCTGTTGAAACGCACTGTATCTCCATAATAACGCTACGCCGCCATAGGGACGCCCGCGCAGAATGCCCGCAGACGTGTCGACCGCAGACGTCGCAGTATAACCGAACCCGGTGTCGATCGTACTCATAAATGGTATGTCGTGGGGTATTAAAGCATAATAAATATAAGTATAGCATAATAATCACAAGGAATAATAGAATTACGAATACTTTTTTTAAGTTTTATTTTCTTAACCATGTAAATTATTATTAAGCAGGCATGCAGAATGCAAGCAGGCATGCAGCATGCAATCAGGCATGTAGCATGCAAGCAGGCATTTAGCAAGCAAGCAGGCATGCAGCATGCAAGCAGGCATGCAGCATGCAAGCAGGCATGCAGCATGCAAGCAGGCATGCAGCATGCAAGCAGGCATGCAGCATGTAAGCAGGCATGCAGCATGCAAGCAGGCAAGCAGCATGCAAGCAGGCAAGCAGCATGCAAGCAAGCATGCAACATGCGTGCAAGCATTATAGCATAACATTTTGCAAGCAAGCACCCAACATGCAAGCATGCAAGCAGGCATACAGCAGGCATGCAGCATGCAAGCAGGCATTTAGGACTACATAATGTATGACATACAAAATTAGAAAATTCATTAATTATGACACGTAAAATTATGCTCAAAAAGTTTAGGACTACCTATATATGTATATAATATGCTAAATAAATTAGGTTTTTCTATAGTTATGGCAAATAAAATTATGCTAAGTGATTTTAGGACTGCCTAATATTATTCCAAATAAAATGAGGCATTTAATTTGTTATGCTTCATAATAATATGCCTTTAGACAGTTATGCGAAGGGAAAATTATGCGACATTAGTGTTATGCTATTTGATGATTATGCCAATTGATGTATGCCAAACGACTTTAGGACAATCGACTAATGCGAGAAGTTTCACCCCCGTTTTGAAAGTAACCCACCTGTTTGTTAAAAATTAAGTTACGAAACTACCTAGCAAATTTTTTGCATCGTGTATTCTCGAACAATTTTCTTGATTCACGTTCCCTTGAAAGTTAGCGTCCATTGATGGTGACAAATTACCTGCCCCGTAATCTGCCATGAATAGTGCATCCTGCTAACTCAAGTTCATGCCAGTTTACAGTCTGGCTAAGACGCAGGTTGGGGCTGAAAATCATAAGCGAAAGCGATTCCCGTAATCTTCTCGAATTCCGTAAAGAAAAAAATCTTTTAAATTTCCATGGTTATTAACGTTATTAGAATAAACTATATCGGAGTCTTAAAAATAAACAGGTGCATGGTGTAAATCCCGATATAGTTTATTCTAATAAGAAAAAAAAAGATGCTATTATTGCTTCGTTTTCTGATTGAATGGCACTGACATCTGCACGGTTCAACTAATATTTGTGGATTATTTTATAGAATACTCGACCACCGAAAAGATCCAATCTTACCTCTGTGGTATTTTAATTATTTTTTGTTTTAGCCTCAAACTTACCTACGCTAGTTAGTAGCGCCGAGAGCCTTTAAACAACATAACCTCCACACAGAGTACAATAATAATTGTACACTTTCATCTTGAAAATATGAAGTTCCTCTAGACTTGATATGCAATGCATGCATCGCTAAAACGGAAAAAAATAGGTACATACTTAAAGTCTGTATTAAAGACACCATTTTTCTGCCTAAGGCGCAAGACACAGAAAAGACGCCAGTCACAATGCAATACTCCCAGACAGGGGCCCAGACGATTTTTCTTTTGTCCTCGCCCTGTCTGCGACGGGTCCGCGACGGGCGTCTTTTTTGTGTGGTTAATAAAATGTTGTGAGGTATATAAAACTCGCTGTCTTTACAACCACGTCCGGCTGAGCAATAGTTGAATAGTGTGCCCTGCAGACAGTCGACCGGCGGCGCCGGCGGCCGGTCCGGTCCGCGACTAGTACTAATTGCAGCCGTTCCATTAACTATTGTTTGGGGCTTGTCGTTTAAATATAGATGCTGTCCTTGTTGGACAACTTGCAAGCTATTCTGGTGCCGTGATTGAATATTTACTATAAAGTTAAATTTAAAGCTCTGTCCTTAACTCTTAGCGAAAGGAAAGTGTGGAAGGGATTTTTAGATGCATCTTGGAAAAAAAAACACGACTGCCCTGCCAAAAATGAACTAAAAAGTTAAATAACAAGTGACATTGCAGTCGGGGGACCATTTCATGGAACAATTTTTGATAAAAGAGGTTCACCGACTGCAATGTCACTTGTTATTTAACTTCTTTTTAGTTCGTTTTTAGCAGGGCAGTCATGTTTTTAATATTTTTTTAAATTTAAGTATTTATTTTTATTTCACACATTTCAGTGACAAATTATATAGTTTTGGAATGTGCTTATCAAGGCCTTTCATATAATGCCCATATTCTTATAGTAAATAAAGTTTTTTTTTCACATTTGGAAGTGGCGTCGTACAGTCGCCATATTTATTTTATTTAATAAAAAAATAGCCAGTGTCACTCGGGATGCCGTAAAGATTCTAACGATACCACATACACACAAATTAGTTTAGGCATTTAGAAGTTATAGTGGAATAAAGAAATTCACATACCCACAAACATATATGAACCCTAAACACATATACACTTATTTGTGGGCAGTCGTGTAATAAAAAGTATAGTTTGCAAGCTAGCGTTTATTGTAACTTATAAATCCTTACAATAAACTAGCTTTTTGATATTTATTCAAAGAGAAAACACTCGATACATTATATCGTCTAAAAAAATGTATTCAGTCATTATGTTTATACCCACAAGTCCGCATTGGGCCTGCGTGGTAACCTATCCTTCTTATCTAACTATTCTAGTGGTGACATAAAAATGGCTAATGGTGGTTACTACTACTAGTACAGAAGCACATGAGTAAAAAAACGTAAACTCAACAGAGTCCAAGCTGCCTACAAACGGTCCGCTGTAGCTTCACTCATACATAGCGCGGCGATGTGTGCGTGACCTCTCACCAACAGTGTAACAGGCACGCCACCGGGGTAAAAACTGGTTTGCACCGGCTCAGTTGCGGTATAACCGACAGGGCCGCTAAGTGCTATACCACCTTCAATTTTTTCTTAGAGAATACACTAATGTGATGTGAACAATGACAGTTTGATTTGTCAAATTACTGACTCGAAGAAAAAATACGAGTCGTGACAACGATTTTATTGAAAAATTAATTATTAGATTTTACCATTTTTCAGTGTGTAAAATAAAACGATTTTTATATACATTAGTGTTTAATAAATTAAATATGCCCAACTACTGAACCGTGTGTGTATGAATAATTCGGGGAAAAAAAGATATTTCTTTTTTTTTCGTACGGCAAAATCCAAGTGCAGTAAGTATTCATTTTCGTTCGTTTCGTTCAAATACACATTTTATTATGGACTTGCCTTATTTTATTTTTCTCCCTACTACCTATTTTTAACTTGCGACAGGTGTCAACCCTTTGAGAATCGGTATAAGTTGTGAGAGCTTGTACTCTGTTCCGTTTATCTACTCATGTGACAGAAGTGTGATTTTTACGAAACTTTTAGCTAATATCTCTCTGAAATAGTGAAAAAAAAAACAGCTGTCATTGTCGTACATTTTGACATTTTCGTTATTAATTTTTGTATGAAACAGCTGATTGTTTTTTCTCGATTTCAGTTGCTCCCATAGTAAAAGTTGTTCAGTTTGATGGTCCCTATCTACCATATTCGGCTTTATAAGGCTATTACCTAACATCCCTGTAGTATTTAGTTCAAAATTGTCTATTGGATTGCGCCGGTTTCATAAAAACAAAGGTGGATGGCCCACTAGCGCCATCATGCGCCATACTGTGAAATATTCAAACGGTTTATGGCGGTTCGGTCGGCTTTATGGCGTTTTTATGGCGGAAAACTGGTCAAGAACGAATTGCTGTAATAAAGAAAAGAAAATGTGACAGAATAAACAACTTCTTATGCTTATCTTTATGATAATCGTGTATGATAACGGGTAAAAAAAAAACAAATATGAAACTGAGATACACGAAAAAGAATAAAGCTTCCAAAAACCAAAGTTTGAAACTAAAAATTTCGATCAAGAATACCCCATAGATATCCGGTCCGAATCTCAAAAATGGCACCTCGAAATAACGCCCCACTTTCAAATTGGACGCTTATATTGTACAAAGTAATTCTCTTCTTTGTTATTAGAAAAAAATAGTAATAGTCCCCACATGAGTATGAAAATATTCATGTGGGAAACTGGGAATTCGAATTGCACGAATCGCTTTTTTTTATTTGTTTTTTCAGTTGGTGTCTTCTTCTTCTTATTTTTGTTTTGTCAATCTACTTTCCTCTTGGAACTAATTTTTGCCAGTGTCAAGTGTTGAATATTTCAGTGATAGATTGTTTCAGTTTACATTAAAATGCGGGTGCATCGCATTCCAATGCTTGGAGCATTTGGCACCAAGTATATCAAGACAGTTTACTTGGTAAGTTCTGCCGAGGTAGCCACCACTACAGTAAAAGTCTCAGCTTCACACAACCAAGATCGCGCCTATTTCAATTATCCCACATATTGTTCAGTTGCGTAGACACTTGTACCACAAAACTGCACCAATTTTAAGACACAATATCCACTATGAATCAATTTGCAAATAATTAACATAGACACCGAAACCGAACTTGACAAATGGCGCCATAAAAATCCATTTGGTGTCATTTGTGTTTTAGTTCGTGAATCGTTCTAGGATATTCGATCGAAGACTAAACATAGTGAAACTGGGACCACTAGGAATTTATTTTCAAACATATTTTGTAAGATTGAAAAACTCAAAGTATTATCCCTACCTGTTAAATATTGAAACTTTCCATCGCTTCTTAGGAAGTCTGAAAATAAATTAACAGCGCTCGTAGTAGAGTTTATTTTTAATTAAATCTTCATAAAGCGCGCTCGGACGGCAGTTTCTAGTAGCCACTCGGATGGCGCGACCGTTTCCTTCGCTGATTCAATTCATATCTAAAGTTGAGACGAAAAAAAGAAAGGTTATACTCTGTTGTAATGAAACTTTAATTATATCCTACTAATCTATAGCTTTCAGGCTTTAATCTACTGGTACTCTACGGAACTTCAAAGTATTGAACGCTGATGTATGCTATTTTGAAATTATGGGTGTTAAACTATCGATATTTATGATTTGATCTGTTACGAAAACTGATTTAGGTATTTGTATTACTAAATTGGTTATGAACTGCCTGATTGCAGAGTTCACATTTGGGTTTGTAATGTTGATTTTCATGATTTGGGTGTGCATGTAGTACGTACAGTCAAGTCAACCTATTCAATCTCAACAGATGTTGACTTTTATTACAAAGTGTAAAAGTTTACTGACATTTCAAAATTATTACCTTTGCGCTATGCCTAATAATAACTAATAACATACAGTGCTTATTCTTTTATATGTTTACAGTCCAATGTGTGTGTTCGAGTCTTTTATTTATTTAACAATTTATTGTTAAGTAAGACAGCGCCGATTCCCAAGAGTATTCCAAGCGCCAGATAGGCTTCTGTGCATGTGACGGGCGGCTTTAAAGACTTCGGACCCGCCTGGATGGTTGCATTCTCAGATATTTATTGCACTGTGCCCCGTCTTTGAAGGCTGTTTCAACTATTTCTTTTAAATGTATTTAACAATATTAAATATTGTTGTTGGCAGATAAAGTTTAAGAATATTTTTTGTAACGAACTATAAACCAGACCTTTTAAAATTTATGTACATTAAGTACCTAATTGATATACAAAAATCAAACCAAATGAACTAATACATTCAATCTTAAAATATTCAAATTCTGTATTAGTAATCGTGCTTGCACAGAATAAATAATAGTACCTACTAGGTAGTAGGTACTATTATTTATTCTGTGCGTATCCACAACAGCGTTTAGTACGAAATTGTAGAAATCTCAGTGGATAATTTTACAATTTTAGTTTAGTTCTAATTCTGTTGCCAAAGTTGTATCGTTGAATTTTTCTTTAAAATAAAAAATATAGGTATAATTTTATATTTACATTTTGAATTATTAACCGAGCGAGCGCGAAGCGTCTCTGCTTCTTTCGTATGTCCTTCCAGCGGCTGTCCGTTTGTTTTCCTCTACAGGTCGCATTTCTCAACCAATACTCGTGAAATTTTGTGAGCAGGTTCGAAAATTATATAGATTTTTTTGTCGATCCAGTTTTCCGAAATTTTTCAAAATGGCGGAGATATGTAAAAAATCATATCTCAGCCCGGCTTTCCAGCGCTGGCTTTTCTCCTCTACAGGTCTCATTTCTCAACCGATTCTCGTGAAATTTTGGTGAGCAGGTTTGATCCTACTAATATTATAAATGTGAAAAATTGTGGATTTGGATGTTTGTTCCTCAATCACGCAAAAACTACTGAACGGATTTGGTTGAAATTTGACACACTGATAGTAGATAGCCTAGATTAAAACATAGGATACTTTTTACCCCGATATTCCCACGGGAACGGGAACCACGCGTGTGAAACCGCGGGCGGCCGCTAGTAATTATATAGAATTTTTCAGTCGGGCCAGTTTAATCTAAATTTTTCGAAATGGCGAAGTTATGTAAGATCTGGCGAAGTAAGATATGGCGAAGATATATTCCAATAATTCCAAAAAAATATCAAAAATGTAACAAAACTTTTTTGCTAGCGGTGCAAAGTAAATTTTGTTTTTTATATTTAGAAGATTCAAAAATTCACCATTCAAAACATTTCTGGCCGATATTCGGAACTTTAAAATAAATAAGGTTGTGACTTTGTGACAGCATAGGACTACGTATATTATTTGCACAGTACTTATAGATACTCATTAGTTGGAAAAACTAATATGTATTCGGTCTGTATTATTATTTTTAAAAAAATCATAGAATTTGAGCTACAGGTCTACAGCTCAAGGAGCCACTAGTTATATTATGTCATAACATAATCATAATGATATAAGTATCATTTCTAATTGGTTACTCATTATTGTAAAAAAAAAATCTTGTCGAGGCGCGAGCTTTTTGGTCATACGTACTTTTATATGTGTTACATTTTAAAGAGATTTGCTCAACAAACACAAAGCATAATCCCGTAAAACTGTCTGTTTGCGCTTCCGAGTGCAAATCACGCGTCCACGTTTACCGCTGGCTGCATACAAATACTGAGAGTTTATACCAAATTCTATGGTGGACGGTAGTTAAATTAAACGTATAGTTGAGGTATTACGCCTCGTTACTCACGCTAATAGAACATGGTTCGAAACTAGACATTTTTCAAGCTCTCGTTTTGTAATAACGAAATTTTTCTGTTGAAGTTTAATATTTTTGCAATTAATAAAGACTTTGAAATAAAAGATGGCGTTAGTGCATGGAATTAATTATATTTGTTTTTGGACATTAACTATTATTATTGAAAAATAATACGGTGATAATATTTACCTAATGTTGGGTGATATTTTTAAGTACTTATAAAATTACGTAATCAAAAAATACTTAAACCGCTATCGGCTTAACTCCTATCGGTTTAACCACGATTAGTTAAAGATATCTTTCAGCGTTTGCAAGTTTGTAGCCACTTGGCCCAGATATCTAAAAAGGCCGCAGCAGATGATCGTCCGCTAATATGCATAACGTAATTCCATCCGATGAGTATTTGCTCGGAACCCGTCGATAATTGAAACTCAAATAACTGGATCCGTGGCCGTCTTCGTAGGCACGTTCCAATTGGAAAGTAATCCCACTCCAAACATTTGTACGTCTCAATCGTGGACCTCTCACCACGAACCACCTACTGATATTTAGATGACATCATCGTTTACTCTAGGAGCAGTCCATTTCTCGCGCGCGCCACGGTTCTGTCTCAAAATGCTAAATAGAAGCGGCAGTGGATAAAATTTTTGGGACCCTTGTGGATTTACCGCATAAAGCAGCTCGGTCGCGGAATATTTGAAAGCGGTTATGAAAGGAAACAGAGGGTGGACCGTTCTATATCATTATACGGCGACGTAAATATTTGCTAGGCGCCGTTAAATGAGAATTGAAGTTGTTCTGTAATTTCTTATTGTTCAAAATTTTCATCCGCTCCGTTTTCCATTTTGGATGGCAGATTAAAGAATAATTTTGATATAATATTTAAAGTTGACATAAAGCAATACTAATTTTCATTTTGTGTAATAATATCTGTTTTAAAAGTTATGTGGTATTTTCACGGGTTGACTAGACAGGTGACTTGCTGGTCGATTTTAGTCAACTCGTGCTTTTATCGAAAATCACTTATTAAATCGAACCGCCACCTCATTTAAATTAGGTTTACGATTAGATTTTACAAGCAATTGTCTATAAAAGCACGAGTTGACTAAAATTTACCAGCAAGTGTCACTTGCCAAATAAAATCGTGTATGTACCATATTTAAAAAAAAAATAAACGACACATCGACGCGCTTTAGCAAATTTTCACCAACAGGAAATAAAAATGCTGTCAATGCATAGTATCGTCACAAAATTTGTCATTTCCCACCAATTTGCGAGGCGAGGGCAAAATGGCGCAGTTTGTTAGTTTCAACGGCCTTATTTTTAGTCCGCTGTGAATAAGTGAGCAGGACAGCGCTAGAGGCAATATTTCGAAATATTTATACGCGGGTAATATGAAGAGACGTTTGTTGAGATAAAAGCATAGTTGGTTACGATATCAGTATGCAGAAATGTAAAAACGTGTGTTATTCATGGCATCAATTAAGGCTTATATGGTTAACAATAAGGCTGCGTTCAAACGATAACGCACGACTCGCCCTCAACCCAAACTCAACTCAAACTCAACTCGAACTCAACTCAACCGGAGCCCACTCCTTAAAATACAGCGCTTACAATTTTAAGTTTCATAACACATTAATAAGCTCCGTTATATTTTGTCGTCGCAACTGCACACGCCTCGCGCTCAACCCGAACTCAACTCAAACTCAACCCGAACACAACCCGAGCTCAACTCAAACTTAACCCGAACTCACCTCAAACTCACCTGAACATTACACAAGAGCTTATTAATGTGTCATAAGACTCAAAATTGTAAGCGATGTATTTCAAGGTGGGCTGCAGTTGAGATGAGTTTGAGTTGAGTTCGGATTGAGGGCGAGTCGTGCGTTATCGTTTAAACGCAGCCTGACTTTGAAATGCCTTGAGCTTACACGTATCGCAGAATGATCGCGCGCCAACGCCACAGAAAAGAAAATACAGTTTGTCTACAGTACTATAAAATACTATGTAGCTAGGCAGATACCCGTAATTACAGCCTTTTCCTTAATACCAGCCTTTTTTAATTTTTTTATAATAAGGTTTCTTTTTTCCAAGCCTAATCGGTTACGTATTAGAATGGTCTAAGGTCATAACACCTAAGGACGAAAGATCTAATTTGAAAACACCTAATAGTTGTGCAACCTAATCGTTATTAGACAAAGGTATTTAATAGTGCCTAGGTATATTTTTCCTTAATTTACAGATATTTGTTCTGCCTTTTGAGTTTCAAACTAGCATACAATTGTTTCGCCACAAAGTTTGTGGCTGTCATGTCATTTGACCGTGTGGTTTACGCTAAAATGATTTTTCGCTCCAGCGTACCAAGCTGAAATTCTTTCGCCACAATTTGTGTCGCTACAGCGTCATTCGAAACTAAGTACCGGACCCTGTTTGGGACCGTGTCTGTGGCTCACTACCTATTTGAAAATTTCATAATTCTAAAGCTGGGATTAGTTTCAATTTTCAAATCTATTGACTATCAATACTGATTGCTTTCTTGCTTCAGATTTTAGTTATACTAGAATGTGACTTTACACCAAACTACGCTTCGTGGGTAGGCTCCCTAGTCCCTACAGAAAATTTTCATCCGGTGAAAGTCGCAGTAATACAAGGTGTTTGGTAAAAGCCTTATAAAGCCGAATACGGTAGATAGGGACCATCAAACTAAACAACTTTTACTATGGGACCAACTCTGAAATTGCGAAAAAAAGTAAGCTGTTTCATTCAGAAATTAATAACGAAAATATCTAAATGTATGAAACAGCAGCTTTTTTTGGAAATTTCAGAGTTTCAGGCTTGTTAAGCCTTTGCAAGCGAACAACGTAGCGCAGGAGACATCGTCGTGTAGATCCTTGAAGGAGACCTATCTATGCTAAGTAGTGGGCTTCGTGTGGTTGTCATGATGAGTTAGCATATTATTCCCCATTGTATGAACATAATCTACTGCCGGTGTGGATCACTGTGTTGAGAGCGGCATCACGTCTAATAGAGCGATGGACGTCAATTTGAGACCCACTTCACGCGGCTGTTGAGAGACATTCGGCGTAAACGGCTGTATATGGCCCAAGTCATGAGAAATAGCTCCTGCTCCACTGTCTTCTGGTCAAGAAATCAGTAGATCAGTCGTTTCTTTAATATAAGTTTATGAATGAGAAAAACAGTGAACTATGATGAGCATTTTTAATTGGATTATATAAAACTTCTATATGTTTGAAGGCATAAAAAATAAACGGTAGGCCGTTCCTTTATTTTCAATGTAGGCTTTAACTTTCACTCTTATTTTTATATTTTAATGTTAAAGGTACACTCAAATTGTTCATAACATAACCAAACTTCATTCATCAAATGCACCTGTCAATGTCAATGAGTGCATTCCAGCAGGCTAATCGCTGGATTTTGTTTTTTTTTTCTCTCTTTCACGGCATTGGCATCTGCATGCTTCTCGATGTTTCGTTAGTTTTAATGTTTTTTTTTTATGTGTCTGTTGTGTCCCAATGTTTCATTGAACGTTATGGGAAACTACTTTCAGCTAATTTGTAATTATTTTACTTAAAAATGTTTGCTAGTGTAAATTAATTAACACCGATGGGAGTAAACTTACAGTCAACTTCGGCGCGTGGAGAGATTTTTATTTTTATTTTTTTATTATTAACTTGTAATAAGTATTTAATTTTAAGTTATATAATTTATATTATATTATATATATAAATATATTTATTTAAGTAACTATTATGATCTTAGATGATGAATACTTTTCTTGTTCGTCTGATAATTATGAAAGTGCTGATGATAATGACTCGTTTGTTTCAGATTCGGAACCTTTGCAGGTTAAACTGTCTGGGGTGTTTGACAAAAATCCTAACTTCCTTTCCTTAGTGCATATCAACGCGCAAAGCATTCTCGCTCATCACACTGATCTCCTATCTTCGTTTGGCAACAGCGTAGTCGACTGTATCCTAATTTCCGAAACTTGGCTAAAACCATCACTCTCTTCTACTAGCTGCTCTCTTCCGGGATATAAGTTATTTCGTAACGACCGCACCGGTGCCGGTGGTGGTGGCGTAGGTATCTACTTGCGCAACCACATACCTTCCCGGATGGTCTCATGCTCTTCTTCTCAATATACGGGATCTCTCGAGTATATATTTATAGAAATAGTTGTTCACCACAAAAAGATCCTTCTTGGTGCCTTATATAGCCCTAATGACAATGTCAATTACTTCAATGATCTGGAGAACACTCTTGAAAATCTCGTCCCTAATTTCGACAATGTCATTCTTATGGGTGACCTAAACACCTGCCTTTTAAAAGATAACACTAGGTCTAAAAATCTTTTATCTCTTCTCACTTCTCTCAATCTTCACGTTCTTACAAAATCATCTCCTACTCATTATTTTCCCAATTGTGAACCATCTCTTCTAGACCTTATCATTGTATCTAACCCTGACCTAGTCGGATCTCATGGGCAAATGAATGCTCCCTTCTCTTACCACGACCTGATATTTCTTACACACAAAGTGCGTCCTCCTAAAGTTAAACCTAAAGTACGCCTGCTGCGTAACTTTCGACAGATTGTTCTTGAGCGCTTGAGGACAGATGTGAGAGGAATAGATTGGTCTCCATTACTTTCGTCGGACAATATTGACTGCATGGTTGACTATCTCACCTCTATGTTAATAAAAGTATACGACATTCATGCGCCAGTACGTCCGGTGAGGGTCAAACATTTGCCTGCTCCCTGGTTAACACCAGTGATTAGGAAAGTTATGGCAAAACGCGATAAGGCTAAAAGTCGACAAAAAATTTCACCTTCAGCAGAAAACCTGTCCGCATACAAAAAGCTCCGAAACCTTTGTAACAGGATGTGTCGGGACGCCAAACGAAAATACATTCATTCACAAATTGAAAGTCTTGACCAAAAACATATTTGGGGTTTCCTAAAGTCTCTTGGTGTAGGCAAAGTCGCAGATTCTGTTCAGAGTTCCATCGCAGATCTCAATACTCTAAATAAGCATTTTTCAACACCTCCTCTCATTTTAAATTCAGCCTCTAAATCAAGTGCTCTCTCTTCTCTACCGCGACCGGTCCCCTCTAATCTATCCCTCTTTCTCATTTAGTGAAGTTTCTGAAACAGATGTTGCGAAGAGCATCAAGTCTATCTCCACTAAGGCTATTGGTAGTGATGGACTTAGCTTGGAAATGATTCTCCCGGTGCTGGAGGACATTGTGCCAGTCATCACACACATTGTTAACTTCTCGCTGCAACACAATGTTTTTCCTTCATCGTGGAAGAAAGCCCAAGTCATACCCCTCCCTAAAACTCCAAATCCATCCTCTTTGTCACAATATCGACCTATTTCTATTCTTCCAATCCTCTCTAAGGTCCTTGAATCGATCGTTCACAACCAACTATACTCCTTTCTCTCCTCCTATGATCTTTTGTGTCCTTACCAATCTGGTTTTCGCCCTTCCCACAGCACGGTTAGTGCACTGCTGAACATTACCGAGGACATACGCAATGCAATGGATAACACTAAGCTCACGGCAATGGTTCTGCTGGACTTTAGCAGTGCATTTAACTGTGTTGACTTTGATCTCCTCCTTGGTACTCTGCGTTCTCTTAACGTCTCCGCCCCTGTCATTGAATGGTTCCAGTGCTATCTTTCTGACCGTTTCCAATGCGTTGTTTATGATGACACTTCATCTGATTGGTCGCGCTTATCAGCAGGTGTGCCGCAAGGCGGTGTTCTCTCCCCTTTATTATTTTCTATATTTATTAACAATATCCCCTGTGCTATATCCTCCCCTTTCCACCTTTATGCTGATGACCTGCAAATATACAGACATTTCTCCGTTGCCGAGGCTGCTGAAGCGATGGACTCTCTGAATAAGGATCTAGTTTCTATCCGGGACTGGGCCACCTCGTTTGGTCTTATTGTTAACCCTACCAAATGTCAGGCTATGGTTGTCGGCAGCAGCCGGTTAAGGAGCAAAGTTGACTGGAAAGCTGTTCCAGCAATTATCTATAATAACCAGACAATACCATTCACAGACAAAGTTAAAAACCTTGGACTAATAATGGACTGCACTATGTCTTGGTCTCCGCATATTGCTGAAATTAGCAAACGCATTCACTATTCTTCCCACTCCCTCAAGCGACTTCAATACTTCCTTCCCTTCAAAACTAAAATTATGCTGGCCCAATCGCTGCTCCTCCCACTTCTCGACTACGCTGACGTTTGCTTTCTGGATGTGACCGAGGAACAACTGAACAAGCTGGAACGTCTACAAAATTTGGCCATACGTTTCATATTCGGTTTACGTAAATACGATCATGTGTCTCAATTTCGCTGCCAGCTTAAATGGCTTCCTATACGCCTTCGCCGTGATATGCACATCCTTTCTGCCCTCTTCAAAATCCTCAAGGATCCCAAATCACCTAAGTACCTCGTTTCCCGGTTCCAGCTGCTTCCTCCTCCCTCTCGCCCTAGGCGGACTTGCATCACTATGATGCTGGAGCTACCTAGAAGCAACACCAGTTTCCTCCGTAACTCCTTTTCTGTTAGAGCTGTACAGCTTTGGAATAAACTCCCGTTGAACATCCAGGATTGCCCCAACGTCAAGACCTTTAAATCAAAAGTTAAATCGCACTTTCTAGCACAATTATCGCACCCTGAGTCATAAATAACATTATCTCATAATCACTTACATATTTATTTATATGTATGTATTGAGTATGTATTTAGTGTATGTAGGTATATTATATATTATTTATATATGCATATGTATTTTATATATTATGAACAAGTATAGGTTTTGTATTATTATCTTATTATTTAGTTATTATTATTTAATGTCTTGCACTTTATGTACCCGCTTGCTGTAAATCTCTGACACCTCTTAGGTTGGCTGGAAGAGATCTCTTTAGAGATAAGTCCACCTTTGCTTACAATTATCTTAATGACTTATGTAACAATTATTATCAGTGCAATAAAGAATATATATATATTTAATACAATATTTTTGCCGCTAGATGTTATGATTTGTACCGAACATAACGCGCAAGTAAAAACAATATAAAGGCTAATAGGCTCTGATCAAAAGTGACGCGGGCAAGCAGCCCGTGTAGGCGTGCCTTAAATGCCTTATTTTATTTCTCACCAAGATCTTACGATTGCTTTGGTAATCGTTTTTGATACGATTTTTGCCTTTACTGAAAAGCAATTTGATTATGCTTTAGACATATATATTTTGATTTATTTTATTTCATTTAAATTGGAAAGTTTAACCATTTAATTATTTTAAAATCGTGCTAGTTATAATAATATGCTTGATACAATAGTTAATTTATAAGATGAGATAATAAGCCTCATTCAGACCTTTTTTAAATAAAGCTTTCGTTGAAGCTTAATTAGGTAGGTACCATTTTAGTGTGGGATTTTTAAAATGCATTCTAATAATCACTCAACAACAGAACCATACTTCATCCTCCTGATTTAAAGGCCTGTGCGTCAGCAGTAGAGACATAAAAATAACTTGACAAGAAGAAAAATAAAGTATAAAACGACAAACGTTAATAACTACAAAATATCTCCCAAACCCTTCCCCTTGAATATTAATTTTGGCAAAATCCGTAGGAATCGCTAAATGAAGTGCTGTCAGCGATCAAATTGATGACTCCAAGACGCCGCCAAATTATTAAGAACCGTGAATAAGGCTGCTATAACCCTTCATTCGGAAGATATATATTTACAAAACCCTTTTTATGATTTGTCTACTCTAAAGCAGGCCATACACGCTAGGTTATGCATGACGGTTTTAATCGAGCTGCAAAACTTTCATGCAAAACCGACTTCAATAGAGGACACACACGCTAGGTTATGCATGACGGTTTTGACCACAAGCATAACCGAGCGGCTTGCATGAGCGGCTTGCATGAGCGGCTTGCATGAATAGGTATGCTGTATTATCCCATACACGTTCGGTTATGCATGACGGTTTTGACCTAACAGGTATAACCATCATGCATAACCTAGCGTGTATGGCCGGCTTAAGTAATTTAAGTCTATTAACTAATGTGTTTTATTTTTCGGTACGTGAAGTTTTGAATCTAAATATTACCTGATGATACTAAAACTCAATTTTACTATCAAGCCTTAGATATTTTTTGCTTGAATTACATGGAATATTATATTCGATCCATCAGTTGATTTGTATTTCGCTATCTGTCAGCCATTTCTAATGTCCCCACTGCTGGAGTACAGGCACAATATGGAGGCAACTGATAAATATACACCGAATTTATAATAAGTACCTGAGTATAGACAATTTTTTTACGAAAGTAGCGTAGTTTGACAACGAGCTAATTAATTGTGTTTCAAAAACACCGTTACAAAACAGAAAGCCCAGTACTACTTAGTAACCGTCAAAATTTAACAGTATTCTTGTTAATTTGTCCGTCTTCACGCGGGAGTTTTACCGGTTAACCCTCCGTCGGGAAATTAATACCAGGTGCTCGCAAACTTTGTGTATAACACATACCTAGCGGCGCCACCGCGGATACTACGGACTTAGGATGGAAATGTGGCTTAAAAATTATTCGAAAAATATTAAATAGACTTCGTACTAACAGAGTCAGTAATAAAAGGGCTCTATACACTTGCGCCGCGAACCGCGGCCGCGAATCACGGGCGCGGTTTGCGCATGAAAACGGTGCGAAAAATATAGCCCTCCAGACTCGCGCGTGAACCACGGCCGCGAATCACGGCAACATTAGTTCGGCACACAAGTTCTTTGACGCGGACCAAAAAACCGCCACCGGACGGGGAACGCCGCGAAGCGCGAATGCGAAGCCCATACCCGAAGCCGCGAAACCCTCCACACTCGCGGTTCACGGCCTTCGCGGGCTTTCGCGACGTGAGTGTGGAGCCCTCTGAAGACAATTTGCTTCCTAAAAATAACAACTATAAATTAGTTACAGAAACATTTTGCCTATTACTTTTTAACAGACACTATCTTTTACATAATTTCACATACGGTGTTGTTAAAATAGCGATCAGAGTTTGTTTGGTTCTTCCATAAGCAAAATTCAGACTGGTGCGGATAATGCCAAACAGAATTTCATTGTCAACTTTCAGGGTCAGTTTAATCTTTCATACAAATTCTGTTTCATTTTCTAATTAAAACAGAAGTAGTATTCATTTTGATCGGCTTTTTCATAGGTATGTTACGTACATAATTATGATACTGACGACGTTGATGTTTACGACTCCCGCAGCTTGTGGTTCGAACGCGGCCACTCGTACGATCACCTTGCGCCGATACTATACAAAATGTATGACAAAACTCGTCCGCAGCTTGTGGTCGAATGGCCGTTACAAGTGGCTCAATGTGCGGGCGCTCTTAGGCAACGAAGTTATCCTCCTATACCTACAGTTTCTTTATAGGGCTATAGGGTTATGTCTACAGTTTCAGTGGTACATCCCGTTATATTCTGCCTAATTGCTGTAACGCTGCGGCCCGCGGCCGGCTTATTGCATCCTACACGGTGGCCCTTCACCTATCACTGGGAAATTGGAACGTGTTACAGCCATTTTAAAACTTTGACACGTGTAGTATGATTTAATTAAGAGTTAACATAATTCCATTATTGCTTCGGAAAGCTTTTCTAATATTG
Source organism: Agriphila geniculea (assembly GCA_943789525.1). Taxonomy (NCBI): domain Eukaryota; kingdom Metazoa; phylum Arthropoda; class Insecta; order Lepidoptera; family Crambidae; genus Agriphila; species Agriphila geniculea. Next base: position 28,024,201 of record OX038875.1, on the reverse strand, counting down.
GTGACTGATGAGTTTGATTTCTGTAAAGTTTGAATGTATTAATAATATTAGTTTGTGAATTCAATTTGTATTGAGAGATAAAGTCAGTTTTGTTTGGAATTATAGTCTAAGTAATTGTTACACTATTATGTCTTTCATATGAGTATGTATTGTTAACAATAGTTGACATGAAATTTCAAATCCTAAAACGTAATTTCAATTCAAATCAATAATGCTTGCAAGAATAATGAAAATAAAACAACATAGTATCAAATATCACGGCCAACTATTAATCAACTACTGAATACAGGTAGACCAGAATCTCATGAAACGGAAGTAAAATTATTTTTACTAAAACACGTGGTTGGTGCATTACAAAAGTAGTTAATTAGTGTTGTTTATACAAAAACACTAATGACAAAGAAAGTGATTTTATAACTTTCTTGACATATTGTGTTTTAAATTAAAAAAAAATTACCTTATTAAAGAAAAAAATATTTTTTTTACATTTGGAAATGGCGTCGTATAGTCGCCATATGTCACTCAGAATGATGTAAGCATTCTAGCGATACCCCATACATCCAAATCTGTTGAGACATTTAGAAGTTATGGTGGAATAAAGAAACTCACATACCCACAAACATACATGAAACCTGAACACATTTACACTCCTTTTTGGGCAGTCGTGTAAAAAAAACTTTTTATCCAGGTTATTATGATTAATATAACGGGTGGCGCAAAAGTACTGGCACTAAAGAAAATACTTTTATTTTTTTTATATGACATTTTCTGTCATTCTGTTGTTGAAAATTGTGTAGTGAACAAATATAAAATACACTGAAAATAAACATGGACCGTTTTACTCCCCAAGAACGTGGAATAATTGTGTCAATGTTCTTACGGAATAATTCATCAGTGATAAGAACACAACGTGAATTTCGTCGACGATTTCCCCACCGTCCGGCAGGACTGACCAGTCCAGACTTCTTTCTTTGGGGTTTTATGAAATCTCGGGTGTATGTGAACAAGCCACAGACTCTCGCAGCTCTAAAAGAAAACATTCGTCAAGAAATAACGAACATATCGCAGGAAGTGTTACGGCAAGTTATGCAAAATGTCATAAATAGGGCTCAAATGTGTATCAACTCTGGAGGTCACCATTTAAAAGACATCATCTTTAAATCCTAATGGTACGAAATTTAATGGCACAAATATACATTTAAAAAAACCTAAATCTAGTTTTCTAATTTAGAAAAAATGTTATAGCTGAACCAAATAGGGTCTTTACTTTTGCGCCACCCGTTACTAGCTCTTCGTTTCACACTAAAAGCTGAAAATACACCTTTTATACTTTACATCCACTTCAAACAGATTGTACCCATAAAAACTCGCTTCTTCCATCTCAATAAGGATATGGTTCAAACACTCAGAGGGAAAAAATAAAAATGGTGATTTATGGTCACCCGTTTAGGCAAGGGTGAGCGTTCAAAATGCTATAAAAGAAATGGACGGTGGCCCGTCGCGCGGTATCGCAAAACATCCGCTCAGTCAAACCCCAATAAAATATAGAACAAATGCGTTTACCCTTATTGTGTTACGGCTCTATTACTATTTAACATCTCTTTCCTTTATAAGGAAAAGCCGTTTATGATGTATAATAAAACAAGGGAACATACACTTATAATTTATAATAACCGATCGTTTATTTTAGTGGAGGTGGTTTGTGGCCAAAATTTAATCGCAGGTGATGGCGTCGCTGCTTCGATCAGATACTAGATGGTCGAAGCGTCGCTGTCGTCTATATTTAGTTGATGGCGTAACCTAGGTAACAATTATGTAATAAAATAACGTAGTTCCAGTTTTGGCTACCGGATCAGATAATTTTGTTCAGTCACCTTTTTACACAGTTGATTTTCGCCGTGCGGCGAAAGTTGTGCGGCTTTTGTCACCAATATAAATATCACATTAGTTGTTATTTACTATGGATAACTTTTGGCGTCTATCTCAAAGTGAAAAATTACATACCTAATTAATAACTTTAAGCTAAAAATTTATGACCGTAAGCTGCTATAAATGTGATTAAATATTTATGAATTAAAAAAATTTTCAGTATCTATTTTCCAATTTCTACTTAATTGGGATAAAAAAGTTAATTTCATTTTTATTATGTAAAAATAGTGAATCTGAAATGTAACGAACAGACAATAGAGACCTCCCTAGGTCTTCGTTGTGTTGCTATTTTTATTAAAACAACAAAGGCCTTTGTTGTTTTAATAAAAATAGCAACACAATTTTTAACAAAGGGCTATACATAAAATTTACGCCCTAAAGCCTTTATAGATTTTTAAATATTAAAGCAATAGGCATCAACAGCACCATTTTCCAAAATGGCGGAAAATCATATTTTAGTTTTCAAAGCAGTGCAGTTACTATGGGATATTGCCTTTTGCAAATCTATAATTTTAACCGTGATTTTATATGAGTTGTTGCTGTTTTTGCTGCAAACTTATTAATTCAAACAATGAAGCTGATTTAATTAACATTAGCAGACTGCATTAAAAGTTGCTTTTATTGATAAATACTTTGGATGTTGCTGCTTTTGCTTCTAAGTACATAATTTTGATAAAGGAGTGCTAACCCAACTTGTATGTAAATGAGCTAAGTACGGTCTCTACCGCTGCCGAGCCGGTGAGTATACGGGTTGTAACCGCGTATGATGCGGTCATTATACGCGGTTACAACCCGTACTTACCGGCTTTAGCTTTTATAACGGTTTATAAAAGCAAAATGAAACGGATTCCTATCGGTTTAGATGTTGCATACGGGCACCATACGGGTTGCATACGGGCATCATACGGGTTGCATGCGACCACAGAACGCCGTCGCCGTCGATCCGTTTCAGTGGGCATAGTAGAGCGTATCGTGTTGCTTTTCGTTTTTGATTCGTTCCTAACTGGTCATGGTATGGCACGGTGTAGTGGGCAGAACTCTTTACACGTGAACGTGCATTCCTACATAATTTACTCCAGTAGATTAAAATTAGGGTACCTAGATCAAAAAAGATCTAGGCACCCTAATTTTAATCTTTTTGTCTATTCATAATTGCATCCACCTATTCATTGTAGTACCTAGGTAGTTGTTATTATTTCCCAGTGGCTTTAGATCTAGAAAACTTGAATAAAATATTTATATTCATAAATTCTATATAAGATTAATATTGATCGACTATTTTGATTTGATTGTCAGATTGTTTTTTCTTTGTGCAGTACCTATTTAAAATATGCTTCGCATGTGAAATGGGAGTGATCACAGTGATGTTTGCAACCACGCTTTTATGTCGTGTCGGTCGGTAGGTACTATAGTTAAAGACACGAATAAATATAGTACTAGATAACTGATATTCATACTTACTTATTTACCTAAGTAAATACTGTCAGTAAAATTTTTAAAAAGTTCAAATAGTGTACATAGGGTATTATTAAAATAAAACACACTAAGTAATTTGACTGAAATCAATTTATTCAAGTATAATAACAATATATAGGTATTTCAGTTGCTACATGAAAGTTTAAAAGAGTAGGTAGGTATACTTAAAATATATATTTCACTTTGTTCGTTGTTTATCCTTGCTCTATACTGTCTTGGATTTGGGCTATTATATTTTTAGTGCCTGTATAAATACTGTCGAGAAAAATATTGTCGACAACGTATTGTGTACAAATTTTAGCATCACAAGTGCACACTAAACTTCTATTCGCGAGCTGATTCGCATCATATATTTCAATCCGTATTATTTTTGAAACTCGGCTTTTATGTGGTTTTTTAATGTATGATTGAGGCAGGTGACGCTTCTTCAACTTCTTTTTTAATGTAGCTGCTTCGCCTTGAGGACTATACTCCACTGCTCCAAGCGTCCGATTTACAGGAATGAAATTGAATAATTCATTTGAATCCTGAAATAATAAATTAATAAGTAAGTAGTTAAGTACTCAAGCAATGACATATTTTACACAAGTATTTATTTTTTTATGTTAACATGACTTACCTCCATTGCTTGCGACTGACTCTTGCGGTTCACTAATAAATTGTAGTATTTTTAGTAAGATGCTTCACATTCATATAGAAAAAAAAAATGTCGTTAAGGTTCATTTTGTAAAAATATAGCAGCGACAATATTATGACGAAGCAAAATTAATACGAAACTACAATATTCTTACTACCTAAAACGGCACTAAATTATTAGATATTCATAATTACCTATTCTTTAAAAGGCAAAATTTTTTTAAGACATCACTTTGATTGTTATAAAATAAATTCATGTTTGAATATTATAGTCTTAAAAATCCGTCATTAGCTAAGTTAAACTAGACTGTTGAAAACTAAACTCTAATCTAAGTAAACAAGTACAGTTAACAGCACGTCAGGACATGTTAACCTCGAGACCGTCTTTATACCGCCCCGGCGCGGGCGGCGCTTGTCGTAGTAGTTATTTAAGTACGTACGTTTTCATAGTTCGTGATGTCGGATATCTATTCCACACTATCATCTAATATTATTAAATACGAAAATGGTTTGTTTGTTCGTTACGCTTTCGCAACCTTAACTACTCAAATAATCATAAAAAAAATTGCATACACGTTGTCAGAGGTACAGAAAGGATATAGGCTACCTTTTATCCTGAAAAACTATTGTCCTGAGAGATAGAAAAATATCTGTTCGGGCAGATGAAGTCGCGGGCGACTGCTAGTTATTTATAAGTATATATCTTACAAGCTAACGTTAAATAAACAAAATACTATCTATTGTCCCGAGATATAGAAAATATCTGTTCATGCAGACGAAGTCGCGGGCGACCGCTAGTTATTTATAAGTATAGATCTCACAAGCTAAAGTTAAAAAACACTTATACATATAAGTCACTGATCAAAGTTCTATTTATCATCAATTAATGCATTAAAAATATGAGCAGGAATCGAACCTGATCCATTCTTCTGTTCGAGTAGCTACTCTAATCACTAAGCTATTATGGTGTTTGTTGAAATCATAATAACATTCGATAAATTTTTGACGAGTGTAAGCTACGTCCAGTCAGCCTAGTGGTAAGGCATTCGCCTCGGGTTGTGAAAGGTACTGGTTCGATTCCCATCAATAGGTACTTGATTTTTATTTACTGATTTTGTTTTCAACATTAAACTTAACTTTATTAGCTAGTTAATACAATTTCATATGAAAAAAACAATGTATCGAGTACCGAACTGATCACACTGGCTTAGGCTGACTGAATGTCTGCTAAAACCACTGAGCTATTATGGCTATATCAACCTAGCTTGATTTATCGAAACTTGTTAAAGTTATATACTTACCTACTTTATATTCAATACATAATTTAAGTGAGTGTGACCTATATTTTTGTAAAACTATTACAACTAAAAATCAAATCTGGTGACTGCTCTAACCATTGAGCTTTAATGGCATTTATATCTACGACAGTTGACAACCGGCTTAGCAGAGTAGTATCATACAGATCTAAAGGTCTCGGGTTCGAACTCGAAGGGGTACATAAGGTAAGCATGTGTGATAAATAGTGAACACACATGCAAACAAATAGCTAAGTGGTACCTAATATCAAATAGACTAGCATATAAACATAAAACCTAATGCTTCAGCGTTTTTACATATTTGGAACCTGTGATTTTACTAATAAGGCTCGGAGTCCACGTGGACCTGTATTATTTAAGCCCGTCGATTATCTCGTAGTAGCACAGAACAGCTCCTGCCTCCTGAGGGACGAAGCCTCCGGTGCCCAGTGCTCTAACAGTTGGAATCTGCAGTGAAGATATATAATATAAAAAAAATGTAAGTACCATCTATTTTTATTGTCCTCGTTAAAAGTTCGTGGATTGACGGACCCATTGACGCAGTGGTGTTGATCATATCTCCTGAGCCAGAGGTCGTGGGTTCGATCCCCACCCGGGACAAACACTTAGGTAAGTGATACGCATTTATTTGTGTTTGCTCCGTGTCTAGGTGTTATTATAATTAGTGATCTCTCAATCTTTCAGTGTCCTGGGTTCGATTCCCGAATGAGGCAAGTACGTTTATGTTGAAAATAGGCATAAATTAACTGTGTTTATATTGCATTCATGTTGTCACTTATAAGTGTCGAGTAGAGATAATTAATTTATCTACATATTTTTCAACTTAATCTGTTACATTTAAACATAGAACAAATTAAAATGTTATTGTATTTTGTTTACAGGTCAGAAATTCTCGCCAAGGATCTTTTCTTGTCCAGTGACTCAGAAGAAGAGTCACAGCCACCACCACCTCCTGTAGAAGAAAAGAAGGCTAAGCGCAAGCCTAGCAAGCCGCTCGAGGGAGGATCAACTGCCAAGAAGCAGAAGATAAAAATCAACCCAATCACTCCGCCCGCTCGACTCACCGCACAGGAGCTATTCGGCAGTGATGACGAAGACACCTCTACACCCAGCTGCAGCAAAACGGGTAAAACACCACCGCCGTTATATTCATATTTAACTAAGAGGCAGTCAAAGGGCTGCACGAGACAAATCAAGGAAATGTCCCAGGGCAAATATTATATAGAACTCAAAATTTATGATGCTGAGGAGATAAAAAAAGTGCAACCGATCAACAGATGGCGCTACGCTATAACAACAATTAAGACTCGCATGAATGATGATAAGGAGTCCTGACGATTTATTAAAGGCTTCGCGAGAGAAGCTGAAAAAGACTTTAAAAATTGCCCCACCACTCTGATGGGCATGTATGAGAGTTAGTTATTTTATTAGTGAGAAAGTGCCTAATTTTATTGTTTAAGTACCTATCATATAAGTTTTTACTATCATAATATTATTTTTCGTGTCTTTATAATTATAATGCATCCATTATTATACTTAATATATACATAAATAATATATTTGAATTTTATTTTTTTTTCACAGCTGTATCACCCAACAGCATATCAAGATCTCGAAAGTTAAAAGACTGTTATGAATGTAAAATTTTAATACCAGAAAATCAGTATCAATATCACATGAGAACTAATATGCATAAAGCAAATTGTTTGTTGAAAACACAATTCAAGAATATTAATATTATTGCAACTGCATTTAAAAACAGACTGTTAACATATCGCCTGAACGTCGCTGAGAATGAAGAGTACCTCTATCCAGAGACTTTTCTCAGCGATAAACAGAAAGATATTATAAAGTTAATTACGATGTCATTGAATGAACACAATTCCATAAAATTGAATTTTGAATTGTTTGCTAACTTTATGCTACCGACATCAGATGAAATTTGTCTAAAGTCTTTTAATGTAAAATATTTCATTGTTTTTAAGAACACTGATTTATATGAGTTATTAATAGAAGTATCAAATCAAATTAAAGCAAAATTAACTGAGTTTCAACACAGTCAATCTGGCTGGATGTATGTTTCTATGAGTCATCTTGAAATAAACATTAATAAATATTCACCTATGAGAGGTGGGACATATGTAAGCCTACCCTCATCCATTAAAAATACTAAAAGTTGTGTTAACATTCAGAATCAAGATAATTGTTGTTTTTTATGGAGTATAGTTGCAGCACTATACCCAGCAAAAAGTAATGTATGCAGAACTAATTCATACCCACATTATTCTTCCGTTTTAAATACTGAGGGAATGAGCTTCCCTCCAACAGTAAATGACATAAAAAAATTTGAAACAAATAATCCTACTATAAGTGTTAATATTTATGGCTTAGAAAAAAAATGTACGGTAACTGGACCTCTTTATCTTACGAAAAATAAAAAAGAGTGTCATGTAAATTTACTGTATATTGAGCAAAACAATAAAGGTCACTATTGTCTAATTAAAGATCTAGTTCGCCTAGTAAAGCGTCAGGTAACTCGCTTTAAAGGCAAAGTTTATTTATGTGAAATGTGTTTACAATTTTTTAGTAATGAAATGAAATATAAATCTCACAATTGTACGAAAATTTTATCAGTTTTACCTGAAAGAAATACTGTTTTAAAATTTCAACATTATGAAAGACAGCAAAAAATTAATTTTGTTGTTTATGCTGATTTCGAGTGTCTATTGGTTGACTGTAATGAAAAAAACACACCATCGAATACTCAGAAAATAAAAATACATCAACCTTCATGTTTTGCTTATTATATATGTTGTTCTCATAATAAACAATTAAACAAGTACGTTTCATATAGAGGTGAAAATTGTGCAGAGATTTTTGTTAAATGTTTAATAAAGGATGCAAAACGATTACACAAAATTTTAATGAATAAAAAATCCATGACCCCTTTAACTAATGAGCAAGAGACACAGTATCGAAATTCTACAGTTTGTCATATATGCAAACAATTATTATTGAATGACAAAGTCCGAGATCATGATCATATTACATCTGAGTACCGAGGGGCGGCGCACTCTCATTGTAACCTGATGTACAGAGTTTGTTCATTCATTCCTGTTGTGTTTCATAATTTATCTGGGTACGATTCACATTTGTTTATTAAAGAGTTGGCGAAGTATGAAGGCTCTATAAAAATAATACCAAAAACTAAAGAAAAGTATCTCTCTATAACGAAAGTTATAAAAACAGAAGAATATAACCAACCTATTCAAATAAAATTTATTGATTCTTTCCAATTTCTCAGTTCTAGTTTAGATACATTAAGTAAAAGTTTATCTGAAAACGATTTTGTTAATTTATCTTTAGAGTTTAATGATAAAAGACAATTTGAGTTATTAATGAAAAAAGGGATTTATCCGTATGATTATATAGATTCTTGGTCTAAATTTGAAGAAACAAAACTCCCTTTAAAAACTAATTTTTTCAATAGTTTACGCAATCAACATTTAAGTGACGATGAATATCAACACGCTCAAACTGTTTGGAAAACATTCAAAATAAAGTCCTTAGGTGAATACACTGATTTATATTTAAAATGTGACGTCCTGTTGCTATGTGATATATTTGAAAAATTTAGAAATACAAGTTTACATTATTATAATTTAGATCCTGCACACTATATTACATCACCAAGTTTAAGTTGGGATGCAATGCTTCTTTATACTGGTGTGGAACTCGAGTTAATTAACGATTTACAGATGTATGAGTTATTAGAGAGAGGAATACGAGGCGGGTTAGCACAATGTACGGTTCGTCATGCGGAGGCGAATAATAAATACTTACCTTATTTCAATGATTTAAAACCTAGCAGTTATTTGATATATCTTGATTGTAACAACCTTTACGGTTATGCAATGACTAAAAAGCTTCCTATTTCAGACTTCAGATTCTTGTCTCAAGATGAAATTAATAACTTAAATGTAATGGATGTATCAGATGATAATGATTATGGTTATATATTGGAAGTAGACTTGACTTACCCGAACTATTTACATGATAAACATAAAGATTTACCATTTGCTGTTGAGAAGTTAGTACCACCTTATGGGAAAACGTCGAAATTGATAGCAAATCTTTACGATAAATGCAATTACGTGATTCACTATACTCACTTAAAAGAATGCTTGAAAAATGGTTTGATTTTAAAAAAAATTTATTGTATACTCAGTTTTCGTCAGGAAACTTTTCTAAAAAAATATATTGATCTCAATACAACCCTTCGTCAAAATTCTAAAACAGCGTTTGAAAAAGACTTCTTCAAACTATTAAATAATTCAATATTTGGAAAAACTATTGAGAACAAACGTAAACAATCTGATGTTAAATTAGTAACAAAATGGAAGGATACTACTAATAAAACAAATAAACATCTAGATGCTGAAAAACTAATTACAAAACCAAACTTAAAAAGTATTTCGATATTTTCTGAAAACTTCATAGCCGTGGAGTTGAGTCGTGATAAAATTGTCTTAGACAGACCCATATATATCGGGTTTACCGTACTAGAATACTCTAAGCAGCATATGTATCAGTTTCATTACGACTTTATAAAAAACAAATATGAAAATAATGCGAAACTATGTTACACAGATACCGATAGTTTATTGTATTTAATATACGCTGAAGACTTTTATCAAGACATGTATAACGAAATCTCAAAATTTGATACAAGCAATTTTAATACAGACAATCCGTATCAAATTCCGCAAGTGAATGCTAAAATTCCTGGATTATTCAAAGATGAGATGGGTGGTGATATAATTACTGAATTTACAGGTCTGAGACCTAAATTATATTGTATAAATAGCATGAAAACTCGAATTAAAAAAGCTAAGGGAATAACTAAAGCAGCTGTGAATGACTTGGAACTAAGTGATTACAATGAGGCGTTAAAATCTAATAAAATGCTCAGATGTAAAATGAATATGATAAAATCAATAAAACATGTATTATTCTCTCAGCAAGTAGATAAAAAAGTTTTAGACAGAAATGATGATAAAGTACAAGTGCTTAATGATCAAATTCATACTTTACCATGGGGTCATTATGATTCTATGTTTTTAGATTATTCTAGTGATACTTAATATAAGATTGTATTCCGATTAATATAATATAAATATAATATATTTTATTAACACTTAAGTAACTAAATTTATAAGTAGTATTTATACATGATATAATGTTTGATTTTTAATGTATGTTGTAATCTTGATTAAGTGAAATAATGCAAAGAATAAAATTTTATATTTTAAAAAGTCTTTTATTTTTTTCGAAACTAATATGATAGATCAACGAATTAAAAAAAGGTTTATATAATTCAGCACAACGACTTAAAGTCATTGTACTGAAAGCCTTGAAACACTACGGTCAAGTTCAAATGCCAGATGAAATTTCTTAAACAAAAACAGACGTTAAAATTAGAGTGTATCTGTCCTCCACAATCAAAAGAATCAAAACGACATGGTGATTTATTACCTAATAGTATCCGTTGTATTGTTTGTGGCCCGTCGAATTGTGGAAAAACTAATGTAATGATAAACCTTTTGTTACATGAAAATGGTCTTAAATTTAAACATATTTACATATACTCAAAAACAGCCTTTCAACCAAAGTATTGCTTTTTAAAACAAGTTATGGAACGGATACCTTACTCCAAATTCATGATATTTAATGACAATAAAGATGTGATTTCACCCGAAGATGCTTTTACAAATTCAATAATGATTTTTGATGATGTCGCATGCGAAAATCAGATAAATATTCGTAATTACTTTTCCATGGGCAGGCACAGAAAGATTGACTGTTTTTACCTAACTCAAACTTATTCAAAAATACCCAAACAGTTAATACGTGATAATGTTAATTTTCTAATTATTTTCAAACAAGACGATATTAATTTAAAACATATCTATAATGAGCATGTAACTACAGATATGAGCTGGTTGGAATTTAAAAAACTTTGCAAAACGATATGGTCAGATTTATTTAGCTTTTTAACGATAAATAAGGACTGTCCTCTTAATAATGGAAGATATAGAAAAGCCTTTGATACATTTATTTATTTATGAATCAAATAATAAAGGTATATAATACGGCAAACGTTTGAAAATCTGTTAATTGATTTTAAATATCAATAAAGAACGGTTGTATATAATCAGACTTAATGGATACAGATGTTAAGAAACAACTGATTAAATCAGTTGAAAATATAAAAAATAAAATAAAGAAGATTAAAAGTGAAGAAGATAAAGCTAATTTACAATATAAAAAAGTGTTTAAACCTATCACAGATAATTTGGACTCAATTATTAAAGCTGATGACAGAGATCAACCTACATTCAATGTTTCCATTGATATGGGCAATTATGATAAATTAGAAGATCAAAATTCATTTTCAGACTATGATAACTTCAGCAAAAACGTACAAAATGATTTAGACGATAGCTCAGAATATTACGACTATACTGATGAAGATAGAAGTCCTCCGAAAACAGTTGATGATACGCTAATGTCGCTAGAAAAAGAAGAATTGATGACTAAAAATATAAATGTGCCATTTGGAATACGCGGACAAAGTAAAAACTTAATGATGGGAAACACTAAAGTATCATTTTCTTCTACAAGCGATGCTAATCAGTCAAATAAAAACTATATAGTAAGCATTGGTAGTAGAAGCTATGAATTAACACCAGGCTTAAAAGAACTACTCATGCGTAAAAAACCTAATCTCAAAGCTATTACTGAAAAAGATAAAATAACCTTTAAAGATATGCTTCATTACACAAATGCTCATAAAAGAAACTTTAGCCAGAACGGTCAAATTAAGGGTGATAAAGGTTTGAAATATCGTCACATTATTAAACCACTATTTTCTCGAGAAAATTATGCTAAAAGTAAAGAGTCAAATGATGAACTGAACATGAAAAGCGGTGGCTACATACCAAAGTATAAAACATATAAAAATGATACTGATTACGTATTTTGGGATGATCCCAATGAATTGATTGAAAGGTTAAAAATATTAATTGCTTCCAAATGTGCTGGTAATACTAATCATGATAATGAAATTTTATCAATAATTGAGGAACTTAAGGAAGCAGGCATTATAAAAGAATAAAAAGACTAGCCCTTATAAATTAATATTAGTTACAAGAAGGATATAGATCATGAGTGTTGCCAAAATTGTAAATCAGTTTAATAATACTCAAAATAAAAATTCACTTGAAGAGGTGCCATCACCACCATCAAGAAAACCTATATTGAGTACCACCATCGACAAAGATTATATTGTTCAATTTAAATTTGATATTTTAAATGAAATTGTTAATTTAAAGAAGCTGAATCAAAATTTGACTGAAAGAATAAAAAAACTGGAAAGAAATATATATATCAGTGATATAGCAGGAAAATTTAACAAACATTATGAGCAAAGCAGATGTCATAAACGAAATCTGTAAAGATGCTCGAGTTAATTATCCTAGAAGAAATGTCTTTCTTAAAGATATAGATGATCTTTGGCAAGCAGATTTAATAGATATGCAAACAATGTCAAAAGTAAATGGTGGTAATAAATACATATTAGTAGTTATTGATTGTTTTAGTAAATTTGCATGGGCAGTTGCGCTAAAGCAAAAAAATAAACAACATGTATCTAAAGCATTTAATAGAATAATACAAGATGGACGTATTCCGAAAAATCTACAAACTGATCATGGAAAAGAATTTTATAATGACCAGTTTCAAAATATTATGACAAAGTACAATATTAATCATTACTCTACATACTCTACTAAAAAAGCTTCTATTGTTGAAAGATTTATTAAAACTTTGAAGAGTAAATTGTATAAAGAGTTTTACTTTAAAGGAAATTATAAATGGAATAACGGAGTACTCAATAATAAGATATCTGAATACAATAACTCTAATCATAGAACTATTGGTCAACCTCCAGCCACAGTTTGTCATGATAATAAAGCAAAAATAATGCAAAGGTATATAAAGTTGGCTCAGTTAAGAAAATATATAAAATGTACAAAATTTCAAGTGGGTGATTATGTGAGAATAAGCAAGCATAAAGCATGTTTTGATAAAAGTTATACACCTAACTGGTCAATGGAAATATTTAAGATTGATAAAGTACAAGAAACTAATCCCACTACTTATTTAATACAAGATTCCAAACAGAGACCAATACTTGGAGCCTTTTATCCTCAAGAACTACAGAAAACAAAACATCATGATGTATATTTAGTAGAAAGAGTTATAAAGAAAAAAGGAAATTTTGTTTATGTTAAATGGCTAGGTCTCCCGAGTAGCGAGAACAGCTGGATTCATAAAACAAATGTATTGTAAATGCGTTTATTAGTTTACATAAGTGAAGTTACTTATATAAGCTATTACCCTATATTCTCCTCTCATTCGATGTCAGTTTACGAAACGGTGTAGACTATTACATTTAAATACGATTATTTTAAAATTTTATAAAATGAAAAGAAAGCGATGCTCTGAAAATTTAACTAACACATATAAACGATCAAAGAATAAAGAAAACTATAATAATAAAGATGCGATGTCTCCAAAGAAAAGTTTGAAGACAACGTTTAAAAACATTGTTTCACATACTAAAAAACGTATAAAGAACCTAAAACCTACATGCAAGAAAGTTTTGATGAAATTAGCACATGCTACAGCACAAGAATTAGCTTCGGACTCTCCTATAAATATACCAAGAATTATACCTTTACCTAAAACTGGTGGATTTCTTCCCTTAGTCCCGATATTTGCTGGCTTATCTGCTGCTGGTAGTTTAGCAGGAGGTGCTGCTGGAATTGCTAAAGCCATAAATGAATATAAAGCAGCCAAAAAACAGTTGATTGAATTAGAGAGACACAACAAGCAACTAGAGGCAGTGTATATTGGGAAAGGAGTACACCTAAAACTCTACAAAGATGGACTAGGCATTTACGTCACCAAGAAAAAAAACTGATTTCCAGGCTACCCAGAAGAGCTTTGACTAATATTGATATTATAAGGCATTCGTATCACATCCCCTTTTTTCGGGGTGTATTTATGAGAGATGAATTGCCGCACAAACCAAATAGAACAGAATGTGGTGTTTTAAATCTTGATACCTCCGAAAAATCTGGAACTCATTGGGTAGCCTATGCTAAATTAAATGACTACATCGAGTATTTTGATAGTTATGGTAATTTAAGACCACCGAAGGAATTAATAGAATATTTAGGACCTAATATTCATTATAACTACGATAATTTACAGAAAAATAATGTATATAACTGTGGACATTTATGTTTAAAGTTTTTAAAGACATTCTGGAAAAATATAAAGTAATTTCGTATTTCTAACATTATTGTATGCTTTTCAAATACATACCTTTCAACCGTATATAATATAAGATAGTGAAAATAGCATGACATACATTAGTCTCCGTCTGTCTGTGATAGCAGCTGGATGAGATATATTAAACTCATTATAATAATTTAAGAATCGTTAAGGCCTTACAAATTTTTGCCGCCTACGTAAAAGTACCATGATAGTATTTAATAAAATTCAGAAACCAGGAGGCAGATGTAATACTCCGCATTCTGTGCTGAAAGGAGTCAGACGTGTCAGCATAGTGAAAACAAAAAAAATATCTAAAGAAAATAAAAGATTTTTGAAAGATCTTGGTTTTAAAATATAAAATGTTGCAAATTACAGATCTACCGTGTCATGATAACTCGATAGAGAGTTATGAAATTCATAGTTACAATCCTTATAGTAACAGTTTCAAAGATAATGATGAAATAAGAATTCCTATTCATCAACAAGATACGTATGTTCTACCGTCAGGAAGCTCTATTTACATAGAAGGTTATGTGTGCGTAACTTCCAAAGATACAAAAGTGAAAAAAGATGTTAATTTTATTAATAACCCACTCTTATATTTGTTTCAAGACATAAGATATGAATTAAATGGTATTGAAATTGATCGCATAAAAAATGCTGGAATTACTACAACAATTAAATCTTATGTTTCTATGACTGGAGGAGAGAATAAAGCAGCAGCTGTTTGGGGATGGAACTTAAACGGTACACAGATGAAAGATGGTCATTTTAGTGCAATCATACCATTAAACAAACTATTGGGGTTTGCTGAAGATTACAACAAAATAATAATTAACTGTAGACATGAATTAATATTGCATAGAAGTAGTACCAATGAAAACTGTGCAATCTTGGAAAAATATGATAACATAGAAATAGAAATTCAAAAAGTTCAGTGGCGCGTCCCTCATATAAAAGTTGCTGATCGCAACAAATTGTTGTTACTTAAGCGTTTAGAAAAAGATCAACCTATACAGTTAGCGTTTAGAAATTGGGATCTGTATGAATATCCACTACTACCCAAAACTACTAAACATTCCTGGTCAATCAAAACTGTATCTCAGTTGGAAAAACCAAGATTCGTAATCTTTGGTTTACAGAGTGATAGAAAATTTAATAAAGCTAAAAGTTCGGCTATGTTCGACCATTGTAAAGTAACTAACGTAAAATTATTTTTGAATTCACAATATTTTCCATATGATTCACTTAATCTGAAATTTGACGAGAATAAGTACGGTATATTATATGAAATGTATGCGAATTTTCGTCAGTCTTACTACAACACTGGTGTTGATCCGTTGCTTCAATTAGCTCAATTTAAGGAAAAGGCCCCGCTGTTTGTCATTGACTGTTCAAGACAAAACGATTCAGTTAAAAGTGGACCTGTTGATGTACGGATAGAAATTGAATGTTCAGAATTTATACCTGATAATACAACAGCTTATTGTCTGATAATAAACGACCGGCTATTTGAGTACAGACCTCTCAGCAACATCGTAAGAAAATTATCATGAATTCAATAGTAGATGTACAAGGATTCAAGGACGATCAAAACCAATTTATCGTCAAAGAAATAGCTATTCTTTGGAACAGACAAATAATGACGATGGTGATAAAACCACCATACCCGTTTTATGAATTGTCGAAAACAGAACGTTTGCATGTATCCTGGATAGAAAGAAATAGAGGAATTTATTGGAATGAGGGAATGGTACCATATCAGAATTATAAAAATCATATAGATAAGCTTTTAAACAAAAACTGTAGTATTTTTACTAAAGGATGTGAAAAAGTTTCCTGGATAAAAGAGATATTAAATATCGATAACGTATATAATTTAGAGGATAGTGATTGTCCTAGTCTATCAACCTTGTATAAAAAATATTCAATCTCGTCTAACATTATAAGCTGCATTAATCATAAGAAAATATGTGCTCTCAAAAATGTAATCTGTTTAGATAATTGGTGTAGAGAACAAAATCTACAATTAAATTAATAAATGTGTTAAGATAATAATACTTGTAATTTTATAAGTCTGTAAAAACTTATTGTTACAATATAAGTAGGTATGACGTGGTATCATGGTAATTTAAGATATTAACTAGAATAGTTAGTTGTTCCAAGGCTAAAGTTCATGAGTCATATTTTTATATAAAATATTGTAGTGATAATAAACTGTTTGATTGAATGTTCTAGTTTTTTTTGACTACTATTGACACAATCCAATTAAATAAGGTAGTAAAAGAAAATTTAACTTAAAAACATTTTGTTTTGTGGACTTATAAATCTGAAGCTAATAGCGTACAAGAGTGTCAGGCTTGAAAATAATAACAATTACAATGAATAGGTAAATGAAATTTTGAACGGATAAAAAAGATTAAAATTAGGGTGCCTAGATCTTTTTTGATCTAGGTACCCTAATTTTAATCTACTTACTCCTTATGTGTACTGAGCATAGATCTATGAAAGAGATAAACATCTACTCAATTATTGTTTTAAGGTTTAGTAAAGTGCTATTCTGACAAACTAAAGTCATATTAGATTTTTGATGAAACAAAAATACTTACCAGATTCGCGGGTCAAGTGTACCATAGCAGATAAATGACAACCTCATAGATAAATGTTCAAAGTTCACAAGCTGTAATAGAGTCGATACGTTTAAAAACAAAACCCCATTAGTAAGCAGCGGAAGCCCTAATCTAGGGGACGCAAACAATCGAAACGAAATATAAATAAATCGGCTTCAGGCCCAATACGTCAATGATAAACGGACGTGAATAATCGCGGGTAGTTTGGAACAATGGCCATTTGCATTTATAAATGATTCATGCGACGCGTCGTGTTGCCAGAGAAAACATCCCGGTTGATGGCTGTTGGCGGAATTTTGACGAGTGCCAACCCTAGCGCCTTAGGGCGTGTGCGCGGTGCCCGAAACTGCGGGTCGCGACCTGTATTCAGCCCACTTGTCTAATTTCAAAATCTGTCGCAATCGCTTTCATTTGACACTTCCTTTTGATACAAGTAAAAACTTACCAAAGAAATGCAGCAATGTATCACATCCATCAGTTAAATGAAAGAAAGCGATTAAGTTAGATTTTGAAATTATACAATTAGCCTCCTGATCACATTATAAAAGACATAGCAAATTAAAATTAAATGAGATATGTGTGATGTCAACTGATGTCAAAGGACATCGTCGAAATGTGCCCCAGCATGCACAAACGAATGTCCTTCATTATAATTTTTCTATTATTTTTTTATTTTATTAGCAATTATTGATAGTAAACGGACATTCTGCGATAAAAAACGAAAAATTAAAAGTTCTGTAACTACTACACAATTTGCTGTCATCTAAATTCAAAAGCTTCTTATTAGAGATGTTCCGCTTGTGTGTAAAGGCACAATCAGACCACACAATTTCAAGCGTGCGATATCTAGTCTGTCTTGAAATCGAGAGTAGACTAAATTACTCTGTTGCTAACAATTCTCGATTGAAACTGTAATTACATTGCTGCTTTAAGTAGGATAGTTGTCACAATGTTAATGTAACTGCCATTTTTGTCAGTATTTTAGCATACCGCTGGGTGGGGCGCATAGAGTCGGAAACCCCTGCCTTAGAAAAATTCAGTAGAAATAGAAACGAGCGCTCGACGCCAGCTGAGCGATTCACAAATAGGGCCCCAGGTTGAAGCAGGATTTCGTACTAAACTTCGCCAGCACTGACCGGCGCGTGTCGGCGCTTGTCAGCGCTTATCAGCGCTTGTCGGCGCTTATCAGCGCTTGTTCATACAAATACCTTCGCTGGTTACCTGCGCGGACCAGCGCTGACAAGCGCCGGTCGGCAACCAGCGTTCTCACTGTATACGGCCTTAGGTAATAAAAGTTAAAACCATCGTATGTACAGTTGGGCTCGTTCACACGAGCGATTTTTTCAACGCGCGATATTTTTACCGCCGACTAAGTTCCACGGGAAAAGGTACCTTATGTCCAGGCCTGGACATAAGGTACGGTCAACGGCGCGCTGGGCTTCCACGACAGGAGAATGATATTCAATCAATTTTATACTCAAATGCAAATCTATTATTGTTCAAAATAAATTACAGATTTTTGTCAGTTTTGTATAACATCATGTGCTGCTCACTGTATCTTTTCCCGTGGAACGTCGTCAGCGGTAAAAATATCGAGCGGTGAAAAAATCGCTCGTGTGAACGATCCCTTAAAGACTTGATAGATTGTGTGGTACAACTTACACTATACTGCACTACACAATTTATTGACTCGATTTATTGAACAGACTCGTCTGCGCGATTTCAAGATTAGAACAGACAATTTATTTACACTACACTAAGACAAGGGGCCGTTTGAACAAAACTGAAGCATTGCCTTTTAGCTCTATTATTTGAAGTAATTTCTTTGGAATTGATGAATAATAGATTAATTTTTCATGAAATCCGAAGCTTTAACTGCAAATAATAAAAGCAAAAGGCAATGCTTTGTTTTATTCAATTGAGCCAAGAAATCGCACGCTTGAAATTGTGTGGTCTAATTGATGCTTAACGAAATCGATGATTTAAAATAATCAAAATACTTTTTACATCATAATAATATCACAATTATGTAAAATAGCTTATTAATAGCGTTTCGATCGATATTGAGGAAAATCGATTTTAGATTCGTTAATTCAATTAGCGGTATCGATTCTACGGAGGTGAAAGTGAGTGACATCTCCAATTGTTACTCAGCTGGTGGTTCCATGGTATTGGAAGATGAGCAGATTCTTCGCTGTATACAACAAGTGCTTACATAGCGGTAAACAATTAATCTGTTCAGAACATATAAAGTGTACCTACATTTTTTACGATTAAGTATAACCTCAAAATCGAATACATTCTGTAGTATGCCACAGTTCCTCAAGTTGTCCGTGTTTCAACAAATGCCTGATGAGAATTTATGAATGATTCCGAATATAAGTAGCATTTTTTCATTGCAGTGCGTTCTGGGGCATCAATGTATGGGGAAACGAGCGATGTCCTTACACAAAAAACTAAATATTTGAAGACTTTGAAATGACGTTGATAAAATTTATTGCAAATTACAAAAGTATAATGTTAATAAGATATTGGCTATATTTTGTAGCCATGTGCATGTGTGTGTTTTTTATTACAGAATGGCCACTTCTCTTAGGTTTTACCACACTTTACATAAATGTAATTTTGCCTATTCACCAGATTTACTAATCTGTCAAATTAGAAACGCCTAATCTTGCCACTAAGTCCGCTACCGAAGGTCCTAAACAAATAGGAAATCGGACTAAAGGCAGATAATAGCGGTGTATTGACTGCGGAAAAACAATATTTTCGTATCTATGGCAGCTTCATTAAGTTGTGGACTTGTCGATAGTTGAAATTCATTCATATTGGTGTAGATTTGGTGTAGCGCATGAATCAACTAAGTTGGCAGAACTAAACTTATTTAAGTTTGCTGTTTTTTCTTTCGGTATCGTTTCTTCCGTTTCTGTCTGTGTAGTTTAGACGTGTACCGAATCAACGCCATTGGATGTTATTGTTACCTATTGTATTGTTGCTAATGTACACCGTAGATGAAGAGTCATTTTTCATTTATAGTCATTTTTATGCCGCTTATGTTCTGGTTTTTGTATTTTTTTGTATAGTATTCGTACAAACATTTAAATTCGTTTAATTTAAATGTAAGTAAGTAAAACTTTTTTTGCAGTTGTAAAAATAGTCAATAGTACATTATGAAACAAGTTAGCTTAGCTTGCTCATTGCACACGAGGTTGTGGGTTGCAGCTCGAGCTGCAGGCGAGGGCATAACTTTGCCGAGTGTGCAATAAGCAAGAGCTGACGAGTTTCATACGACGTTTTTCAACATATTTGCGATGGATAAACAAAGTAATTTACCACACAGCAACAAATACGACAAAAACAAAATATGATAATTATATGAAAAGGGCAGGCGCGCAGGTTTTTGTTTTTTCACACGCCCAATGCAAGAATATTTTGCGAACAAAGGTGGGAGTGAGCATACAGCCTACTTCAAAATTATAATTTTAAGTGATAAAATGCAAATATTTTATTACAAAATATTGTGAATTATGAATAATTAAGGACTGACACATTTATTTATTCCAAAAAGTATATGAATTTTCAGCTGTATAAAACCTCTTTGTTGTTACTAAAAAAAATAACTGTATTACCCGGTTAAATTGGGAATGCTCTGTTTAATCACATAACTTGAAGTAAGGTAATAATTTAACTTTGTTGGGATAATTCTATAACGCACTAGTGTTTTATAAATTATTGCTCGGTATTTGTTATAGCTCAGTTTATGGCCCTAAAAGCAATGTATTAGGGCTCACTTTACGAGCAAGTGTGTTGAAAAATATTTTTTGATTTTTTTTTTTTTTTTTTTTTTAATTATAATGGGTTTGCTCTTGACCCTAGTCTAGCCCGAAAGTATAGACGGGGTCTACGATGGAGCGAGCTTGCCCAGAATGATTGCTTGCTTGCCAGAAAGATGATTTAGATAACAATATTGGCATCATAATGTTGTTTTTATTCATGAATTTTCTTTTTATTACACAATAGAATAAAAACCCGATAATTTCAATTAGGTTCATAAAGAAAATTCTACGGCAAAAATAAAATCATTTTTCATTTCCACGCGTATCTCTTTCCTTTTTCTATTTTATTAATTTCGATTTCAATATCAATTACGATTATTGGTACGAAAGTTAAAAATCTAATTGTTATTTTTTTACACATTAAATCTCAGAAGGTTTTTCTATTCCGTTTCTTATTTCGCAATTCTTTTGATCTGACTTCACCGAATCGCTTTTACTTTTAATTTATCTTGCATCAGACGCATGCAATATTGCCTCCAAACCGTGCGCTTTCCCTTTCAACTTTCTGCCATATAAATTTGACGTTTTTTTGTAAGATAGGGCATGCACTATTGAATGCAGATAACTTTATCTGCATTCAATAGTGCGTTTGTTAAAAGCGCAGGAGGAACGGGAAAGCAACTGTGTCAAGACAGCTTTTAGTCATCAAATTTTAAAGCGGCCGCACACCGTCGCTTTTCCGCCACGCCGAGCACTTTGAGCCACATAAAACAATCAACTACAAAAAGGCGACGTCTCATATTTTTACTGGCACATCAAAAGCGGAACTCATCATAAACAGAAAGAGCTAACTGCAATGAGCATCTCCGTCACGGTTGATGTTTGCATACCAAATTTAATTTCGAATCTTTTACCCGCCGTTTAGACGCAAACAGTAGGTAGGTAATGAATAATACATGTTTCACTCATACGTCGCTCCTTGCCTCTTCGGTGGGGCTATAAAACGGGAGATAGTAGGCTCACCCACCCTAGTAAGATTACTGTAGTTAGTATGAGAAATAATTTGTCAAGACTCACTGGTATGGTCACTGCCAGGCCGTCACTTTTCTAAAAGGAGTAACAAATATCGCAAACGAAAAATGTGGGTAAAAAACTTCTAGCGTTTAAAGCTAACAAATCTTACATCTTTCAATTTCAAGATTCGATATTGCTCTTTCGAGTGTCTCTTTGTTAATGATTCTTTGTTTATTCAAATTCTGTGAATACATTCACTTTTGGTAACGAAGGTTAAAGTTCATTAACATTTAAATAGCTGATTAAGTTTTAACCGTCTGTCTATGACGTTTTTATATTGAGAAAATGTAAAAAAAATCGTTAAAAAATTTAACAGCTAAATATTTAGCAGTTGGTAAAATGAAGCCTGATTCTTTCAAAAATAGCATTCAAGCGTTAATGTTTTATTAATTTCTATTCACTGACACGAATTAAAAATCTTACAATTTCATTTTACCGTTTAGATTTTAAAGTGTGTTCTGTCTTTCTCTCTGTAATCGCTGCGTTCGTGGCCCCACAGACGACAAGGCAATATAAAGCTTTGACGCTTTTCACTCGGAATGGCAAGCGGGTCTAAAGTTGGTT
The DNA here is from genome assembly GCA_943789525.1 of Agriphila geniculea. NCBI lineage: Eukaryota > Metazoa > Arthropoda > Insecta > Lepidoptera > Crambidae > Agriphila > Agriphila geniculea. The sequence goes on along the minus strand of OX038875.1, from coordinate 28,001,395 downwards.
CTTTACTGGCGCATCTGGACCGGGATCAAGTCTGTATTGAACGGCGTTATGCAAATATGACTTATCAGGAGTAGCCAATATCAGCATTAAATAATATCAGCTACATCAATAAATGTAACTCGAGATATAACTGTAAAATCTCAGTGTCTCGCAGAAAGAGATAATATTTTTCAATTCAATTTGTAGCGCTCATGGCGGAGCTTGACAGAATGATCGTACTCGATCACGTTTGATAAGCAACGCTCGGTCCGGCCAGGTGTCGGATGGGTGGCCGTTAAGTGGCATTACAACTGAGCGCTTCCGTGCTGCGGAGGGCACGTTAAACCGTCGGTACCGGCTGTTGTCATCTGATAATAGTCATTAAGCCAAGTTAGAGGCCTTACAGGCGGCTTCATAAACTAGCACCAGAGGTGGCCACTATTCCTCATACGATAAGAAGGAGAAGAAGAAGAATTTGAGAATCATCTAGATGTGAAATAAAAAGAAAAAAATCATAAGAGTTTAACTACATAGATTAAAAAGTATGAAATATATCTCTTCACACGTACAAAGTAAGCCCATGGCTTTCTGTTTCCATTTTATTTCCGTTGTTATTCCGTGGTTTTTCTTTCTGTATTATAGACTTAAAACAAAATTTTTACATCAACACGCCAGCACAAAGCGAAATGACATTTTCATATTACACTAACAATCATATTCCAGTCATTTACACAACAAATTCTCATAAAGTGACTCAAAATCTGCGAGCCAAAAATAACGTGTAATGTGCAATTGCAATTTCAACCGGCTAATTGTGAAAGTCCCAACTGCGGCCGGGCGCGTACGTCACCGCACTTTATGCTGTCCGGCCGCTGTCGTGATTTGCTTTGTTTGCGACTGTGATTTTGAAATATATTTAGCTTTTCATAGGCACGTGTTTTAAGGGTTCCGTAGCCTACTGGCAAAAACGGAACCCTTATAGATTCGTCATGTCTGTCTGTCCTTCCGTATGTCACAGCCACTTTATTCCGAAACTATTAAGATTACACAGTTGAAACATGGTACGTATATGTATTCTGTAAATCGCTTTACGATTTTTATACTAAAATAAAAATATTCAAAAGGGGGCCTCCCCATACATTAAACTGGAACTGAAAAATATGTTTTTCATCAAACCTATACGTGCGGGGTGTCTATATAGGTAGATAGGTCTTTAAAAATGATTATTGAGGTTTTAAAAACTATTTTTTGTCAAAGTTAACCATGTGAAAGATATACTCTTCCGAAGTGGTAAAATGATAGTGGTGTTAAATAAGGCATCATCATCATCATATCAGCCGCACGTCACCCACTGCTAGGTATAGGCCTCCCCTAAGGATCTCCATGACGATCGGTCCTGCGCTGCCTGCATCCAGTGGCTTCCCGTGACCTTCACCAGATCGTCGGTCCACCTTGTCGGGGGCCTACTCACGGAGCGTTGTCCAGTACGCGGTCGTTATTCCAGAACCTTTACGCCCCAACAGCCATTAGTTCTTCTCGCTATTGTGTCCTGCCCATTGCCACTTCAGCTGAGCAATCTTTCGATCGATGTCGGTTACTTTAGTTCTCCTGCGGATCTCCTCGTTTCTGATTCGATCACGCAAGGAAACGCCGAGCAAGGCCTCGCTATTGCATGCTGGGTGACCTTAAGCCTCCTTATGAGACCCATAATTAGCGACCACGTTTCACTGCCGTAAGTCATCACTGGCAACTAGTGGCAACACACACTGTTCATAGACTTTCATTTAGAGACAGTGAGGTAAGTCGGACGCGAAGATTTTTCGAAGCTTCCCGAATGCTGCCCACCCGAGTTGGATTCGACCAGAGATCTCTTTCTCAAAGTTGGATTAACCTAACTAGATTGCCTGTCTTAGGTATACGTAATGGTCAACAACTTTGTGTGGTGTTCCCAACATGAACTGGAGGGTACAACATGGGCATTTGACATAATTTTCGTCTTATCCATGTTCATCCTGAGACCCACTCTTTGGGAAGCACTACGGAGATCTTCGAGCATTGTGTTCAGGTCTTCCATGGTCTCAGCCATAAGGACTATATCATCGGCAAAACGAAGGTGTGTTAGGTACTGGCCATGTTGATGCCGAGTCCTTTCCAGTCTAAGAGTTTTAAGATGTCCTCCAACGCAGCTGTGAACAGTTTCGGATAAATAACATCTCCCTGTCTCACACCTCGCTGCAGTTGGATAGGATTTGTTCTCTGGTTCAGTACTCGGATCGACATGGTGGCATTTTTGTATAAGTACTTCAACACCTCGATATACCTATAGTCCACTTGGCACCTTTGGAGAGACTGCAGCACCACCCAGGTTTCAATCGAATCAAAGGCTTTCTCATAATCCACGAATGCCAAGCATAGTGGCAGATTATACTCCTCGGTCTTCTGTATAACCTGCCGCTGCGTATGGATGTGGTCTATGGTGCTAAAGACTTTTCTAAACCCGGCTTGTTCAGGAGATTCGAAGACGTTGAACTTGCGAGCGAGACGATTCGAAAGAACTCTCGAAAACAACTTATAGACATGGCTCAGAAGTGAGATGGGTCTCAGGGTCTGTAGTTCTTTAAGATGGACTTGTCACCCTTTTTACCCGACTGCAAGAGGGTTATGTTTTTCGCGCGTATCTTGTAAGTTTGTATGTAATACTAGCTTCTGCCCGCGACTTCGTCCGCGTGGATGTTAGAGAAAATCCTTAGAGAACCTTCAACCAGGATCTGACCAGTCATTTTTACGTTTCCGGTTCCGGTTCCCGTTCTGTTCCCGTCCGTTCCCGTCCCTTTCCTGTCCCGTTCTCGTACCCCTTCCGATGCCATTCCCGTTCCCGTCCCGTTACCGTCCCGTTCTCGTTCCCGTTCCCGTACCGTTCTCGTCCCGTTCCATACCCGTTTCTTTTCCGTTTTATTCCCGTTCCGTTCCCATTCCGTCCCGTTCCGTTCTTGTTCCCGTTCCGTACCCGTCCCGTACCCCTTCCGGTTCCCGTTCCCATTCCCGTTCCCATCCCCGTCCCGTTCCGTTCCCGTCCCCGTCTCGTCCTGTTCCCGTTCCCATCCGGTTCCCGTTCCATTCCCGTTCCCGTTCCCGTCCCGTTCTCGTACCATTCCGTTCCCATTCCGTTCCCGATCCTTTCCCCTCCGTTCCCGTGCCATTCCTTTACCGTTCCCGTCCCGTTTTCGTTCCCGTATCGTTCCCGTTTCGTTCCCGATTCGTTCCCGTTCCATTTCCATTCCGTTCCGTCCCTTTCCGTTCCCGTTTGGTTCCCGTTCGCGTCCCATTCCCGTCCCGTACTCCTTACTCTTCCGTTCCTTTTCCCGGTACCGTTCCCGTCCCGTTCTTGTCCCTTTCTCTTTCCCGTTCCATTCCCGTTCCTTTTTCGTTTCGTTCCCGTTCCTATTACGTTCCCGTTTCATTCCCGTTCCCTTCCCGTTCCGTTTCCGTAGCGGCCCGTTCCGTTCCCGTCCCGTTCTCGTCCTGTTTCCGTTCCCGTTCCTGTTCCTGTGCCCGTGCCCGTGCCCGTGCCTGTTCTCGTTCCCGTTACCTGGATGTGCATATCCAGGTACAGGTCCATGATGTGTCATGTCCACCGTGTTGGACTTCAAAATAAATGTCATTTTCGCAATCACCATCCCATGAAACCTCAAGAACGACATCCACATCGATTTTCATGTTTACTTACCCCATTTACACCCTAAGGGACGGTTTTCAAAATTACAAAATATGTGATTGCCTATTTATTTTTAGACAGGCTCCTATGAATTTTAAAGTTATAATGTCTACTTTATATTCTTTTTCCATACATTTGAACCTCATTTTCACCCCTTTAGGGGTTAAATCATGTCCACCGTGTTGGACTTCAAAATAAATCTCATTTTCGTAAACACCATCCCATAAAACCTCAAGAACGACCTCCACATCGATTTTTATGTTTACTCACCCCATTTACCCTCTAAGGGGTTGATTTTCAAAATCAAAAAATATATGTTTGCTTATTTATTTTTAGACGTGCTCCTACGAAGTTTAAAGTTGTAATGGACATTTAATATTTTTTTCCATACAAAATTTGAACCCCATTTTCACCCCTTGAGGGTTAGATCATGTCCACCGTGTTGGACTTCAAAATAAATGTCATTTTTGCAATCGTCATCCCAGAAAACCCCAATAACGACATCCGTATCTATTTTTAGGTTTACTCATCCCATTTACCCCCTTAGGGGTTTACTTTCAAAATCACAAAAAATATGTTTGCTTATTTATTTTTAGACGTGCTCCTACGAAGTTTAAAGTTGTAATGTCCATTTAATATTATTTTTCCATACAAAATTTGAACCCCATTTTCACCCCTTGAGGGGTCATATCATGTCCACCGTTTTGGACTTTAAAATAAATGTCATTTTTGCAATCGTCATCCCAGAAAACCCCAATAACGACATCCATATCTATTTTTAGGTTTATTTACCCCTTTTCACCCCTATTTCATCCCCGTAGGGGTTGAAATACTAACAATAACAATATACGTTGCGTTAGATTTCCATCCATAAGCATAAAATATATATTTTAGCAATTTTGACTTCGAAAATAAAGGATTTTCTTTTGACTCCTTCGGGGGTAGAATTTTAAAAAACGCTGAGACCCGTATATATTAATTTTCAATCGTCAGCCTAAACACAAAATTTAACGATCCTAGCTTCAAAACTGAGCTTTCATACAAACTTTCATCCCTTATTTCATCCCCTTAGGGATAGAATTTTCAAAAATCCTTCCTTAGTGGATGCCTACACTGTATAAGGTATCTGTGTGCAAAATTTCAAGTCTCTAGGTCCAGCGGTTTGGGCTGTGCGTTGATAGATCAGTCAGTCAGTCAGTCAGTCAGTCAGTCAGTCATTCAGTCATTCAGTTTACGATTTTATATATTAAGATTCTTTATTACCTCATATCTTTTAAACTGCTGAACGGATTTCCATGATTAACATATCGTTAGATTTGTCTTGCCAGCCCAAGTGTTCTTAAGAAAGTGGCGTTATAAATGGCGTTTTTTTTAGAATACTGCAATATTTAAAGAACAAAATCACCTCACTTATGTTCCATGCCTTCGGCGTTTTGCCCTCGATGATGACGGAATTGAAGAGTTTCTGGAGGATTTTGAGTATCGGCTTACCGCCCGCTCTCAGAAGATCCGTAGTGATTCCAATATTTTTTTGATTTAAATTGAAATAAGGCATGGTATATGGTAACTAGGGAACCCTACTACGCGTGGCCCGACATGCGCTTGGCCAGTTCTATTACAAATAGAGCGTTCACTGATCGGCTCCGCAACGCAAGCATATTGCATCAAAATAACTGCTCCATGTGTAGCAGACCAGTGAATGCACTTTGTACGTTTTGTTTGATGCGAAGTTTTGACACTTTGACAGTGCTTTTGATACCACCAAGAATATTATTGACGCTTTGTTAACCTTACCCTTGTAACCGCTTCTGTGGTCTAGTGGTTCGCCCACCCGTGTAAAACGCAGGGGTCCCGGGTTCGATTTCCAGGAGGGGGGTACATTTTTACTCGGTTTGCAAAGTAGGACTTATTTCAAGTCCGCCTGGCTAGCTACCACCATCTTACCTAAGTCTGACGCCATAACAACAATTTAAAATTTATGGTGTTCCGGCAGTTAGAGATAAGATAGCCAGTTCTTCAGTGGTGCGGATCCTGGCTGTAGTGCGCTTCCACCTTCGGCCTTATCATCACTTAACTTCAGGTGAGGTGAAGGCCAAGCACTTTCCCGTTGTGCAAAAAAAATCATTTCCAGATGAGATCCATAGAATCTTAAAAATATCTGTCTGAATAAAACAAAAATAATGATCCAATCAACTTGGAACGTTTTAAAACATTACTATTTTAATATTAATAAAATAAAAAAATCATTTTTAATAGCAATTTTTAATATTTCGATCAAGTTCCATGTACTTTGTTATGTTGAATGTAAATCATAATTGTAAAAATAAACGATTCAAAACGTTTAAACTGGTAGGAACACACAGTTATCTAATTACGAAACGATCCATCACTTTTGTATTTTTTATAATGAAGCCCTTTTTAAAATTATACAACGTACTATGCAATAGATACTTCAATATATTATAAATAATTAGTAAAGTAAATTTAATCAGAAATTAATGTGCTATTCACATATTCTATACAGGGTGGATTTTTGAGACGGTACATTAAGGGCAGGTACCTTAACCGTTTTAGTTACAGGAAAACGTTCCTAGGAGACCATCCTTATACCTAAGTTACATACCTACAAAAGATAGTTGATATGTTGATAAGTAGCTTAGTTAGAAGAGATAAATCAAATTAAACACAACATGAAATAAAATTTTATAAATTAGGTAATTAAGTACATGTTTTTCTTTCTTTCTAATTTTATCAAAAAAGAAATGAAATTTATTCTCGATTATGTAAAACGTATTTGCACTAGGTCTATAACATACTCCAAAGTCGCAACTTAATATGCAACTGCAAATAATTAATATATTTCTATCTTTCTTAATTTTTCAACAATGATCTTCGATTATTATTTAAAACTTACTTACACTAGGTAGTAAACAAAACACCTACTCTAAAGTAGCAACTTAATATGCAAGAACACATGGCTGCAACTCTTCAGGGTGTTATTCCAGAAACTTCCGCACTCAATACACGCTTGTTGGTGTATTGTTTGTCGGAATTGCGAACCAAAAATTCTCCGCTGCTGGCTGTACTGAATTTTATCGCCTAATCTGGTCCGCGCCGAGCGCACGCGGTCGCGTATTTCTCGTCAGTTTATGCAGGCATTGCTATTAGGCTATAGCTTTGTTTTTGGGTGTATGGAATACACAATATGTGACACTAGAGTAATTTTGCTGGTGCGTTGTAATTATATTAGAGGGTTTATATTGCAGAAGAATAGAGTTAAACGACCGTTTGTCGCTGAAGTTCACTTGCTCTCGTGAACTATGTTAACGAATGACGCAATCAGATAAAGCATCCAAAAAAATATATGACATTATGACAAATTTTCATGTTGTGACCTCTATATAACGGGTGTAACAAGACCTTCAACGAAGCCGAAGTCCACGTATTCCGCCCATCATCAGGATCATTTTCTCTTTTTCAGTCTTTTAGACTATACCTGGGAAACCAATAGCTACGAATTTATTGAAGGTCAAAGTCAAATTTTTTTATTTTTTTTTAAATCTTATTTTATTCGTTATTGCCTACTTTTTGTCCAATGAAACATTATCAAAATTTTAAGTATTTCGTATCAAACAATGGCTTCAAAACGTCGTCACTCTATGTATCTCATGAGCACGCCCATAAACGCTGCCTTTCAACTCGGCCGCACGCAGCAGCTGTGTAGCATACACTCGCAGGCGCGGTCTGTTGTACGCGTTACATTGCGTGGTAAAGTATGCAATGCTTTTTTAACACCAAAAATCAAAATCGTTTCCCAGCAATAGTTTTGAACAGAAATGGTCCTGATGATGGGCAGAATACGTAGACCTCGGCTTCGTCGAAGGTCTTGTTACACCCGGTATGTACGAACTAGCGGCCGCCCGCGGTTTTACTCGCGTGGTTCCCGTTCCCGTTAAAATATCGGGATAAAAAGTATTTTGTGTTTTAATATAGGCTATTTACTGTGTGCTTTATTTATCTGTGTGCCAAATTTCAACTAAATCCGTTCAGTAGTTTTTGCGTGATTGAGGAACAAACATCCAAACCCACAAAATTTCACATTTATAATATTAAGTAGGAAGTGGAATGATATGTACGAATGATTTATCAAACAAACTATTTAATCTAAGACTGCAAGTACTGCTATTCCTTGAGCTATCTATTTTTCCAACGCACCACGCGCCATCTATCATAGCAGATTGGCAATACGGAAGGTGGCGACTGGCAAATGGCTGCTGCCAGCCGCTGATGATGGACGGTATTGCCAATACTTCACGGGTATCGCGATCCAAACGGCACATTTCCCATTTCAACACTGAGACACGACTCTTGGACAATTTATGCAACTTTTATAGATTAAAAATAGAATTAATTTTGACATCAATATACGTATTTGTCTGCCAGTAAGGCCGACACGACGTCTCGCAACGTGCAACAACGTGTCGTGTCGTAGAAATTCACGAGGCACTTCTGCGTCTGTTGCTTCTGCGGAATAGACACAAAAAAGATTCTATAAATATTCAGATTTTCAAAAACTACTTCAGTAATACATTGTTATTTTCAAAGTATATCTAAAAACGAAAAGGGGTGTTCAGACCACGTTAATGAACAACTTTTACTATGGGGCCAACCACGAAATCGCGAAAACAAAATCAGTTGTTCCATAGAAAAGTACAATATCGACTCAACTATAATGTATGGAACAGCTGATTTTTTGAACACCCCTTTTCATTTTTAGATATACTTTGAAAATAACGGTATATAAAAATATCGATGAAATAATGCAACTGCAGCGTATTGTACGTGTCTGTCACTATCTATCATACTATGGGTAATTGCAATGCGAGGCGCGGATGGATCGGGAGACTGCTAGAACGCAATGAAGATTGAACGATTGAAGAATTTTAAAATTTACACAAAGATTCACTCCTCAGACAATGCAATTTTATAAACCCTAATCAATCTAAATCATCATAGGTACCTAGTTATTATTTCGTTAAAATATTTCGAACGGATGTGCTATTCGTCCTTTGATGAAATGCATAAAATAGCAATATAGAAAAGAGCTGTACAAAGGTCTCCAGTTGCTTTACCACGAATTTAAACCAAGAAATTAATCTTCACCACGTTCGGCCTTATACTGCTCGAAGGTCGCGGGGATCCGTAAGGGGCCTGAAAAACCCCATCGTACCCATGGATCAACCGCTTTGCACAATCAGTTGTACCGCAGGTACATGCTTCGAAAATTTTGACTGTGATTTTTGTACCACCAAGTATTTAATCACTATCTAAATATACTATTGGGGGGCTGGGTTGCTATAATTGCCACGATTGGCAGGCAATCGCAGTAGGCCATGGTTTCTTAGAGACACTGCTGCCCGTCTCCTGATGGCTGTGTTCCCTTAGTCGCCTTTTATGACATCCACGGGATGAGGAGGGGTAGTGCTATTTTAAGCCGGCACATAAACGGCGTACTAGTACATAATACTATCAAGAATCTATGTTTGACCTTATGAGTAAGAAAATTGAACCAATAATTATTTTGTATCTCGAGTATTAAAACGAGTGACAAATCATAAAGAGAGTCCACCCACGAGAGATAATCGCAGAGCGATTTTTTTTGTCGCAGAGTATAGGATATAGAGTTCAAACCTTACTGTAACGCCCACGAGCTACAAAAAGTCGCCCACAAAATTGCTCACAAAATTAGACAATTATGGACGAGCTTTGTAGAGACTATTTCTCTTGAACACCATTACGAAACACGTTATTAATTTCTAAAGAATGAATGCAATTTTACAATGCAACAGAATTCCCGCATTGTTATTGTCTCGGCGAAAGAAAATCCTGTTATGTGGTTTCTGCACAGAAACAAGGTTAGCTTTGCAATGTGTGACGTCTAAAATAATTTTTATACATTTTATTTTCATACTTTTTTACTTGTTTATGACCGTAATGTTAAGTTTTGTGTCGCTATTTCACTACGTAGTATAAAACAAAGTCGCTTCCCGCTGTCTGTCCAGCTATGTATGCCTAGATCTTTAAAACTACGCAACGGATTTTGATGCGGTTTTTTTAATAGATAGAGTGATTCAAGATGTTTATAATACATGGTGTCAAATTCCACACCACACCGAAGCAAAGCGAGGGCGGGTCGCTAGTTTATTATAATTACAGAACAAAAAAGTTATTCAGAAACCATTTTGGACAACTTGAATCGTTTTTTATTTTTATTTTATTTATTTTACTTTGGACAACAGACGGCCATTTACAAAATATGTTGTATTATACAGTAATCTAAAGGAAGACCTTAAGTGTCAACAAATAAGAATAACTATATTCAAATCAATTACATTACTATCTATACTTATTAAGTTTGCCACAGAACGGGAACGGGTTTGCGGAAATTATTCTGTAAACTCAAATATTGCCTTACTCAAAAGATTTTAAATCGTAGGTACACAGGTTCATGATAACAAAAAAAGAAAACAAAGCATCGATTTTAAGTCTTTTTTGCACATCAATATTAGTACCGGTTTTGAATTTCATTTCGCATTTAGCAAAAACAATAAACTATTTTCTTCTCATAAAAGCTACACGTCTTTATTGAAACGTTCGTGAGTGAGCAAAAAGTCAAATGTGGTGTCCAGCGATGATCCGGGAGCAAGGGCTCATGAAATATTAATGGCGCGGCCCGGCCGGTATGGTAATGGCCAATGAATGACGATTGTACGGTAATTGGCCACTAGGTACACTGATTTCAGGAGGAATATACAAGTTCGTCAGTTGTGTGTTTTTAAAGTTTGAAGCCGCTATGTGTAGATGTGATTTTCAGGTGGTAGTGTACAGAAAGTAATTTCATCTCATCATTTTGTTGGTCTTTTCTAACAGATTTAACTGAAAGACATCAATTCTACTAATAATTAAACAAAGTTTGTGTATGTATTTGTTATCTATTTATGTCTGGACGGATTTGGATAAAATTTGGTTGGTAGACAGATTAGGACCTGGATTAACTTATATATTATATTTACGTTACTTTTTATCCTAGTCAAAAGTCCACGCGGATTAAGTTGCGGGTGGCCGCTAAAGTAATATGTTTTTCAACACACTTGCTCGTAAAGTGAGCCCTAATACATCGCTTTTAGGGCCATAAACCGAGCTATAACAAATGCGTGCAATAATATATAAAACACTAGGTTGTTATAGAATTATCCCTACAAAGTTAAATTAGTACCTTACTGCAAGTTCTATGCGAGTAAACAGAGCATTCCCAATTTAATTGGGTTATACAGTTATTTTTTTTAGTAACAACAAAGGGGTTTTATGCCGCTGAAAGTTCATATTCATTTTTGAAATAAATAAATGTGTAAGTCTTTAATTAAGTCAAACAAATATTTATTATTATAAAATTATTCATAATTCATAATATTTTGTTATAAAATATTAAAATATTTGCATTTTATCACTTAAAATTATAGTTTTGAAGTAGGCTGTACGCTCACTCACCCCTTTGTTCGCAAAATATTCTTGCATTGGGCGTGTGAAAAAAACAAAAAAAAACTTACGCACCTTTTCCCATAATTGTCATATTTTGTTTTTGTCGTATTTGTTGCTGTGTGGTAAATTACTTTGCATTTTCCTCGCAAATGTGTTGAAAAACGTCGTATGAAACTCGTGAGCTTTTACTCATTGCACACTCGGCTGAGTTACGCCCTCGCCTGCGGCTCGGCCTGCAACCCACAGCCTTGTGTGCAATGACCAACCTAAGCTAACTTGTCTCATAATGTACTATTTCAACACACTTGCTCGTAAAGTGAGCCCTAATACATCGCTTTTAGGGCCATAAACTGAGCTATAACAAACGCGTGCAATAATATATAAAACACTAGGTTGTTATAGAATTAGCCCTACAAAGTTAAATTAGTACCTTATTGCAAGTTCTATGCGAGTAAACAGAGCATTCCCAATTTAACCGGGTAATACAGTTATTTTTTTTAGTAACAACAAAGAGGTTTTATGCCGGTGAAAATTCATATTCATTTTTGAAATAAATAAATGTGTAAGTCCTTAATTAAGTCAATCAAATATTTATTATTATTAGATTATTCATAATTCACAATATTTTGTTATAAAATATTAAAATATTTGCATTTTATCACTTAAAATTATAATTTTGAAGTAAGCTGTATGCTCATTCACCCCTTTGTTCGCAAAAACATTCTTGCATTGGGTGTGTGAAAAAAAAACAAAAAAAAACCTGCGCGCCTTTTCCCATAGTTGTCATATTTTGTTTTTGTCGTATTTGTTGCTGTGTGGTAAATCACTTTGTTTTTTCCTCGCAAATGTGTTGAAAAACGTCGTATGAAACTCGTGAGCTCTTACTTATTGCACACTCGGCTGAGTTACGCCCTCGCCTGCGGCTCGGGCTGCAACCCACAGTCTTGTGTGCAATAAGCAACCTAAGCTAACTTGTATCATAATGTACTATTACCGCACGCCGGCGCTGTGCGTTTTTGTTTACGTGCGTTTTTTGTAATTTCTACCGCTTCCGCCCGCGACTTCATCCGCATGGACAGTAGAAAAATACACCGACCAGTTTAAAATGACCTTTTTAGTGTATGAAAGCTAGTACTACGGAGAGTTCAAGCTGTTTCCTTGGGTCCAACCACCTGAATTTAATGAAACATAGTTTATATTTTAAGTTGGACCTCAATCTACTAAACTGTGAAAAGCCCATCAAAATTAGTTTAGCGGATTTTGCGTAATTCGCGCTAAAATATTTAGAATTTACAGTTTTATTATATGTATAGATTACCATTTCAGTGGTACCTATAATGTTTTCTCGCAAATGTATTGAAAAACGTAGTATGGCACACGGTTGTTAAGGTTTTTTAAAACCTCCTTACCAACCTTGTATCATAAACTACTATTTGGTGTCTTGGCCGATTTGGTACGTGTCGGCCAGTATTGTAATGAATGACCCATCAATAAATAACCCATGACCGATGATAAAAACTGTAAGTAAAAATAAAACTATACAAATTATCCCCATTTTTCTAAAGAAGTGCTAATGCCCTCTTTCCCAAAGATGTACTAAAAAGTCTTCAACAGTTGATTTCAAAGGATAAACCTTCAGATAAGATGCTCAAACGGCGAAGAAATATTATTCGATAATTCGGAGGAAATGGCACAAGGAGAAAAACTCCGGGACAATAAACAGGGTATATTCAAATGAGGGGGCTCCCGCGGGACGCGCGCGGGCGAGAAAACAATGATAATATTACAAACTTATTTAGGATGGGGCTACGCAACACGCTACTGGTTATTTTTTTAAGCAAATATGTTAGATAAATGACTTCATTGAATTGAAGACGATTAAGAGGAAACACCACGGTCGAGAGAATTAAAAAATTCTTATAGAAAGTTGACAAAATCAACGTTTCGTAGCCCCTGTTTCCTCATCCAATACTAGACCGATTTATATACATTTTTCATCAAAAAGTAAAGGTATGTTTTGACTGTGTTCCTATGTTTAGCTTTTCCTTCATAATATCGTCAAACTGGATGTCTAAACAAGGTTTTAAACTTTAAAAGTATATGATATCCCACAATAAAATTATACAATGAGTTTGGTGTTCTATCAGTGCGCCAATTATTTATTAAATCTATTATACTAAGACAACATCGTAAACCACCACCTCAAATCACATCTCGAATACGTGTTTCTCCCGTTTACCTTGTACCTGGAACTAGAACTGTATTCTCGCGCAGCTTCCACTTTTACCTGGGCCCCTGGCTCTATAACAAAATTTGTCGCATACATGAACCATTGCGTGACAAAGATTACTATAATTGCAAAATATCAATATCGGGTTTTTTATCTTCAATGGATTACACAGCTACAGAGGAGTTATTGATATAGTATGAGGTACGTGCAAGATACACATTAATATATAAAATAGTTAAATATATAAAATCAACACAATTATTTATATATACATGATAATAAAAACTAAAAATGAACTTTTATTCACACACTTACGAGTAAATTATACTACACATGTAATTATATATTTCTACAAATTATGTGGGTATATTAAATACATTGTTTTTAATATGTATTTGGTTTATAATAATACACATTGTGTGTGCATATCATAATATAAACAAATAATATATATATATACATATTTATATATAAATACCTAACCAAAATATATAAAACAAACTTATTATCTAAACATTTAAAAATAAAACTAAATAATGGTATAAAGTTGACACATTAATATTAGTAAGTTGAGTTTAGTTTAGCTAAGTTAATTTGATCTGTTCACCTTGCGTATACTGTAAACTTATGTTGGCTACTAGTAGACGACGATACTACTCTGCCGCAACACAGTTTTTTAACTAGTGTGGAGGGTAGCTGTCATTATCTGCTACCGCTGTTACTATTCTATCTTCATTGTTAATGAAAATAATATCATTGTGAATGGACAAATAAAGTTATTATTATTATTAAACAATAGCATTTTTTTTAGGTTTTTGAAGTTGAATATCTCTTTTAATAATTAATTTATGAAAAAAGGGAAAACATATGAACAAGATTTCCTATAATGGACCTTTAATCGTGGTCTAGTCCAGGCAAAATAAAATTTTGATCACATTAAATCCTACAGTTCATTTTCGTTTTTCTAAATAAGGTTTAGGGTTATTATAACATCGTACTATGGCTGCTTTTCCTCTCCACCATAAGCGTTATGAGATATAGGTAAAAAATACCTAACTTCTGGAAAGTAATGTTCATAAAATCCTACAGTGGAGATTTATGATGCGTTTGTTTATTTACATACTTAATATTTAATTAAAAAATAATCACTGATTTCATGTTTAAAGTTAAGGAGATAGGGTACGTTACAATCATATTTTTGGAGAAAGTATAGTAATGTATCTTAATAAATCGTACACAAGGTGTACACATTTTTTTATAACATGTTTTTAAGCTTAATCCAGGAGCATCTTTAAGTTTTCACTCCAGTGACTTTAATGTATCTAGTGATTTTTATGTTTTTACGTGGTTTTTGCCATTTATTTTAGTCAACAAAAAATCCTACACCAAATATTTTATCTCGTCTTCATTTCTACCCTTGCAATAAACCCTCATAAAAAAAATCACCAGCTTTAATGAGTAGCATACGAAGTTTTAGCCATTAATAGCTGTAGTTGAATTGCGCATCAATCGGACGGAGTCAAGTGACAGATCGAAAATATCATTTCGTCCCCAATACATAATAGTTTTATCGCTTGGCGGGTTTCTTAAGTTTTATTGTCTGCCACTCCTACCACTTGATCGTTTTTCACACTAAATTGGTTGCAACTGTTTGCATCGAGTTGCGAGAAGTTCGGGTTAGTAGATAAGTTAAAGTCCGCTAAAGTCGGATCTGCTGCGCTTAATTTTCAACAAAACATGTTGAAAAAACATTGTTTTCAAAACATGTTTGGCATAACCGCACGTCCGCTGCGCCTAGGTTTTGTTTTGAAAACATGTTTTGTTAGAAAATTTGCGTCCAATCACGGCTCATCCCAATCACCATAACATCCCAAAGTAGCGGTCTTTCTCTGAGTAACTCAATTAAAAATAAAGTATTCTCCTTATTCCACTCCATCACTAAGAAAATTACACCAATCCATCGAAACTCAAATCACACAATGGCACACGAACGCAGGCGAAACGTCTGCATCTAGTGAGCGCTAACACAAAATGAGTTACTTCCACTCCCCGCAGGCCAGAGCGGGGGATGTTTTCCGTTCGTCTCGGCAAACATGTTTTGTGTTTTTGCAAAACAAAACTCATAGGCCACGCCCCAAACATGTTGAGAAAACATTGTTTTGATGTTTGAAAACACAAAAACACGGCGCAGGAGACCCGGCCTTCGAAACAGCTGCATATATACGACGATAGAGTATCACTAGTATAGTATGAGCTCGCGCAGACCGGTGCAAGTGCAAGGACAGCAGGTATTCTCTCACTCACTCTCTCACTCACTTACACCCGCTCCCTCACGGACTGGGGTCGGTTCGCCTGTTCGGTGCTCTCTTTCATTCCTAGGGTGAAATGCCCTGAATTCGGCCACGTCAGCAATTTTAGAGATTAAATCTAAAATATTTATATCAAAATTAAAATTACAGCATTGTAATTTTTGTTATTTACGATTGCTACATGATTGTTCTTTATAATAATGGTAAGAAAATCAAGGAAACAATAATAATAAAATTAAGAAAAAATAAAATATGACGAGTGACCCAATTTTCCTAAATTCGGACGCGTATGTCCTTCATTCGACCCATTTTTCCCTAAATTCGGCTAAGGTGAAATAAGCACGTTAGTTAGGAACTTCAATTGTTTTTATTGACATTTAAATAAAATAATTAACATAATTATTATTCCGATCAACATTAATCATATTAGGCATAACAAAAATCAGCGAAAAATAAGCTTAAAAAATTATATCTAGTCCAATACTTGAATGCATTTATTGTATATTTATCAACATTAATAATTTTAGGCTTATTCAAAAACAACAAAAATATTTTTGGCTATATATTGTTCTTTATATGAGTATAACAACAATCATATCAAAATTATAAATGTTAATCAAAAACATTATTTATCAAAAATTCATAAACATAGTTAATACAGTCATGTTCACATTAATATTTTTAATGCTAGGTAGTTCTATTTTTATCAGTTAATATATTAATAATAGTTATTAAGGACTTTATAGATTTTATTCAGAAGTTTTTCGTTAATATTTATTATCAATATTACATTGATTACCATTAAATATTATATTTTAAAAATAAATTCAAATGTTGATTTGTGGTATCAAATATCAAAATTAAATTAATTTTAAGTTATTCAAAAGTTTTTATTTTTGTTTTATTTTTATTTTATTAAGGATATTTTTTATTTTATTATAAATAATTAAGTTCTTTTTTGGAGTGGAAAGTTTTTTCATTTAGATCTATAAGTATTGTAAATAAGAATTTCATTAGATTGGATGTCTGCAATATTTATAATATTTGTTTTATAAATTTCTTTTGCAGTAATCTATTATAGAAAAAAATAAGTATATGAGATCTGAGTTTAATTTAAATCATTTTATATTATTTGTATTATTATTTGTATTTTCAATAATTTTAATAATAATAATTATTAATCATAATAATAATTATATTAGACTTTTATTAAGTTTGACCGTTGTCCGAATATAAGATCATATTTATTATATTTTCGGCCACCCTTTCAAAAACGGCCGAAATTAGATTTTTGACTAGTTTTTAGGGTTCCGTACCCAAAGGGTAAAAACGAGACCCTATTACTAAGACTCCGCTGTCCGTCTGTCTGTCTGTCTGTCTGTCACCAGGCTGTATCTCATGAACCGTGATAGCTAGACAGTTGAAATTTTCACAGATGATGTATTTCTGTTGCCGCTTTAACAACAAATACTGAAAACAGAATAAAATAAATATTTAAGGGGGGCTCCTATATAACAAACGTGTTTTTGCCGTTTTATGGTACGGAACCCTTCGTGCGCGAGTCCGACTCGCACTGGGCCGGTTTTTTTAATCCTAATTTTGGACAAGCTTTTATTAATTAACTAATAAAAATATATGAAAAAATATCACTTCAAATCATTCTTTGGTTAAGGTTTTATCACATAAATGCCAATGAATTGAGAAATCAGTAAGTATTTAAGTAGTAAAAGTATTTAAAATATTATTTCCCAGAACTTGCTCGTAACAAGAATTTGACACCAAAATGGTACAATGCGTGGCACAACGACGTAGGTCACTGGTCAGATCGTTACTGAGTGCAAACCATATGACTGCTTACTGCCATTTTTACAATTCTTAATCTATACATATAATAAATCTATAGAAAAGTTGAGTCTGTACAAAAGAAATAGTTTGAAAAAAAGTGATTAGATTGTTTAATAATTACCAGTAGAACCCATTTATAACATTTTTTGAATTTTGTCTGTTTGTCTGTATGTTGGTGCACTAAAAATGTAAAAAGCGCTAACTTAATACTAAATAATGTTTAAATACAAATATATGGTGTATCTTGCAAAATAATGAAATCTTTATTTCATCGCAATTGGTTCACTGAATCAAAAGTTAAACTAATTTAAAATTTACGATAAATTTTTGTTGTAATAATATCTTCGGGAATTATACTGTTAGAAAAACCGACCAGCTGGTGTATCCACATCTGGCACAGAATAATGGTCAATGGCTAAAAGTAAACAAAAACGTGTGGAGTTTTGGGTCTATTGTAATTTCTCAGAAACAAAATGCACATGCATGCAGTAAAATCAAAGCCAGCTTTCTATTATATTATTTTCTACTAGCTTCCGCTCGCGACTTCGTTCGCAAGGACATTCGAGAAAACCCTTCGGGAACCTTTAACCAGGATAAAAGTATTCTATGTTTTAACGTCCTGCCTCGCTAGGCAGCGCGCTTGGTGTGAACGTGCCTCGCGCATGGCAGGCCTCGGGTGAGCGTGAGTGCGATGTCGAGCGCGAGGCCTGCCACAACGCAAGCGGCAAACGCCCTGCCTTGCGAGGTTCGCCCACACCAAGCGTACTGCGTATCGAAGCAGGACGTTATATAGAATACTTTCATCCTGGTTAAAGGTTCCCTAAGGATTTTCTCGAACGTTTCCTCATCAAGTCGTATTTCTCAACCGATTCTCGTGAAATTTTGTAACCAGATTTAAAATATATATATAATTTTATCGTCAAGCCAGTTTTTGACTTTTTCAAAATGGCCGAGATATGTAAAAAAAAACGTATTTCAGCCCTGTTTTTCAGCGTGGTTTGTTCTCCTCTACAGATCGCATTTCTCAACCGATTCTCGTGAAATTTTGTGAGCAGGTTTGAAAATTATAAAGGCATTTTTGTCAGGCCAGTTTTTTGAAATATTTGATACCGTTCGAAAAACTGGTCCTAAAAAAATAAATAATTCACACATTTCGAAAATACAAAATTAGAAGCGCCATCTAGCTGTGAATATACCAAACAGCATGAACCCCACTATATGCTTGATAACCTCGTGGCGAGAGGGCGACATCTATATTTTTTTAACAATTTACTTTTTAATGCAAGGTCTACCTACAGCTCACTTAGCCACTACTTTATCTTAAATTACATAACTAATGTGAGGTAATTTCAATAAAAGGTTTTTAAATTACTTTGTTAGGTACTTTCTCTTACCCTTAACTGCCCTAACAACGGCTTACCTCAATTACTTGTTTTAGGGTACCTCAAAAGGAAAAACAGATACCTATCTTATCTTAGGATCACTTCGTTGTCATGGTCAATTACTTCCTTAAAAGGCCAGGTCCCTATTTCACAGACGTGACAATTGTAAGTGACCATGACAATTTGGTGTCCATGGCGTCAGCTAATTTAAATTTAAAAAATATACTGATCAAACTTCATAACACACAGATACCACAACGAACATCAAATTGTCATTGTAATTTACAATTGTCCTGTCTGTGAAATAGGGGCCAGGTATTGGGCAAGTCACCCTACTCAGTACTCGCGTCGAGTCCGAGAAATCCGTGTTGCAATTGATGGGTTTTTTTCAACTAAAAATAATTACGAAAATTCGTTTTTAGGGTTCCGTACCCAAAGGGTAAAAACGGGACCCTATTACTAAGACTCCGCTGTCCGTCTGTCTGTCTGTTTGTCTGTCTGTCACCAGGCTGTATCTCATGAACCGTGATAGCTAGAAAGTTGAAATTTTCACAGATGATGTATTTCTGTTGCCGCTATAACAACAAATACTAAAAACAAAATAAAATTAATATTTAAGGGGGGCTCCCATACAACAAACGTGTTTTTTTTGCCGTTTTTTCCTCGATATTAATAACGACAACAGGTAGACAGTTGAAATTTTCACAGATGATGTATTTTTGTTGCCGCTATAACAACAAATACTATAAACAGCATAAAATTAATATTTAAGGGGGGCCCATACAACAAACGTATTTTTTGCCGTTTTTTGGTACGGAACCCTTCGTGCGCGAGTCCAACTCGCACTTGGCCGGTTTCTTTTTTCCTATAGATTACGTCAACGAAAGATGAGATTGAAATGGTGGCGCCACTTTCCCTGTTTAATTAAGCAAACAGCTTGAATTAGTACAAACCATAAGAGACCTAGGAGTTACACTAGACTCTAAAATGCATTTTGATATACATGTATATAATATTATTAACAATGCCTTTAAGATGTATGGATTTGTAATGCGTATCAGCAAAAAATTTGCAAGTGCCTCGACATATCTGTGTCTATACAAATCATTGATAAGACCACAACTTGAGTATGCTGTGCCTATTTGGAATCCCTTTTATAATAAATATACAGACGCACTTGAAAGAGTGCAAAAGAAATTCTTACGTTGCATGCACTACAAGTGCGCTCGAAGTTCTATCACTTATGAACAGCTACTTCATAAGTATCAACTCATTAGCTTAAAACATAGACGTATTCAGCTTGGTACCAATATGTTGTATGATTTATGCCACAACAGGTATGATTGTGTCCCTATAATTAACAAAATATGCTACAAGATACCCACCAGAGTTCATACTCGTGCCCCTTGTCGATTGTTTGCAACGCCTCAATGCCGAACAAATGCTGGCAAACGCTCACCCCTACATAGGCTTGTGCACACATACAACGAGTCGTTTCACACAGTCGACATAGCGGCAACCCGACCAAGTTTATTTAAGAAAATGATACTGTCAATAATATGTAATAAGTAACTAAAAATATATTGTAACATTTTAACCATATTTAAAAGTTCATCCTTAAATTCAAAATTGTGTGTTTTTATTGATTTGATTTAGGTAATTTAAATTTAATTTAACATTTAGGCAATTAAATTTAGCTTTTTCATATATTGTTAGGAAGTTTAAACATTTTGTATCTTTGTTTATTTAATGTACCACTCTCATAGACTATGTTTGTTTTAATATGTGGTAAACGTTGCTGGTGACAAAGTAATCTATGTATATTGTACTTATTCTGTAAGAAATATTCAACTTTGTTACTGTTTGTTTAACCCCAATAAAGAGAAAAAAAAAAAAATTAACGTTTAGAGGTTAAGTCATTGGAAACTGACCTTAAAATAAGGCGCAAAATTAGTTCCATTTCCAATCGAGTCTCATCTTTCGTTGACCAAACTCAACGTAAATAAACCTTTTTTTTTGTTTATTTACTATAGGTAATTATATCTTGTCGCAAAAATGGTGCCACTTTGAGTAACCCTTATTTTGTTCCGATAGATCATCGAAACAATTTTTTGATCACTTATACAAATGTTGAAAAGTTACCGAAATAATCGTAATATTCGTAACCTTTTGTACCGGCTCGCGTCACTGTGCGCCACCCACCGCCGCGCACCGATTACCTACCTTACGCGCGTCCGTCCGTCCGTGCACTACCCACAGCTAATATTTATTTTCGTACATTTCTAGAAATCCTTTGGGAATAATTGGGGGATTACTTAATTTTAAAAAGTAAATACTTATTTAATATTTGACTTTTACGACTGTAGAATTAATGCTTCCTATATAAAAATTTATAAAACGCAATAAAAAAAAACTATAATAGTCACTTGAGTGAAAACTTTTGCTATTAATGTAGTAATTATAGGGAATGTTATGCTACAAAATCACTTATTTTATACTATTTGTTTCTGAGTTAGGATTTTTTATTTTTTATTGGCCTTTATGAAAAAATCCTCTGAAATGTAAGTGGTGATTTTGTAAGGTTTAGTTTCTAATGGTTTTAAGAAATTCATTAAGAAAATTCCCTTCATGTACGATTTAATCTCGATGTTATAAAATAACAACAGTCTTTAAACCACCTTTGTAAAAAAAACAACCTAGATATTTTGGGGAAAACTTGAAATTTATCATTGACAAGTTTATTTTAATCAAGTTTCCAAAAATCACCTCTGTAGGATATAATGTGATTTTCTCGAACAAAGTATTTTTCATTGCCCGGAGACTCGTGACACGCCGCGCGCCGTGGCGTCATCGGCGCTCGTAGGTACATAGCGCCTGCCATTCGTGCTCGCTCACCACTCTATATTACGCTCCGCCTTGCTGATAATTTTCGTAAATTTCGAGAAATCCTCTACTTAGAATTGAGGGATTACTTAATTTTAAGATGTTATTAATTATTACACTATATATTATTGAACTTTTACGACTGTAGAATTTATGCTGCATATTTAAAAATGAATAAAACGCATTTAATAAAAAACTATAATAGTCACCTGAGTGAAAATTTTGTTTTTAGTATAGTTAATTATAAGAAACTTTATACTGCAAAATCACTGATTTTTTAATATTTGTTTCTGTGTTATGATTTTTTTTTATTTATTAGCCTTTTTTGCAAATTCCTCTGAAATGTAAGTGGTGATTTTTGAGTTTTCATTTCTAATGGTTTTAAGAAATTCATATAGGATTGGAGCAAAACCAGTAAATGCTGAAGGATATTTTATTTATTATAACACTTCTTTACAGTCGTCTTTCGTCTTTTCCTTCCTCGACATGACTGCGTCACAGTAAAACAATATAATATCGAATCTCACTTCTAACATGCTCTCTTTCATCCATCTTGACGTCCCATCCCACACTCGGCCATCCTGCATTCAGGCTGCCCTCAGACTGACTCTAGTAGCTATATTCACAATCCTAAAACGTAACAAAACAAATTCACAACGCTATAACATAAAATCAAATGAAAGTCAACCTCATAATAACATAACAACACCTTAACCAAAACAAAACACTTACTACTCCCAAAAACTACTTAATATAAAACCATCCACCAACTTGGGACATAGCAGCTTTAAAAGGGAATGCTTCTTTAACCAAATCAATAGAACTGAATCGAAACAAAAATAAAACAAAGAAACTGATAAAAACTTACAAAGCGTCTGTATCAGCTGGCCAGGCTTTCATATAATCTGCCGACGTTGACGTCTTCCTTGAGCCTTCAGTGGAATCGTCCATCTTTTCCACTTCATACCTATCCTTCCCTTTGACCTTCACAACCCTGTATGGGCCAAGAAATTTAGGTTTGAGCTTCATCCCTACCCCAAACTGCGTTCTCTTAATAGCCACCACTTGACCAAGTCGGTATTGGGTGCTAACCTTCCTCTTTTTATTGAAACTTCTCATATTTTCCTCTTGAATTTTTAAAATCTGTAGCTTTGCTTTACGACGTTGTTCCTCTCTGCTTTCTGAATAGTTAACTCTGCCTTCTTGTTCCAGTAACTCATAAATTTTCAAATCTTGCTTCATTTTCATCTTTTTTCCTATCAGCAGTTCAAAAGGAGTACTATCAATGCTGCGGTGATAAGTACTATTTAAGGCACGTTGTAATCGACTTACATGCCTATACCATAGGGCTGGATCCTCGACGCATAACTTTGTCAAAATCGAGATAATCGTTCTATGCACACGTTCGACTTGTCCGTTCCCTCGCGGTACACCAGTCGCAATAGTGATATGTTGAATCCCTTCTTCCTCACAAAATTCCTTAAAATCCCCACTAGTAAATGCAGTTCCCTTATCCGTAACAACTTTACACGGGTTACCAAAATGTTGTTGGTAGATTTTTAACTTATCCAATACTTCTTTAGTTGTAGTACTTTTAGTCGGGAAAATCCACGTAAACTTAGTGAAAGCGTCAATAACAGTCAATATATAATTATACATCTTCTTCGTCTCCGTCATCGGTCCTAAATGATCAATATGTAAGGTGTGTAAAGGTACCTCCTGCTTGTCAATGGGGTTTAAAAATCTCTCTTGCTTTCCTTCTTTTCTAGTTGCCAACAAACATGGAATACAGTTTACAATAAAATCATCAATCTTTTTGCTCAAGTTTTCAATGTGATAGTCTTTACCAATCAATTCCATCATTTTCTTCTTAGCAAAATGACCATTGCTATGTACCTCCTTAAACACATTGTTTTCCATACTCCTCGGTACAACTAACTTCTTTTCTTCACCTTTATATAATAAATCCGAATCTAAAAAATAATCTTGATAGGGTCGCAACTTTAACACTTCCTTGATTGCATTCAAACTTCCATCCTGTTCCTGTGCATATCTAAGGTTGTCATGTAAAGTTGAAAAAATTACATTCACCCCAGGATTTCTACTAAGCGCGTCCGTATGTTTCATCTTACTTCCTTCCCTGTGTTCAATCGTAAATTCATAATCCTGTAAAAACATCACCCACCTAGCTACCATAGTTGACATAGCCAAATCTTTTTTTATTAATTGTCATTTGGAACGCTTTGCAATCTGTTACAACTTTGAATTTTATCCCAAATAAATAGTGTCTAAACTTCTTAATGGCTTCTACGACTGCCATTGCCTCTAGCACATAGCTCGCGTATTTACTCTGTTGCTGCGTCGTTTTCCGGCTCATATAATAGACTGGATGCAATTCCCCATCTTCACCACTTCTTTGCATTAAAATTGCAGAGTACGCAATAGCCGATGCATCTGTATGCAATTCCGTGGACAATCTCGGATCATAAATTTGCAACACTGGTCTGGATACTAGCTTCTCTTTTAATATTGCAAAACATCTTCTCTGTTCATCGGTGAACTTAAAATCCATGTCCTTCTTAAGCAAATCTGTCAACGGTTGCGCTAGCATACCAAAATTATAAATAAACTTACGAAAATAGGAACATAGTCCAATAAAACTTTGTAGTTGTTTTATATTCTGTGGCTCTGGAAACTTCATTACGGCTTCTATCTTTCCTGGTGCTGGTTTAACTTCCCCATTCTCTATCTCATGGCCCAAATACTCAACCTTCTTTACCAATAACTGACATTTCTTCCAGCTTATGTTCAAGCCATACTCAGAAGCTCTCCTCAACACCATAGACAAACGTTCAATTGCTTCATCCTCGTCCGCAGCTAAAATTAGCAAGTCATCAATAAAAATCAATAATATACCTCTTTCCATCAGATCCCTAAAGATAATACTGATAAATCGCGTGAAAACTTTAGGACATATCGATAGCCCAAACGGCGCACGCAAAAATTCATACTGTCCAGTTGAAGTCACAAACGCCGTATATTTGATTGAGTCCTCATGAACCTTCAGGTGAAAATACCCATTTTTCAAATCTAGAGCACTAAACACTTTGCTTGACCTGCACTTGTCAATCAAATCATCCACTATCGGTAAAGGATACTCATCTCTAACCATCTTTTTATTTATCAGCCTATAGTCAACACAAACTCTGGCACTACCATCTTTCTTTCTAACTACAACTAACGGGCTGGCATATTCTGACTGACTTACTCGAATAATGCCCTCATCGAGCCAATTAGCTACCTGCTCGTTCACTTCCGCTTGCTCCTTCAAAGCCAATCTTCTTGGTCGTTGGGAAACTGGTATATCATCTTTAAGAACAATTCGCAACTCTATCGGTGCTTCTTTCGTCTTCACAGCTTTATAATTCTCCACTAAACACCTCACCCGTCGTTGCGCGTCTTCACTCACCTCGTTACCTACAATATCAAGATCAGACACAACACAGGTTAGGTTACGCATCCACTGCTCATTACCCGGCAAAAGTAAAAGGTTATTACTATCATAAATCATTACAACATCTTTTAAAAACTGCTGCCCAAGTATGATGGGGTACGACATCGCACTACAAGGTACAATATAAAACAACACATTATTAAAGCTATAACCATCTACGTCAATTGTCGTATAAAAGCAACCTAAAGCCTGCACTCGTGCAGCTCCCAACCCATTAAATACCGTATAGCAATCTTCGACATCTTGTGTAGGCAAAGTGCTTTGAAAATAATCCATGCGTATCAGGTTAACATCGCTTCCCGAGTCAACCAAAGCTTGAA
The DNA here is from genome assembly GCA_943789525.1 of Agriphila geniculea. Taxonomy (NCBI): domain Eukaryota; kingdom Metazoa; phylum Arthropoda; class Insecta; order Lepidoptera; family Crambidae; genus Agriphila; species Agriphila geniculea. The sequence goes on along the minus strand of OX038875.1, from coordinate 27,975,679 downwards.
AAAGTTTATCGCACATTTTTACTTCTTTTATCGGCCTTCGTAAACTTGAATTTTCCATTTTGCTTCTGACAGTTGTCAGTGTCTCGTTTGACTTGACATTCTCGAAATACTTTGACTTGACGTTCACTGACAGTGGCAGTATCTCATTCCTTCCATAGACTTCAGAGGGTAAATCACTGTACTCATACTTCCCGTTGGTTTTGACCTCATTTCCATTGCTGCCAACTTGCAAAACCGGATCCGCACTTTCTGATTGGTTCGATTTAGAGTGAACATTGACACACATTGCTTTCGCCCCAGTGCCGCCAACATCACGCCGCCATGTCGTTGCACCACTCGTTCCTTGAACTGCGCCACTTTTCTTGTCATCGCCAACTTCACGTCGCCATTTCGTCGTTGCTGGTGTCTCAGCTGTCTCGGTCACTTTTTGCCTTCCGTCCTTCTCGCACTCTCTGGCTAAATGGCCGAATGAGTTACAACGGAATCACTTCGTACCATTCTTCTTGTTAGGGCATTCCGAAGCAACATGGTTCCTTTCTCCGCAGTTGTAACATGTCCGCTGAGAATTTTGATAATCATGATGATGATCTTGAGTATGATGATGCGGCCTAAATCTTTGATCTTGATGAGTTCTTCTCGTCTTATTCTTTACTTCTTCGTATATTCTTAATTTTTCTTTCAACTCGCTAAATGTAGTTACACCATATAACATAATTTTATTGGTTTCTCTGTCCAAAATTCCGTCGATAATGTATTTAATGATAACTTCGTAAGGCATCCTTCCGCGATTACCCAGCTCTTTCATCACGAGCATATAATCCAAACAACTTTCGTCGGCTCGCTTTGTTCTTTCGCTCATAATTTCATGTATAGCTTTTAAATCCACTTTATCCGGGAATTCCTTTAGTATGGCACCTTTCAACTCTTCCCAACTCCTAAAGGGGCGTTCGGCACGTAACCATAATTCCGCCGTACCAGTTAGTGATCTGCGCGCCACCAAGAGTTGCTGTAAAGGAGTCCATCTGAATATTTCGGCATTGCTTTCAAGATCTTCCACCCAGCGTGTCACCGGATAAGTATTGCTTCGCCCGCTGAACTTCGGGACTAGCTCCGCCGCCATTTGCATGAGCGAATTCCCTTCATGTTGGCCCTCAATATTTCTTTCGTCCTTTTCTTTCGTCGTCCCTCTAGGCATTTTCAATTTGATCCCGATCCCGGAGCGGCCCCCACTTATAGGATTGGAGCAAAACCAGTAAATGCTGAAGGATATTTTATTTATTATAACACTTCGTTACAGTCGTCTTTCGTCTTTTCCTTCCTCGACATGACTGCGTCACAGTAAAACAATATAATATCGAATCTCACTTCTAACATGCTCTCTTTCATCCATCTTGACGTCCCATCCCACATTCATAAAGGAAATTCCCTTTGTGTACGATTTAATCTCGATGTTTTAAGACAAAAACAATATTTAAACCACCGTTGTAAAAAAAGCACCCCAGATATTTTGGGGAAAACTTGAAATTTATCATTGACAAACTTATTTTAATCATGTTTCCAAAAATCACCTCTGTAGGATTTATTGTGATTTTTTCGAACAAAGTATTTTTCATTGCCCGGAGTAGTCACACAGTGGAGCAATATGTTTCCGCGCTGTTCCGCATATTGGCATTTGTAGCAAGACGTATACATTTATCCTAGTAAGATAAGGTGGTGCCGTAGCAGAACCGTAGCAACTCGTAGCGTCGTAGCAAGATGAGGTGTCATAACAATTATTTATTTATCAATCACTTTCTTATAGATGTTGAACTATAGTAACATCTAGCTTTTACAACAATACAAAATGAAGCCTAAATGCCATCAAAGCAATTGCTACGAATAAATGCGTAAAAATCTGACTCACAAATACTTTTAATTGTTTTAAATTGACATAAAATACATTCAAATAATTTCGCGACTTTACTTGCTATCTATTGAAAGTAACCATTATTTTCATGCAAAAACTCAAAAATAATAATTTTGTCCTCAAATTTAAGCAATGAGACCGTGGCCAAGATATTTATTGCTTTGTTTTATCTGCAATGATAAGCCCGCCAACTTGGTGGCCTATTCACAGAGCGCGGAGTAAATTCCGAAAAAAATTGTGCTACAGCGTAACCTTGAATATTTACGAGTCTCGAGCGAAAGGGTTGCGACGGATCCAAAATTGTCGCGCAATACAAGGCCGATATCAAGTGCTCTATTCTGAAGAAGCTTTGCTTATTTACTTTATTTTGCTCCTCAACAATAAAGTACACGTTAAAAATTATTATTTGAATCTTTCAAACATCATGTCTATCGATAGCCTACAAAATTATCGAAAAGCTCATCTTTTTTACTAAAAATAATTATACAGTGAAGCTGCAATGGGTGACCGTCTAGCAAAGTTACCATCAATTGAAGGAAATTAACTTAACTTTGTGCCGGATTATTCAGAATTTTTATCTAAATATAAAAATAAATGTTTCCTCTATTGGCAAGACCATTTTGAAAAAATATCTATAGATAAAGGCATATGGTATAAAACAATTCAAAATAAGCAATTCAAATAAATAATAAAAGAACACCTTGTGTTCTTACAACAATTATGAAGATTCTAACTGCGTAGATCAAATTGGTTTTTTGTTTTTCAGGTCATTTTGACTACTATAGACGCTCATATCACTTTAACGCTAACTTGACATACGATTCTTTAAAAAAACAAATAATTTATATAGTCACAACCAAAATTACGATACTTACTGATAATTTGTTGTGTAACAAATAGTTTTTAGGGTTTCGTACCCAAAGGGTAAAAACCCTATTACTAAGACTCCGCTGTCTGTCTGTCTGTCACCAGGATGTATCTCATAGAAAGTTGAAATTTTCATTGATGATGTATTTTTGTTGCCGCTATAACAACAAATACTGAAAACAGAATTAAATTAATATGTAAGGGGGGCTCCCATACAACAAACGTAATTTTTTTGCCGTTTTTTGGTACGGAACCCTTCGTGCGCGCGTCCGACTCGCACTTGGCCGGTTTTTTTTTAAATACAGTACCTATAAACCAAAATTAGCATGAAATAAAACACTTTTTAACGGATACCAGCGTGGGATTTATTGACGCATACGCTACTAAAGCATAGTGTAAGGGCTTGTTTCAGGTTTAAGGTAAAATTTCTTAGTTAGTGCTATCCAGGACCTGTAAAGCTAGCTCTAAGACTAACCTTTTAATTGAGAAACATATAAGTCGCTGCCTTGCATGAATAATAACACAACTCAATATTTACCGATTTCAACATAAGTCCACAGAAGAACATAAAATAGTCCTTATTTCATTACTAGCGGCCGCTCGCGACTTCGTCTGCGTGGAAAGGTTTTTTGCTATCCCGCGGGAACAATACATTTTTTCTGGATGAAAGGTACCCTATGTCCTTCTCTGTATCACTGACAACGTGTATGCAAAATTTCATGATGATCGGTTTAGTAGTTAGGACGTGAAGGCGTAACAAACAAACAAACAAACAAACAAACGGACTTTCGCATTTATAATATTAGTAAGGATGACTAAAACTCATAATCATTAGCTTTTTACGAGTTGTGTTATTATTCATGCAAAGCAGCAAAGTGTAAACCTCAAAATACGAAAATCCTATTTTTCCAAAATTTACACAGTGCTGAACGTCGACCAATTGAGCAGACAAACCAGGAAGAAGAATCACTCGTAAATCTTCCCCGAACAGGCGTACGGAGTGGCCCGCGCCGCCCAAGACAATCACCACACGAGATTACGCACGTAACCGCGGCGAAATCGCTCGCCATCACGCGCGCGTTTACGGTGCCGGTCACGTATGCGGCGCGGCGCCAGCGAATTAACATGGCGCGAGTGTGATGAAACGGACCTATTCTGTTTTGAGGTTTACTTACTGCAGTAGGAGGGTAAGGCTGCAATCAGACCGACCCGAACTCAACTCAAACTCACCTCAACCGCAGCCCACCTTGAAATACGATACATCGCTTACAATTTTGAGTCTCATGACATGACACATTAATAAGCTCCTGTATAATGTTGAGGTAAGTTCGGGTTAAGTTTGAGTTGAATTTGAGTTGAGTTCGTGTTAAGTGCGGGGTGTGTGCAGTTGCATCGACAAAATATAACGAAGCTTTATAATGTGTTATAAAACTCAAAATTGTTAGCGATGTATTTGTAGGAGTGGACTGCGGTTGAGTTTGAGTTGAGTTCGGGTTAAGGTCGGGTCGTGTGTTATCGCCTAAACGCAGCCTTAAACGCATTTGAAGTTTCAGGTAGCCGCGAAGTGTTCCATTGTGTGTGTGTTTATTTTATCATGTAAGTTACATGACAAGATAATTTCATTAAAATTCTTTTCCATTTTTAATTAAACCAGAAATTGGTGGACTAAGAAACAAGTCTATCCTTCTATACAAGTTGTATTTAATTTTATAAGTTACTAGTTAAGTACACTTTAAAAATCGAACCAAAATAAATATTATTGGCTCTAAACAATTTTTGTGTTACCTTAAACTGCTTGCATAATTTATAGTCCATAGAAGAAAAGTTTTTTCACTTTTGTCATAAACAAAAATCGCTTAAGATCGTAGGGTAGTCTTTCTACCTCTAAAAATAATTAGATAACCTTATAATGTCTTTGAGATATCGGATACAATGTCTAAACTAGAAAATTAATCATAGTTTAAGCTGTACCCGTTCATAAAGGAGCCCAGTGTGTCGCCACACGTACTCGGGACAAAATTTATACGCCCTTAGGGAAATTAATATCAGGTGCGGAACTACTGGGCTCTCGGCGCACTGTGCGGCGTTCAGAGGTGTACTATGGCTTCTTAATCATAAGCCAACTTTGAGTTTTATGCTAATGAAATATTACCTTGTACCCTATTAACTGGCTTTAAGAAAAATCGCTGGTGAAGCCAGCTTTTAGTGCTGCTTTGGTAGGAACTTGTGATGTGAATAGAACTTGATTACTCGTAGGTGGCTAGACACAAGACTGGATACCTAACATTATTTACAAATTGACCTAACATTAGATAAAACCTTGGAATTTCAAGTACCGGGCTGGCATAAAATTAGGAAATGTTAATTATGTATGACTTAACAAACATAACATTATCAACTCGTAAAATTATAACTGAATATTCAATCCTTGGTTCCCCACATATTGTATCATAAAAATGTATTATAAAAAAAGACAAATTGTCTTCTCAATTACACGTACCATCCACAAAGGAAATTAGAATTGTCCAAAAAAAATGAAAATTGCCAAGAAACATCCAATTTGGTGAGAAAGTCGTCTGAAGCGAGAATGCAAGCGACAAATTATATTTGAAGTTGTTAAATAGCAGTGAAATAAAAAGGAAACGTTATACACGGCAGTTTTATATGGAAAGGGCTTAACTGGTACTGCTAATATAGGTGGTTTTGTACGTCGAATTTTTTCCGCAGTTTTTTTTATCGCTTTCATCTTGTACACGCTGGGTGTATCCTATGGGATTACGCCCGTAAGCTACTCTACACGTGACGGCTGAAGCAACTCACTCCTGTGGATAGATCTTTATCATTTGTACTTGTCTGTTATGCCTCACCTTTTCCCCGTCTCTTTATTTACTTTAGCTGCTAAGAATTTACTTCTTCGTATTTTATGTTTTGTTAAGGAGGCATATTTATCATTAGGATCGAATGAGCTCATACAGTTCAGTAGATCGAACGTCGGCACGACGTTTAGAGACTCAACTGGACACTGCAAATTAAATAGACACCTATTTCATCCGAAATTGAGTGATACTGACGTTTGCAATGAGGAGCAGGAAACGCCTAAGCACCTCTTTTGTGATTGTGGACCCCTAATCCACAAGCGTAGCATCCATCTGGGGCAACACGTAATCGACCCGGAGGAAATAAAAACTCTCAAAACCAGGAAAATACTAGACTTCCTGGACGCCGCAGGGCTTAAAGAGTTACTGTGATTAGGTGGCGAGTTACAATAGATCTTTAGGTCGCAGTGCTTTCAGCTCTATCAGAGCTGCAGAGCCCTAACACTCAAATAATAATAATCATAAGGATCGGAAGTTAATAATGCAGACGAAATAATTATGGTAAAATAAAATACTAACGTCACTAATGGAACATTTATACGGGTCGATTTTTGAATGAGTTGCTAGACGGTTTTAGTCAAATAGGGCTTTTTATCGACAATCGCTTGTAAAACGCTAGTTTACTCAAATCGACTAGCAAGTTGGCTACCAAGTCGATCCTTTACATAATGAATGTATTAAAACAGAAGATAAGAAAACTCATGTACGTACATTTTTGGAATAAATAAATGTGTAAGTCCTTAATAAAGTCAAACAAATATTTATTATTAACAAATTAATTATAATTCACAATATTTTGTTATAAAATATTAAAATATTTGCATTTTATCACTTAAAATTATAATTTTGAAGTAGGCTGTACGCTCACTCACACTTTAGTTCGCAAAATATTCTTGCATTGGGCGTATGAAAAAAAGCCCCCGCGCCTTTTCCCATAATTTCCATATTTTGTTTTTGTCGTATTTTTTGCTGTGTGGTAAATTGCTTTGTTTTTTCCTCACAAATGTGTTGGAAAACGTCACATGAAACTCGAGAGCTCTTGCTTATTGCACACTCAGCTGCAACCCACAGCCTTGTGTGCAATGAGCAACCTAAGCTAACTTGTCTCATAATGTACTATTGCACCCTGAATTCAGTAATAACATAAAAAGAAAGACTTTCAAAATTGTCAACAAACGTCGCAAAAATTAAAAACACAACAACAATAGCATAGATCCTTCAGCTTTTCCAAGTAATATATTTTTCCTTTACTTTGTTGACAGTGGAGCTTTAATTTCCCTTTCCACCGACAGAATGCTCACATTCTGTTTATATCACACAATTTCTTCATGAAAGCGTAATTGTTGTAAGCGTAAGTATTTACAGACGTCAAGAAATTGCCGTCTTCTTTTTTCGACAGAATATTAAAAGATCCCCGTAAAAGGTTTTCTTGTATAACTTTAATGTTTCATCTTTTTTATTTGCGACACAAAGTTTTGTTCTCTTTAGGATCCAGTTCTTCAAAAAGAAAAATGAAACCCTTGAAATGGAATGTAAAAATGAATTCACTTGGACCATTTGTTCGCTGTCTCCCTTTTCTTACAACTGTGAAAATATCAAGCTAAACGTCACTAAATGAAGAGGTACGACAATTGTTTTACATAATATATATTGATTCTAAATAAGCCAACAGCTATAATTATCATGAGAGAGCAAAGTCAAATTTCACAATTGGCATAAGATCAAAACAAAGACCAGTAAAATAATAATTTTGTAATTAGATGTAATTAAACAAAATAAACAATTAACAATCCGGGGGATTTAAAGTCGCAAGTAATTAAGTATCTTTTCATTTCAATTAAGTTTTTAATTCAATTCCAGTTCATTGCAATTCAATTCCATTTATTTTCATATCTTCAAGGCAAGTGGGTTTCTTCGTAGATTGCATCACCGCTTACCATCAAACTGATAGCGGTCAAACGCATACCTATCTCCCATAAAAGAAGTATTTTTAGAACAATTGCTTTTTCCGACTTTTTTATAGCTTATCGAACTTTTAGTTAACTCGTACTATATTTTTCTAATCAAAACCAGAATTCTATTAAGCTATACGTAATCAAATTCGTAATTATGCAATCAAACTAATTCCCTGGGCTAATAACGCGAGTCGTATAAACCGGGAATGAAGTTAAATAATTAGCGTGCGAGGAGGGTGGAGGGGGGGGGGGGGGCACCTCGCAGGCTGCATGATTGACAAACTGAGCAGCCGACGTAATTAGTTCACTGAATACACTTGATGCAAGCACTGTGTCACATCGAGACGAGCGTGGTTTGAGATGTTATTCAAGGCAAGTTTGTAAAAGTCTAGTATGTTGTTCTGATACAATACAATGAAATAAGTGTATAGCGCAGACAGTAAAGAACGAGCAATGTTAAAAAAAAATGTTTAAGAGTAACCGCTCACGGGCGACTTTTAGTAGCTGCGATAATCGTCCGCGAAATGACACGACAATAACTTCATTCCCGGTTTATACGACTCGCGTACTTAGCCAGTGACAAAAAAGCGCCGCGATTATCTCCGCGATTAACGTCGCGTCTATCGCAGCTACAAAAAGTAGCTCGTGGCCGTTTACGTATAGAAATCCATCTTAGCGACAAAAACTCGCTCAGCGATTAATCGCCCATCAGCGGGGACGCTCATGATGGACAAAAATTACATGGCACTCTTTTTATTTATTGATGAACGACCGATTATGGGCAAAAATTACATGGTATTATTTTATTACAGTTTAGGGAAAATTCACTATTTCAACCTTAAACGTCTACGATATAGAGTTCTAACAGACAAACCCTTTTGTCATGTGAGCACGGCAGCTGCAAAGGTCCCAAAACGTCGGTATATATATTATAAAAAAAAATCAAACCAAATCCAAAGTTATCACCAAAGAACTATTATCCGTAAATTATTATAATACCTACCTACCCCCATGAGAAACAGGCGTGAGTGTATGTATGTATGTATTGTAATATTTCAATGACTAGCAAACCTACGCACGTTGAACACTAGTAATAGGTGTCAAGTAACCTTAAACAACGTGGTAATTAATAACCCAAAAGGAAAAACCGTTTCTTCGGACCATCATCAAACTGAACAATTTTTAATAAGGGACTACCTAATTCCGAAATCGCGAAAAAAAAATCTGCAGCTTTATACATTTTGATATTTAATAATAATTTTATTAAAAATATCTTTTATTTGAAACTGTTCCATAGTAAATGTTGTTCAGTTTGATAGTCCAAAGAAACGGTATAACAGTATTTCAAAGAGTCTATAAACCATGATACCGGCTACTACACATTTTGCCAACCTAACGAATAGAGAGCCAAGTTCATTTCGGTGTGACCGCACGCCTGTCTGTTTGTAGTGCCGCTCCGTACACACGGCCGCAACACAAATCGTCCGCTTTGCATACATCGCGGATGCAGCGGCTCCTTCGGCTAAATCCACATTATTGCGTAAGAGCTGTCTCACCATGTTACCGCTGATGTAGAACTTACTGATTTAATACAATGCTGCAAGGGCGTTAGTTTATGACACGAGCACTGACGCAGTTATCGCACAATATACCTTAAAACAACGCGGCTTCGGTCACGCAGTGTTGCTCTAACTAATATACGAACAAAAATTATAATAATAAGAAGACAATAGCGCGTTTTGAAAAACTTAGGAAAATACTTCTTACACTTGCAACTTGCGCAATTACCGCTTACACATTATATTGTGTGAACACTATCCTGAGCTAGTCCATACCGTTGCCAGACTGTTAGCCTGGACTTCCTAAACTGTTCTGTGTACTGACTGATAATAGTACAGTTTGCCACACGCTGCCATCACACAGGCCCAGAGTTATTAATGTAACAGAACAAAGCATCATAAACGTTGCAAATATTGGTCCAAACTATGAGTATCCAATCTGACACATATCACACCCCGGGCACTCCATACAAGCGCCGCGTTTTAAGGGGCGGTAATAGGAAAACATGGTTTACGCGGGCCATATCTTTATATATAAACGTAAACTTGTAGCCACCAAAAAAAATCATACGACAAGCTAAAGAGTTTACCTAGTTGCTACAAACATTAAATTGCGTATAAACCTCACAGATGATTGTAAAAAAAAATATCAGAATATCATCAAAAGCGCTTGTCGCGGGCCATATTTTTGGCGTAAATAATAGCGTAAACGTATTGAATTCTACATCAAAATACACTTTAACGTACTGTGCAGTTGCTCCACTAACTTTTTTTCAAGAAAGATAATTGTGCTAAAGATAATGATGAAAAAACAACGAAAAACATCGAAAAAGTGCAGAAGTGAGGTTATTTTCCATACTCTTTACACGTAAAGAAAAAGACAGAGACAAATGATTTCGCGCAACGGAGCCTTAACTACCTATTACACAGACGCTACACAGTGACGTTTTTGCACACGCGCAGCTGTGTGCGGTCTAGAGCTATTGAATGAACACACGATTCGGCACACGAACTCGCGCGGTGAGGTGAGGTAATTGGTTGTGGGGCGGAGCGGAGAGTTTCCTTTCTGTACGGCAGTACTTATATCTATTCTGTGACATTATTAAAGTTAGGTAAGTTGGCATAGTATATCAACGCACATCAAATAGGTATGCGTCCGCCATGGGGCACTTGTGCGCCATCCCGACTGCGATACAGCGGTATTCCCGCGGCGCCTGGCATCCGTAAGGTGCAGACTTAGTGATAGTATTAGCGGAAAAAAATTAGCAAATAAATAGGATTTAAAAACAGAGTATATAAGTTGACGTTTAAAGTCGCCGTCTAGCAAAATCACTACATAGTATATACCTAAAACCATAGAAATAAAATGTCAAAGAACAACAATGTCAATAAACAGGTGATCCGAAAAACGAATGCATACATTTTATATGAGTGCGTAAAATATGACTTAAATACATAAAATATTACTATATAGGTATATGGCAAAGGAAATTAATAAACTATGTTCCATACTGTTATCTTCGTCGATAAACGAAAAAATGTAGCGAAATTTGGTTTTAGAGAAATGTGTGTCAATATCTTATTTACCTGTGAAAAGTGTGATTACTTGGATTGTTTCTTTTTGTCACATCACAATTACTTAGAGCACAAGACACCATGGCTCCACGATACCTTTATTTTAAATTTTAATTAAGATTATCAAATATTTTAAGCAAATCGTGATTGCTCCTTTGCAAGGCGGGCCGCTAAGGCCTCTTACTGTAAAAAATATTGGCACATGTCACTTGATCCTATTTGTCTCCTTTTTAACCGACTTTAAAAAAGGAGGAGGTTCTCAATTCGATTGAATGTTTTTTTATCGTTGTTCGCGCATATTTTCGTCTTTTATGGATTGATTTTGAAAATTCTTTTTTTGTTTGATTGAATTTTGTTGCGAGATGGTCCTATTTAATTTTTTTTCAGATCGGTTCAGTAGTTTTCAAGTAATCCTGAAAATACTATGATTTTGCATTAACTATCTTGACGACTTTTTTTATCGTAGTTCGCGCATATCTTCGTTATTTATGGACCGATTTTGATGATTCTTTCTTTGTTTTATTAATTTTTCTTGCAAAATGGTCCCATTTAATTTTTTTTCAGATCGGTTCAGTAGTTTTCAAGTAATCCTGAAAATACTATGATTTTGTATCAATTACCTTGACGACTTTGTTATTTATGAACCGAATTAGCTGTTTTTTTGTTGGAAAAAAGGTATCCTACCTTAAGTGTAGTTCTTTTAATTTCATTGACATTAAACCTTGGACCTCGAAGATATCCAAGGGAACTCCTCAAACTCAAATAGGATATGTAATTGTGATTGAGATATTGGTAGGCTTATGAAAATCCAAAACAAACCGAGCTATGGTCTGTATGCTACATTCTGGACTATACTTGGACTAAGAAGACACAACTGAACTTCTTTGGAAATTGAGGACTAATAGGCATTTTGAAAACATATAAAGTTAAAGAATATTACATGCTTACGTACCACAAAAAAGTTGAAAATAAAAAAAGCTTTTTAAAAAAAAGAAAAACCGCCTTCAAAAACCTAAAAATAAAAACAAAAACAGATTCAAGATTAAAAAGCACTAAAAAGCAAAAAATAATATTCAAATCACTAATACGCATATCCATTTTAATAAAAACCGTCTAATGAAGTCGGGTGGGGCTTTTAGAATTAAAAAAAAGTTGTCCTCCAGCCCCACCCGACTTCAAAAGACGGTTTATATTAAAATTGATATGCGTATTAGTGATTTGAATATTATTTTTTGCTTTTTAGTGCTTTTTAATTTTGAATCTGTTTTTGTTTTTATTTTTAGGTTATTGAAGGCGGTTTTTCTTTTTTAAATAGACCGTGTCCGTATGATGTTAACTTCTCTTTTCCACGCTCTGTTGGTCTTCTTGAGCGCAGCGAAAATTTTTCTATGTCTACAAAATGGATCTGTAAAAACGTAATGGATCTTTATAACTACGCAACGGATTTTGATGAGTTTTTTTAATAGATAAAGTGATTATTCAAAATGAAAGTTTATATGTACATATAATATATAGTGTCAAATTCCACACTACACTGAAGTGAAGTGGTCGCTACTAGTGCAATATACTATAGACATTTATCGTGATATGTATGCAGCGCAGGCAGGCGTAGGCTGGCTCGTTATTTAATTTATTTTCACAAAACCTTGACTGATATTACGGTTTTGATTTTATTCAGATAAAAATTGTTCTGTGTTATTGTGTTAGTCTAGAAATCTCGAGAAAAAATCATCATCTTCGATAGACTTATCTTTCCTAGTGAAAAATCACCACAATAAATTTATATTAGAAAATCTGATTATAAAAATAAAATGATTAATTCAATGGACCTCTCTAGAAAGCGCGTAAACCTTACTAGTTTTGTTTTGGTATTGTTTAAACTTAGTGTTGTAGCGCAACATACGTACAATTTTACAAAGCCCGCTACCTCTCATCACACACGTACCTCCCTAGCACAACAAATGAATGGCAATCGCGAAGAGATTATAGCAATTGAGAAGGGCCCGAAGTTGGCCGCTTAGTTGGAAGTTTCGGAGCCGCTGGAACTACCCCTAGTGATGTACCGAGCGATCAGCGGGAATTACATGCGAACCTTGATGGAATGTAGTTCTGAAGTTTGGTGTTTTTTTTGTTGGCGGAATGGAAATGTATCTTGTCTGTGCGTTTACCAGCTATTTTGTAAATTTCACTGTCGTTGTAAAACGCAAAGTCTTGTGAGCTATTAAGTGACCAATGGTGCTGTGAGTGACTTGTGGATCGTCGATTGCTAGTACAGTACGAGGCATATAATATCTTGAAATTTTTCGCGCATGTGCTCTTCTGAGTGACCAATAGCGCGCGCCCCTCTCCCGCCGCCCGTGCCCCTCACCACTACGCATGCCCAAAATACGCGTTTCGAGCAATCCCCACCCGATTTCAAGATATATGCCTCGTACTGTAGTAGGTATATTTGTAATGCTGCAAGCATTCGTGCTCGCCTCGCCACTCGCGCGTGTCACTCGAAGAAACGATTTTGCACGCGACCATAGAGTACCTACATTTTTCACAATTTTTCCGAATGTGTGATTGCGACATCACAGATCGCGATGCGACAGTTTTGCGATTGTTCAATACCTAATTCCAATTGTCACGCGACGTGACGGGTTATTAGTTGCTGTTTTAGGGTTCCGTACCAAAATGGTAAAAAAGGAACCCTTATGGAGTGACTCAGTCTGTCTGTCTGTCTGTCACAACTGGATATCTCGAGAACTACTAATGGTATCAACATGAATGACATTTGCCCAACTATTTTGCAAATAAGAAATAATAAAAAAAATATATTTTTTTTACAACAGGGACTGAAAAGGGGTCTTAAAAATTTGAAGTGGGGCTACTAGGGCATGTGGGGTATCATATGAAAGAGCGCCGTTTGCATTTTGCTGGTTGTTTTAGGCTGCATAGTTTTCGACTTATGATGAAAAATGTAAAAAAAATACCGTCCCCCCCCCCCCCCCCCCCTTATCTCCGAAGTTGGCAAAGAGAAAAATCTGAAATAATTCTATGTGATAGCAGTTTATATAAAAATTACAGGAAAAATAAAACGATGTCTCAATATAGCACACTTTTTTAGTTTATTGTTATTATTAGTTTATTATTATATTAGTTTCACTATCGGTCAAGAGATGGCGCTGACCTAAAACTGCAATACTAATTTTATTATTCTACTCTGCAGTGTGGTTTTATGGTGCAATTATGATGGTACGGAACCCTCGGTGCGCGAGTATTTTTTTTTATAAAATAAACGAAAGGGTGACACCTCAATTGAAACACTCAACGTAATAAAATTCGTAGAGGGTAAAAAAGTTAGTTGCTCCAAACAACACTTCTAAGTAGGATAAAATTGATGTCTTCAGAGCATGTATAACAATCTGTGGTTCATCTCAATATTTTTTCTGTAATATTTACCGAATATAAGTTGAAATATTATTTAAATTATTGTTTTATTAATATCAATTATTATTTTTCTATACAATGTATTACAAAAAAACCCCATAAGCCTAATATGGTAGATAGGGACCATCGAACTGAAAAACGTTTACTATGGGACCAACTCTGAAATAGCGAAAACAAGTGCGAGTCGGACTCGCGCACGAAGGGTTCCGTACCAAAAACGGCAGAAAAAAACACGTTTGTTGTATGGGAGCCCCCCTTAAATATTTGTTTTATTTTGTTTTTAGTATTTATTGTTATAGCGGCAATAGAAATACATCATCTGTGAAAATTTCAACTGTCTACATGTTGTCATTATTAATGTCAAACAAAAAAACAACTCAAAATCAGGTTTGTTGTATGGGAGCCCCTCTTAAATATTTATTATATTCAGTTTTTAGTATTTGTTGTTATAGCAGCAACAAAAATAGATCATCTGTGAAAATTTCAACTGTCTAGCTATTACGGTTCATGAGATACAGCCTGGTGACAGACAGACAGACAGACGGACAGCGGAGTCTTAGTAATAGGGTCCCGTTTTTACCCTTTGGGTACGGAACCCTAAAAATAGTTGTTTCATTCATTTTGAAATTTTCATTATTAAGTTTTTTATGAAACAGCAGATCTTTTTCATGATTTCAGAGTTGGCCCCATAGTAAAAGGTGTTTAGTTTGATGGTCCCTATTCTAGCATAATTTTTAAGCCGGCTTTAGGTGTTTTTGTTTACTAATTTAATTATCATATAACTTTTCTTTTAACTATTTGAAACAGTTTCATAATAGTGTCTACTTTCTTTAGTAGCTCAGTTCCATGAATCAATAATTATTATCATCGCGTGATATTATAAAAAACTAAAAGTAGTTTGTTATTTATGACAGCTTCGAAGGGTATATTAAATTTTTATTATCCATGACTATGCTGTGAAGTAAACGAATGTTTATTTTACGAATACAGATATAAATTTTTTATTTTATGGCCTAGACAGAATGCAAATTTTATTACCTCAATTTTTACAGACATTCACCATCGTGAAGTTTTTATGGTTGTAAAAAAAAATAGAATTTCAGGTCGATGAACAACTAATTATGTCTGAAAAATATTTGCAATCGAGTTTATTTGAAAAAAGATTTCTCGTTTATACGCAGAAACAATATGAACAAAATCAAAACGCAATTTAAGTCCCACAATCGAGGGTTTCGTTCGAATTTTTCCGCCTTTTTGAGTTTTTCCCTTACTGTTTGACCTGGTTGCCTCCCAATTTTATTGTTTACAGATCAATTGCCGCATCTTTTGATTAAGTTAACCAATTAGGTTGATATTTTTAAAGGTTGGTAGTATTTTGAAATAGCTACCTCTAATAATTGTTCGTGAGAATCTTAGATTGATTCAACTAAAGGTTTTTCCTTTTGACGATCAATAAAAAAAAAATATTATCCGTCTGTTATTGTGTTAGGCATTATAATATTTATGACATGACATGGCATCAGCCACTTTTAATATCCCCACTGCTAGGGCACAGGCCTTCCTTATGGGTGGATAAGGAGGACAGGCCATAACCCACCACGAGGGCTCAATGCGGATGGTAGGTATTAACAACTGAAAACGCAGCCGGGACCAAAACGGCTTAACGTGCCTTCCGGAGGAACTCGAGATAATAAATTTTTGGTCACCCATCCCATGACCGACCCTTGTGAAAGTTGCTTAACCTCCGCAATCGCAGGGCCAGGCACTGAACCACTGCACCACCGAGCTCCTCATAATATAAATTTATGCGTCCTCATGATAATAAATATAATATTTACTAGCAACATTATTACTGTGTTTACGCCCGCTAGCGTACGAGACAATTACGAGTATGTAAGCCTGTAACAATAACCAGGGTCAATAACACTTAATATTTACAACCTGCCGTTAAACACGGCAGATACCGCCTAACTGTTGAATTAGGCCTTATAATTAGGCATTAGGATTCATAATTGCTTAACTCTGTTGCGGGCTTTCGTTGAGTATGTAGTGGGATACTGATGTTACTGTACGATAAATTATGTTTTATTTCTTTAATTAGATTTTTTAACAATTCTATTACAGAAAACGCATGCCACCCTAGAAGGGGGTCTCGTATAAAGAAACTTTAAAAAGCTGGTACTATGTCAGAGCCAGCAAGTTATCAGAGGTCTTTATTATAACTGTAATTATAGTAAATTAGATAACTCTCTGAGTTTTCTTCCACCAGTTCTTTATCTGAGAGGCTTAAATTGTGAACTATGGTGATAGATTAAGTAGTTATATTTTGTTTTCTAATTAACTTAAATCAATTTAATTCGGTAATAATAATTAAAATCAGAACGCAGCAATAAAATAATTTAACAAACTTGAATGCATTTTTTTTTAAATTCCGAGCGGGCAATTTCCTAAAAATATGGGCAGATTTTTTGTTCTTGCTTTAGTCCTCCCGTGACCACGGCCCCTGGAAAGGTGTCAAAGGGTGAATCAACTTTTTATTGTTTTGTAGCATTTCTTAAAATATCTACGTGAACCATGTTTATATGAAGTTAATCTGTAGTTGCAAATACTCTCAGCTAATTATCTTATAAGAAAACTTAAAAGACATGAAAATTTTTACGTGATTTTAAAGAAAAACATAGGTGACCCAGGAGACAACTCCAATTATCATATAAAAGCTGGGGACAACATTGTCCCCTGGGTCACCCATGTTTTTCTTTAAACTATTGATTATTTTTGTACAAAACTAAGTATGTTTTAATGGCTATGAATCTAAATATCGTAAAATAGAGATTTTTACAAAAGAGTTATCTAGTTTTGTTTTAATTTATAAAAATTAAAAATGGGTCGATTTTTGCCTTACAATAAAAGTTGATTCACCCCGAAATGTCGGGAAACTGAAAGAAACCAATAAACAAATTAAATAATTCTAAAATAATACGCGCTGTAATCCGTAAAAAGAGTTTTATTTCTAATTATTATTTGGTACGCGGTAACTATTTGGTATACGCGGAAGTCTTAGAAGTGTATACTTTTATGTGGTTATGGTTATTTTTCACGGTTCGACTTTAGAAAAACCGGCCAAGTGCGTGTTGGATTTTTGGAAAAAATCTGTCTTTGGCGGCTTCTCAGGCCTTTGATTTCTAGTAACTAAGTACTAACTTTAAACATTTGATTACCTACAAACATGTGCCCTTATAATAAAATGTAGTGCTTTGTATGGTTAACAATTTTATTTCATGTAGAAAAGTGCTATACAGTGCTGGACCCATTTTGTACTTACATCATTCCTTGCTAATACAAAATGCGACATATCTAAATTAAGCGCTGCCATCGCTAAACAGCGCAACTGTAGCGCTGTCGCAAAAAATAGGCAATTTCATAGAGATCGCGCGGACCCGTGTCAGCGCCGCCGGACAGATGGACATATTAACGTAAACCTACGGTTGTGTACGGTCAAACTACTGTATTGGACATCATCAACCCCACGCGTTACTTTCCCGTGGTCCCCCAGTCTAAGTTCCCCTTGGAATACAACGAGCCCCCCACGGAACCCCCTGAATAACAATCTCCTTATTAAAAATATTTTTATTGACCGTGGTACCTCATCTCAAACATTTCAATCTGACATAAAAAAGATTAGGGGTATCACGGGCCTTATAATGTTCTCATGGTACCCTTTGTTCCACTTGTTTGTACCATAGGCTAAAATATTTTCTCCTGGGACCCCAAGGGGTACTTATACGGGGGGCCACGGGCAAGTAACGACCCCACGACGCTCACTGCTGGGTATAGGCCTCCCCAAGTTTCTCCACAAGTGTCCACAACGATATGCTACTGCATGCGGATGCGGACTGCTGGATGGGGGAAGCGCACTACATAAAGAGGTGTAATTTAAAAAAAGTTAATGATGCAGATCGGTAGTATTTTATAAAATCTACAGGCCTAATATATAAAACCGACCAAATTATCACCATAAACGGTCAAAATTAGGTCAAAATACATGACCAAAAATTCGACTTAAATCAAAAACAGACCATGTGTGGGTTAGATGGGCGGTTTTTGGCTTGAATTCTTTTGAAGAATAAAGAATACATCCCGGTGACCTACCTTAATCCGGAAAAAACAGATTAATATATATGAATCGATTTAATGTGCTGAAACTTAATGACAAAAAAGCTCTATCCATATTTTTTTTGAAAATGCCTTTGTTATTTTAATTAAATAAATATGAGACCTGATGATACTGAAAATAATTCCGAGTCTGATGAAAATTATGGGAATGAGACTGGCTATGAATAAATATAAAATTTTGTATATTTGTTTCATTTTACTAAGTCAAACTAAACCTCAAGTCAAAAACAGACCATATAAATAATTTTGTTTTAATTTTTTAAAATATAAAGAGATTACCTTTATTTATTTTCATAACATAAAAGTGTGGGTAAAGAATGAAATTACTTTAAAATTTCCCATAAAATTTGCACTTGGTCTGTTTTTGATTTGAGCGTATACATTTTTTTTAAGCAATAACAAATCATAACAAAGTCTTAGAACAAACGTTATTGTTTATGGTGATAGTAATGTAGTCCTGCGAGGTTGTTGGTGTTTTATAAATAATCCTGTATAG
Organism: Agriphila geniculea; assembly: GCA_943789525.1. Lineage (NCBI taxonomy): Eukaryota > Metazoa > Arthropoda > Insecta > Lepidoptera > Crambidae > Agriphila > Agriphila geniculea. The sequence goes on along the minus strand of OX038875.1, from coordinate 27,956,840 downwards.
CATAGGTGTTTTAAACTTAAAACATAATACATAAACATAAAGAACATAATTATCAATTTCAAAAGTATTTTTATCACTATCTCAATAAAATATATAGGTATATCCTAAAAAACCATGACTTACTTTAACAGTTGTTAACATTGATCGTTTTTTCCTTGTGCATGTACAATGTTTCCTTTCAGAACAAACAGGCGAGCTATGATGGTAAGGGGAAACATTTTCCACCACTGTATTGCCCTTTCAAGGGTATTAAATTGGCGTACACACATTCAGGTAAGTCCTTTGTTGAGATTATCTGCCATGGGATTATATTCTTTAAATAATGGGTAATATCAAAGGATATAAATTACCTTTGGGAACAACTTTTAACATAAGTCCAATGCAAATGTCTTTTCTGAGAAGAAGATGGGATAAAATAAATACATCTAATTAGAAAATATCTAATTAGTTTTGAAATAAAGATAAAATACTATGTCTCATCTTTTCCTTTTCTACTACCTGTCCCAAAATAGCATTGTTAATCAATTCAAATGACATTTATACAAAACCTAAAATAAAAATAAAAACAAAAATATCCTTTTAGTATAATATACGTAACCTGAAAACTGTTTGTTCAGAATCAGTAATATTTATAGAGTCGATTGCAGTATGTTTTATATCATGTTATATTTTGACTAAATAATATTTACAAAACCATAATTAACGCACACCCTACTAAAATGTCTCGCGCGCACAACACAAAGAGCTAGTAACTTCGTGAGTTTACTGATTCTGAAAATGAAAATATGTGACCCGTGTTTCGGCTTTCGTATAAACAAAAAATAATGTTGTATACCAATGATAATTGATATCCGTGTATAGGATTCATAATCCACATAAAACAATAAGGTAGAACAAAACCAGTAAAATGATTTCTTCTGTCAACTGTACTGAAAAGGTCTTTAAACTCTCCATCAAACTTATTTTTCGCAGCATTTTAAGAATTTTTATTTTCCACTCCAAATCTGTGAGGACTCCACATTTCCATTTTACGTTTTCTTATAAAAGAGAGTACGTGATATAAATAAGAAAATACGCTTTATTTACGAGTCGGAGAATCCAAGCGACAACTGTGAGAGCAAATAAAATGTAACTGAAAGCTGTTTGAGCGCAGCCGCGACAGAAAATATGGCAGTAACGCAACTACACACAAACGTCCGAATCATCGCACTCACACAAACACATTAAGCAAGAGTCGCAGTGCAGCCCAACAGCCACAGACCATACAACAAGTACTACGCCAACAGCCAACCAGTCGCGATTGCCACGTGTCGTCGTGTCGCACTGCCTGAGTCACAAAACAACTTTTATTGAGTAATTTCAAAGCTACAACAATTTGCAATCTTCTTCTTCTTCTTATCGAATGAGGAAAAGCGGCCACCTCTGGTGTTAGAGTTTATCAAGCCGCCTGTAAGGCTTCTACCTTCGCTTAACGACTATTATCAGATGACAGCAGCCGAGACCGACGATTTAACGTGCCCTCCGAAGCACGGAAGCACTCAGTTGTAATGCCACTTAACGGTCACCCATCCGACACCTGGCCGGACTGAGCGTTGCTTAACAAACGAGTCCGATCAGTCAGTCAAGTTCCGCCATGAGCGCACAATTTGCAATGTAGGTATTTAACAAACAATGAATCTAAGTCTAATCTAATTACACGATCAGTCAGCCACTCAATCCAACGAACAAGGCAAAAAAAATAGCTGTATGTCGAGGAGTGGGAAGCGAAGACAATTCTCGGCACAAATATGCTCGCTCCGCCGCCGCACACTGAGAATACCAACCCTAAATAGTCTGACGACAGGCGGCACGAGAAAAGGGCTTGGTTGAGATACTGCTTTAGCTTATTATGTACTGTGTCAAGACGACGGCGGGGCTGCGACGGGACGGTGGCGGGGCGGGGGCGTGTGCGTTGCGATGTATGCCGCAGACTTCCTACAGTTGCAATAAAACTTGCCTCCAGGGAAGTAGTTGCTACTTTTAGCGAGTCATGTCCAAGTTAGGAGATACTAGCGTTGCATAAATTGAAAAAAAAACACATTTAGCAGTTTCAATTATTTAGATAATGTTGGCTATTTTTTTTAAATTAAAGCAAAACTCTTAAATGGATCCTAAATAACGTTGGGATTCTTTGGTATATTATTTTTTAATTATGAAAAGCATCAGGAGCAAAAGCGTGGAAAAATATATTAGGTAGGTAAAGCGTGGGTTTAACTGGTAAAATTGTATTAAAAATAAACTCGGCAGTCTCATTCAAATAAATTCTAAAAGTATAGAGAGATTTTGTTATCTTTTTTTAAAATTTATTTAGGATAACAAACAAATGAACAAGGAGATTACATACATATAGCACATTAATCGGTTCTTTGAGTATTTGTACAGTTAACACCGTTATCCACAAATATCTATTTTAAATTCATAGATATTTGTGGATAACGGTGAACATATAAAATGTTATTTATAAGAAGCTCCATATGTATAAGACGTATTCCATCATTAGTCGTATATGTGCACTAAACTAGATGCAAGTTGTAATAAAATTTGTCTCACTGTGGAAAGAAGGTCGTTTGGTGCAAGTGATAAGATGCCAATCTCTGGACCAACATGATGTTTTATTTTTAGGGTTCCGTACCAAAATGGTAAAAAAGGAACCCTTATGGTGTGACTCAGCCTGTCTGTCTGTCTGTCTGTCACAACTGGATATCTCGAGAACTACTAATGGTATCAACTTGAAATAGTTTAAGATGACATTTGCCCAACTATTTTGCAATTAAGAAACACATAAAAAAAAAATTTCTTTTTTACAACAGGGACTGAAAAGGGGTCTTAAAAATTACGTTTAAGTGGTCTTAAGCACACTTTTTTAGAAATTATCAAATTTCTAAAAAAGTTAACATTAGTTCCACTATCGGTCAAGAGATGGCGCTGTCCTAAAACTGCAATAATAATTTTATTATTCTACTCTGCAGTTTGGTTTGATGGTGCAATTATGATGACACGGAACCCTCGGTGCGCGAGTCCGACTCCCTCTTGACCGGTTTTTTTAATAGATAATACTGTAATGTAATATTTCAAGAGTTAAAAGAAGTTGTCTGCTGTGGTACCTTAATATTTTTAAGTGAAAACATCTTTAGCGGCGTTGTACTCTTTTTTGTGATGGGGAAAAAAAGTTAAACTCGCGTCAGTCAGGATCACGTGACCCTGATCGAAAATTCGTAAGACGGATGTAACGGATGGAGAGTAGACAGCCGGCGGCGGAAGTATCCCCCTCTCTTTCTACGGGGCGCAGCGAATATGGCAGCGCGTCATTTCAAGACATAAACACTAGTGTCACCATAGCAACGCGCCAATTTTTTAATTCAATGTCAAAACTCTAAATTTTCTGTATTCGTAAATTCAAATGCAGAGTAAATTCGTAAGACGGCAATTACAAATAATTAAGTAATATAACAAATAATTATCATTAATTGATGTTACCAAAATCAATGCCGAAACAGTAAAAAAACTGTAATTTAGTGTTTGTATATTTGATTTAGGTTATTACATTGTTACTATTCTTCAATGTAACATCTTTTCTCTCTTTCCTCTCGTTTGTAACTATTTATGATGTATATAATCTATACAAAACGGCCAGGTAATAACACATAAACTTGTTTAGTAAACTGCAACCATGGCATAGAGGAACGTTAACTACGTCACGATATAGGCGCATTTGACTTGCTTCAACTTGCAATAAAAGTTGTCTCCTGCTGAGGAAAGCGTCTATTGACGTGTGGTGCAAGTTACGGGGGATACATTGTGTAAGAGAAAATGTATACAATTTGTTGAGTAACAAGCGATTCACAATCATAAAAAAAAGCATGTGTTTTTTATTCATTATTAAATACTAGTGAACTTGCACATGAGCATTTAAAATGATGTTTGTTAATTCAAGATTAATATTTTTATTTAAGTAACATCAGGTCTTAAGGTTGCAGTCTTGCACGAATCAGTGTTCTTGCAGTTTTATCAGAAACTAAGATCTTTTTTTAGTTATTAAAAAAAGCTATGAATGAAATTTATTTAAAATCACTTTACAGTGTGGGATTTCGAGTTTCCAAAACATATTAGTTTATTTACTTTGATGTTACTTTTAATCACTTGGTTAGGCTTTAAACATACTCTGTTTACGTTCTGTGCGTTGAAGGCCTAATTCACGTAGACGTCACGTAAAAAATATAGAAAAATCACGAAATGTATTCAGATAACATTTATCCTTAAATCCTCTACAGTAATTTTATTTGCTTACATTTTTGAGAAATAACTTAGTTTTCTTTTTTTAATTAGTAGTAATTTTAAGAAATAAACCGTATTTAAAACTATTTTTTCTTTTAAAATACATCTTTTGGAGAGTTCATAATTTAACCACTTACAAAACAACTATTAAGTAATGTAATAAATAAAGTGGCTGTGACATACGGACGGACAGACAGACAGACAGACAGACAGACAGACAGACATGACGAATCTATAAGGGTTCCGTTTTTTGCCATTTTGGCTACGGAACCCTAAAAAACTGTATTGAAAAATATATAAGGTCCTTCTTAAATAGTGCACATAATTTTAAGGGGTCAATGTACTCATGCATACAAACAACTTTTACTATGGTACCAACATTGAAATCGCGAAAAAAAATCAGCTCTTCCATACATTTTGATCTATTCGGTTTTAAATGTTCTATGGAACAGCTGATTTTTCGCGATTTCAATGTTGGTACCATAGTATAAGTTGTCTGTATGCATGAGTACATTGAGCCCTTAAAATTTTGTGCACTATTTAAGAAGGACCTTATATTATAAGTACCTCTTGTTAAGCAAAACTTCTTGAGTGTTTATAAACAAAGACGCGTTGAAATCTGATTGAAATTTCGGCGCGTTTTTTTATTTATAAACACTCAAGAAGTTTTGATTTACAAAAGGTACTCATAATGTATTTTTCAATACAGTTTTTTTTTATATCGTTACTTAATAGTTGTTTTGTAAGTGGTAAAATTGTGACCTCTCCAAAAGATGTTTTTAAAAGAAAAAATAAGTTTAAGAAACGGGCGATTTATTAAAATTACCACTAATTAAATCACTTAAAATAAGAAAACTAAGGCATTTCTCAAAAATGTAAGGAAGTAAGATTGTTGTAAAGGATTTACGGATAAATGTTATCTGAATATATTTCGCGTTTTTGGCATATTTTTTACGTGACATGTGCGTGAATTAGACCTTCAACGCACAGAACGTTAACACGGGTATGTTTAAAGCCTAACAAAGTGGTTAAAAGTAACATCAAAGTAAATAAACTAATATGTTTTGAAAACTCGAAACCCCACACTATAAAGTAATGTTAAATAAATTTCATTTGTAGCTTTTTTAATAACTAAAAAAAAGACCTTAGTTTCTCATAATACTGCAAGGAACACTGATTCGTGCAAGACCGCAGCCTTAATAAAGACGGATTTTCGTCTCTTCTCTTACTTAATTCTACCCCAGCTATTGTTTCACCAATCAATGTGATAACTTTTAATTTATTTAATCTAATTTATAAAGTCACGAAGTGGAACGGGATGCTAAGTATTTATGAATCATTCGTTTGAGATCGTTTGTGTTTGTGTGGCCTAATTTGCATGCAGCGTCACTTCTAAACCACTGACCAAATACATGACTTAAATTGGTTGACCAACGAGCGATACAAAAATAAGGACTTTGCTATGAATGAAAACTTTTTGAGAAGTGATCGTAAAGAGCGATCGACGCCAGCCGAAGGATTCATAAATAAGGCTCCTGGCCCACGGTAAATGAGTTTGTACATCTTATGTATGGGAGGCTGGCAGAGAGGCTGGTAGTCATAATTTTGATTTTTGACGGGGATTTCGAAAATATAGTGGCGCACGATGAAACCTATGTCCATCGATAGAGGATCTATAGATAAACAAAAAATGTCTTAAGATATAAAGTCTTAAAAAAAAACCAAACTTATTCCCCGGTTTATATCGAAAACGTTGCGCTTTAGGAATTTATCTCGTTAGACATTTTTTGTTCGTCTATAGATCCCCTATCGATATTAATAGGTTTCATCGTGCGCCGCTATTATTTCCGAAATATTCGTCAAAAATTAAAAATTATGGTTACCACTATGCCAAAATGTTCAAAGCCCGATTTCATAGCCCACGTACTTTTATAACTTGGGCCACAACCGTGAAACGCGAACTCAAAGCAGCCTCCGGACGCAAGTTCGCGCGGAACTTTCCGGACGGAGAACACCTCCCTAATTGGGTAAATATAGAGCTGGTAAAGTGCCCAATTCATACAGAAATTAACTAACTGATATGGATGCCTTTTCAAACTTACTGGTGGGGCTGCGACTGTGTTGCGGGTAATAAGAAAAATAAAAGTTTTAAAGTTATGTTTACTTACAAGGTTCTTTGATGCAAAGACTTTTATTATGGTTGAAAAAGTAAAAAATATATGAATGAAATTTGACAACTATATTATTTTACTTGCTTGGTCAAGAGCGCGTAGCGCGAGCGAATAGCGTCTCCTTTGCAGCCTGGGCAAAAGTGCCTTAGTATTATGTCTGTCCGTCTGTTCTCCTCTACGGGTCGCATTTCTCAACCAATTTCGTGAAATTTTGTGCGCAGCTTTTCCAAAGTTTTTTATGTGTAAAATTATATTAGTATGTGGAAAATTATATTCCCTATTTCTCAGTATTTTCACATCCTCGACCATTTATTAACTGTTGACATTATAACACTGCTACAAGTATTTTCTTATGTAACTACATTAGTTCATATTTATATGCATACGCCGGAGTCATAAAGTCCACGCGCACGAAGTCGCGGGCATCAGCTAGTCCTCTATAAAATATAAAGGTCGGTAAACTAAACCCTCGAGGAGCTCGATAGCCTACCAGTTACGGAGGTTAAGCAACTTTCGCAAGGGTCGGTCATGGGATGAGTGACCAAAAATGTATTATCTGGAGTTCCTCCGTGCTTCAGAAGGCACGTTAAGCCGTTGGTCCCGGGTGCATATGCAGTCGTTAACACCCAGCAATCCGCATTGGGCCTGCGTGGTGGGTTATGGCTCATCCTAAACCCAAAAATAGTATGACATTACCTACTCAATCCTACAAAAAACTACCAAAATTAGCAAACCTGTACATAGAGTATGAAAATTGCAATATCGTGCAATTAACATAGCAGTAGAAAACGCAAGCGAACCACTCTTTACTTTCAAACACTTAGCCCTACAAATTCAACAGCACAGATCAAACCACGACAAACAAAAATAACCGCTATTTACCCAAACATAAGGTATCTGTTGGCTGAAAACTCAAGCCGTTTAGCTTTTACAAGCTTTTTTAATAATGTGCGGGACATGTAAATTCGGATGGAGTTTTCCAATAAAAGTTGCAGTGCGGTCGGAGAGCGCGCGCGAGCGAAATATAACGCTGGGCGTTAGCTTGCTACTTGGAAAAACGTTGTTTTGAATGTATGAAAATTTGATGTTTATTTCACACATTTGCGCCATGTGTAAAACAATGGGATTGTTCAATCCAGATCTACAGATATTTTGAATTTGAAAGAATGTTTGCTGTTGATTGGAGCTGAAGAAATAAGTAACATTTTTGACGATAATAAATAGGAACCTCTGGAAACCTTAAAATTCTTCTACTTCTTCACATGATATTCCATTACTAGATGTTGGTAATTCAATTTTTTTATTTTGTTTTTTTTTTTTTTTATGCTGACCTTCTATCGACTGTAACTCGACCCGTTTCTGATCTAAGTACTATAACATATTTTGTTAGTGTAATTCCAAAATGTTCTTTACATTTATTCTTCCAAGAAGTTATTCTTCAATTTTTTTCCATGAAACGAGCCAAAAGAATGTAATATTGCATTTCATTTTTTAAAAGGCAACTTCCCAGGTTATTTCTTTACAATTTGGGCAGTCGTAAAAGCGCATCGATCATAGAATGCATTTAGTGCAGAGGAGCATAGCGACTGGTAATGTCAAAGCAATACTTACGGGCGCCGGTCACGCGCCGCCGCGCCTGTCTTCGAAGCTGATGGAGCGTTCAGACACTTGCCATGTAAACTCGATTACAGTAATGTAAACAAAGAAAATTTATTTTTCTTACAATGCTGTGAAATGTTATCATTTAATTTGATATAGGAATGCGTGTCGTTCCACATTTTTGTGGCAGTCTGGTTCATCACATTCCAAATTAGAAATTTAGTGCGGAAATGAATTTCAATACTTCCCGCGCGTGTTCCAAATTCAAAACGGTAGAACTCATCAGTTCATCAGTTAGCATTGTTTTTATATTACTTTATGGTTACATGACTGCTCATTTAACATGGCCACACGAACCAATTTAAAAAACACATTTTTACTAAGAAAATTCCCTTCTTCCCCACGACACTACCAAGCACACTACTGGTAGTGTCGTGGGTATTTTTTTCCCCTTCTACTACTATGCTACCGGCCCAGTAGTGTCGTAGGTAAATGAAAAATTCCATACATGCATGCCCCACGACACCACTAATTTTTTTTTCGTGACAACATGTAAATATATAACTCTGTATTTCACCAAAGTACCAGGATCTCATAAACATACGGAAGGTTAACTTCTAAAGTTAGTTTTTTCGTGTAAGGGTTTTTTTAGCTGACAGCCTCTAAGACCGATAATCTAAGACACAAGTGTTTCTTAGATTTAAAAAAATCGGGTTGCATTCCGGGAATGCCGGCAGAAGTGAAAACTTAAATATTTACGTTATGCATTTTTGATATTTTAAAATGGTTATGGAATAATTTTGCACGAATTGCCGTCTTACGAATTTACTCTACATTTGAATTTACGAATACACAGCAGTATTGTACGAAAGTCTTATCCATAGCTTGACAGAAAATCTAGAGTTTTGACATTGAATTAAAAAATTTGCGCGTTGCTATGGGGACACAAGTTTTTACGTCTTGAAATGACGCGCCGCCATTTTCAAGAGAGGGGGATACTTCCACCGCCGGCTGTCTATTCTCCATCCGTCACATCCATCTTATGAATTTTCGATCAGGGTCACGTGATCCTGACTGACTGACGCGAGTTTAAGATTTTTTCCCCATTACAAAAAAGCGTACAACGCCGCTAAAGAAGTTTTCACTTCAAAACCTACGCTCTTCATTATTTTCAACTTGGTTGTGTTCAATAGAATTCTGCTTTGTGTTTCAAGTCGTAATTGTCCTGGCATTCTAGTTCTTGGCTTCGTCTAAACGCAGCACAAGTCATGACACGTGCAGTGCAAACGTAGAACTTACTTCTTCAGCTCGCAATGTGTCTTACACGGAATGAAATTTTATTCTCATTGTTACAGTCTTGTTCCAGTTTACAGCTCGATGAGTTTGTGGCTTAAGACTATGCTGTTAGAGCCTTAATTACTAATGAAGATGCAAATGAACTTGAATGCGTTTGTACAGTTCCATGTTTGGATACTTGTGAAGTTTTGTCACGAATATTGGCTTCGAAGGTTCATATTTCAGAAATTCCTTTCTGGATTATAGAACTTGTGGGTTGATTAATGGCTGTTCATTTTGCATGGGAATAAAGGATTTTATTGCTACACTTTTCGCCAAGCATGCCTGGAATATACACTTTAAGAGTTACTACCCTTTTTGTGCACGGGTCTGATTATGCTGACTATTTTAAGTTGGTATAATAGGATTAAGTATAAAGTGACGTAAAAATACACGCATTAATTAGGTGACTAATTACTGGAGAGATCTCTTCGCTTATACACAATAAAACTCTTAATCAATACCTGGTCTTTTATTCTTATTCATGTTTTAATTATTTTATGTATTACTTCGTTTGTTGTAAACTTAATTCTAATTGACAAGTTAGATTCCGTCAGATATGAATTATCTGTTAATAACTTAACATTACAACTAGTGCTTAAATTTTTAATGTTATCTGAGAAACAATATGCAAATTTATTACAAATTATTTTTAAATCATACATAAAATATTTTAATATAACGTCATCTAAGGACTTACAAATTTTACCGCAGACACAATTAATAATTTGCCATATGCGTGAATACTCGGATATCCGAAACTAAATAAAAACCGGCCAAGTGCGAGTCGGACTCGCGCACGAAGAGTTCAGTAAAAAATATACGTTTGTTGTATGGGAGTCATACTTAAATATTTATTTTATTCTGTTATTAGTATTTGTTGTTATAGCGGTAACAGAAACACATCATCTGTGAAAAGGATTATGCCGATTTTACTATACAAGCTAGGCCATGATGCGCTTTGATGAAATTACCATAATACTATAGTAATTTTATAGTGATTGCGTGGGAAGAATATCATTAAAATATAATGCGGGAAAAAAGAGAAATCTCAATCTCAAGGAGCCGTTTGTGGTTACATTTTCCTATTATATGACATTTTGTTATCTACCCTTTTTTGACATGACATGAGTCTGTCACAGATATGTATGGTTAATGCGCATCATGGCCCAGAATGCGGCATGATCCTTTCAACTGTCTGCTATAACGGTTCATGAGATACAGCTTGGTGACAGATAGACAGATAGACAGTGGAGTCCTAGTAATAGTGTTCCCGTTTTTTACCCTTTGGGTACGAAACCCTAAAAAGTTTCAATTACCTTGACTGGAATGGAAATCTAGGACTCAAGGTATAGTCTTAACAAATAAATAAAGAAATAAACTGCCCTAGCATATTAACCGGACAAAAAAGATGAAATTTATTCAATATTTTATAATCTAGACTCAACAAATAAGCGTGTTAAAGATATTGGACTCCTTAAAAATCTACTAACTGACAGTCTTCAAGAGTTGCTTGTGACCAATCAGCTGTTTGGCCAAACAGCAACCAAAGCACTTGGCAACTTCCAACTTACACCAACTTGGGCAAGCGCCGTTCATAATTGGCTATAAGATATTGCAAGCGAGTTTCTCAACTTTTAATCGACTTGAAGAGCGGCCTATAGTTTGAATATTCATCGTCTTCTTTCAAATCTGAGCAGTTAATAAAAATGATATTTTTTGCAACCCACTTTTTTATCAGTTTCATCATTTCGGAAAGTGTCAATTTTGACACTTTTCAAAGTTAATTCAAGTTCAAGAATAAAGAAATTATAAGAATGATTTTGTAATGACAACTTTGCACACAAATGTATTTATATTACTATATTTTGGTTGTTTCTTACCACACTGAATAAGTTACAGAAAGGTAATATAAATGAAGGAAATAAAACTAAAATAAAACTGAATCAAAATCGGTCCATTAGTTTGGGAGCTACGTTGCTTCAGACAGACAAACACACACACACACACACACACACACACACACACACACACACGTCATACTAACACCCCGCTTTTTGCGTCGGTGTGTATGAGCACGCTCGACATCTTAATAATATATAAAATCGTAAACTGAATGACTGAATGACTGACTGACTGACTGACTGACTGATCTATCAACGCACAGCCCAAACCGCTGGACCTAGAAACTTGAAATTTTTCACACAGATACCTTATAAAATGTTGGCATCCACTAAGGAAGGATTTTTGAAAATTCTATCCCTAAGGGGATGAAATAAGGGATGAAAGTTTGTATGAAAGTCCCTCAGTTTTGAAGCTAGGATCTTCAAATTTTGTGTTTAGGCTGACGATTGAAAATTAATGAATACGGGTCTCGGCGTTTTTCAAAATTCTACCCCCGAAGGGGTCAAAAGGGGGATGAAGTTGTGTAATGAAGAAAATCCTTTACTTTCGAAGTCAAAATTGCTAAATATATAATTTAGGCTTATGGATGGAAATATAACGCAACGTATATTGTTATTGTTAGTATTTCAATCCCTACGGGGATGAAATGGGGGTGAAAAGGGGTAAAAAAACCTAAAAATAGATATGGATGTCATTGTTGGGGTTTTCTGGGATGAGGATTGCAAAAATGACATTTATTTTGAAGTCCAACACGGTGGACATAATTTGACCCCTCAAGGGGTGAAAATGGGGTTCAAATTTTGTATGGAAAAATAATATTAAATGGACATTACAACTTTAAACTTCGTAGGAGCACGTCTAAAAATAAATAAGCAAACATATATTTTGTGATTTTGAAAATCAACCCCTTAGGGGGTAAATGGGTTGAGTAAACCTAAAAATAGATATGGATGTCGTTATTGGGGTTTTCTGGGATGACGATTGCAAAAATGACATTTATTTTGAAGTCCAACACGGTGGACATGATTTAACCCCTCAAGGGGTGAAAATGGGGTTCAAATTTTGTATGGAAAAAATATTAAATGGCCATTACAACTTTTAACTTCGTAGGAGCACGTCTAAAAATAAATAAGCAAACATATATTTTGTGATTTTAAAATCAACCTCTTAGGGGGTAAATGGGGTGAGTAAACATAAAAAATCGATATGGATATCGTTCTTGAGGTTTTATGGGATGGTTTATTTTGAAGTCCAACACGGTGGACATGATTTAACCCCTAAAGGGCTGAAAATGAGGTTCAAATGTTTGGAAAAAGAATATAAAATAGACATTACAACTTTAAAATTCGTAGGAGCATGTCTAAAAATAAATAGGCAAACACAAATTTTGTTATTTTAAAAATCATCCCTTAGGATGTCAATGGGGTAAGTAAACATGAAAATTGATGTGGATCTCGTTCTTGAGGTTTCATGGGATGGTGATTGCGAAAATGACATTTATTTTGAAGTCCAACACGTTGGACATGACACATCATGGACCTGGACCTGGACATGCATATCCAGGTAACGGGAACGGGAACAGGCACGAGCACGGGCACGGGAACAGGAACGGGAACGGGAACAGGACGAGAACGGGACGGGAACGGAACGGGCCGGAACGGAAACGGAACGGCAAGAGAATGAAACGGGAATGGAAAGGGAACGGAATGGGAATGGGAACGGAACGGGAACGAAACGGGAACGGAATGGGAATAAAACGGGAAAGAGAAAGGGACAGGAATGGGATGGGAACGGTACCGGAAAAAGGAAAGGAAGGAGTACGGAACGGGAACGGGATGCGAACGGGAACGAAACGGGCACGAGAACGGGACGGGAACGGTAAAGGAACCGCACGGGAACGAGACGGGAACAGAAGGGAAAGTATGGGGAACGGAACGGAACGGAAACGATACGGGATCGGAACGGGACGAGAACGGGACGAGAACGGGAACAGGAACGAGAACGGGACGGGAATGGAAATGGGAACGGAAGGGGTACGGGACGGGAACGGAACGGGACGGAATGGGAACGGAACGAGAACGGGAACGGCACGGGAACGAGAACGGAAACTGAAGGGTACGGGACGGGTACGGAACGGGAACAAGAACGGAACGGGACGGAATGGGAACGGAACGGGAACGGAATGGAAATGGCAACAGAACGGGAATAGAACGGCACGAGAACGGTACGGGAACGGGAACGAGAACGGGACGGTAACAGGATGGGAATGGGAATGGCGACGGAAGGGGTACGAGAACGGGACAGGAAAGGGACGGTAACTGACGGGAACAGAACGGGAACGGGAACCGAAACCGGAAACGTAAAAATGACTGGTCAGATCCTGGTTGAAGGTTCTCTAAGGATTTTCTCTAACATCCACGTGGACGAAGTCGCGGGCAGAAGCTAGTTTATTATATTTTTGACAGACATTTTACGTCACTTCGATATATTATTATGTATTGTAATTTAATTCAGTCGTACAATAAACGTTATACACTCTGACGGTCACTTTAATTAACATCCCGCTCCCGTAGTAACAACCTAACTTACGTACTCTTATAACTAAACTTCACATCTAAACATACTTGTAAGGGCTTACAGGTGGTTAAAAATAATTCCATATAAGTAGGTTGGACGCGCTCCCGCGAGCCGAAAAGGCGTCCTTGGGATTTCAAAATAGTGACACTAATTTAATCTAAGTAACAAAACCGATCCAGTGAGGATATTAAAAAATAAGGTGTCAAGCCTACTCACCGGTCTTCTCCAGCTGCATTGCCTGTCGGCGCCGACCTTTGGCAATCCCTTTGGTCTTTTCACTATATAAGAGCACAACAACAACACAAAACGAAAAACGTTCAAAATGGTTTTGCAATACGCAGCGATGCAATCAGTATATAACATGTGTCGACATCGACAGCGCGGATCCGTCCAACTAAGTGAGTGGCATCAACCCAATCACGAAAAGTACCCTCACTAGATTAATAATTTTGACAATATTTTGCGATCAACTACCCGCGAAAACTGTCACTATAAAGCGTTTCGTTTTATGCAAAGACGATCAAAATATCGATAGAAAATTACAAACAAAATTATAAGAAATAAAATGCGCGGCTGCAATATACGTAGTTGTTTCTTGTTTTTACGTAGGTTTTAAAACGATAAATGTAGTCTTCCTTAGAGCCTTGTTATAAACTTTGGTCCTAGAAAAAAATGTCAGCTAAATAGTACCTAATCCAAAAATATGTATATTGAATTAGAAATTGTGCACATTCCCTTGCTAAGCCCACAGCTGGGCCTGTATTGTAATAACATAATCCGGGGCCTGTCGCGTGACGCGGGTCAACCAGATGATGCCACCCTGCATTCATATTTCCCTTACGCCCAAACCCAATACTGGACATTGAGAAGTACGAAATCAAGGTTTCCAATTGCGGGAAAAATATTGATTGCTGAAAATTTCGATTGAAGAAAGAAAGATTGAGAATATTAAACTTTTTTTATCCTAAAACCCATTTTCATGTACCTAGTAACCAACGTCTCTACAACAGAGTGAATATAAGTACTACGCCCGTCTGGTTATCTACTATTTTCGTACCCTGTATGACGCCATTTTACTTATTAATGTGTTGTGACAGTTAAGGTAGATTTCGGAGCAATGCGGCTTGCGGCTTGCGTCATGCGTCACTTGCGGCCCACGCGGCCATGCGGATGTACTTTGAATTATAGAAGAGTATGGAACACTTTCCGAGCGATGCGTCACGGACACATGCGACGGTGCGGGCACAGGAGTAAGTGCGGGTTCCATAATATATACTCAAGTACAGCCGCATGGCCCACGCCGCAAAACGCATGACGCAAGCCGCATTGCTCCGAAGTCTACTTTTAGAGATGTGACCAAAAGGGGATAATACTGAGGAACTAATGACGCCAAAAGCGACTGTCCTAAAATAGTTTGACTGAAAATGTCAATTGTCATTTCTAACGTATTTTAGTAAATCCAAACTATTTTGTTTACCATAGAGTACAATGGCGCCACTTGCGAAAAGTTTTGCGTAATAACTACTATTCCTCAGTGGCTGAGGATTCCGGGTGAACTGCATTTTTCACATTTGACCTCTTTTTCACTTAAAAATAATTAAGCTGAAGGAAAAATATCTATTTTTTTACAGCTTTTGCATTTTCTGTTTGAAGATAAATCTATTGTTAAAACTAGTAGAGAACAACGTCATTTCACTAAATCACGTCCGATTTAATTCATCGCAATTAGTCAACTGAAATCTTATGCAAATGAAAGTTAATCACAAAGTTCCTTTTGTTAATTCCCGTAAAAGGATTACTTTCTTTTTCTTTTTGAATAAACGCCGGAATCAGTGGAGTGTCCTCACTTCGTCGTAGAATTTAAATGAACCTTCACAGGGGTCCACAGTCAATTTAGATTTCAATTGATATCAAAAATTCTCATTGCAATATTTTATTTTTAAGAAACTTATCTGACTTTTCAAATGGAACAATGATCATCTGCTAAACTAAATATTTCCAAAATTATTTTTCCAAAGTTTTAGTTCCACAAATCTAAATGATATAAATAATATTTTGTGAGTTTTAGTAACAATTATGTGTTCAAAACCAAAAGATGTAGTTGGTAGGTACAAATAATGCTTTGTTATGGAATGGAGGAGAGAAAATTTCTAAAGATTATGGATTTTGTTCCTTATCAAAGTGCAAATAATTATTTTTGTTTCCCAAATCAAAAGTAACTTAACTATCCCTACATAGAGCATAAAATTACTTATTTTGTACTAACTTTTGTATACCTTTTTATTAGATGCAGCATAAATGTGACGGCCAAGCTTGGTCACACATGCATTTGAATGAAATGCACAGCGAAACATAAACAGAGAATATTGAAAGATATGCTTAACCTTTGCAAGAATAAACCGCTTTACTTTATAGGTACTTAGCTAAAAATATTAAAAGAAATTCATATTTCAAATAGACGTGAATTTTAAATTATATTCATCGTGAAGTTATGTCTTATCTTTGCGGTAATTATATTTTTTTTACTTCAAGATTAAGTAAGATTCATTATCGATCAATTTATTCACTTCTATAATGATTATAGTTTCTTCATAGGCATCATCAAATTTTAAGACGTTGCTAGGTATGGAGCGCAACTCTCAGAAAATATGAATATAGTTACACATTTTTATGCTTTCATACTAACTTTTGAGTTGATAACAGCAATGCCTGTAAACAAAAATAGTTTTGATTTTTTTGTACGCAAAAGAGAAGAAATAAGAAGACGTGTGAATAATGATTTTCAAAATAAAAAGTACAACGAAGATATTATGAAATCTAGTGAATATCATAAAAGTTACGATACCACGTCTGGAAATCACATGGCTAAAACACAACAAGTACCTAAGACATTAGGCATGGAATATGTTGCCGATTTTTATGACTTATCACATGAGGCAGGTTTGCATAGTACTGTTGTTCAAAAAGATAAATTAGGTATTATGCGTTTTGATGCAAAAAGTGAGAAAGAAACTACTACGAATACAAAGGGAATTCTTAGGCAAGCTAATTCTAACTATGATTATCTTGAAAGTGATTATATTTCAAATGAGCCTAACTATAGTGACGAGAAAGAGAAAGTACAATATCCCGATAATTATGAAGAGAAAGACCATCCTAACAAGAAAATTTCACACTTGCAAGCCAATTTTAATCTTCATAATCATAAATTCAAAACCAAGAATAAATTGAATGCAGCCTTTCCCAATAAAGATTATTTAAACGAACAAAAGGTAAGCAAAGACGAGGATAAAAATACAGCAGATGAATACAATTCCTATGAAGACTACTATGACTCTAGATTTCATGAAAATACAACGATTGCAAATAACAACCTAGCAGGATTGCGGGGCCATATCTCGGTAGAAGGTAAAAAAAAGAACATTAACAAATTCAAATTATTTTTAAAATTGTATACCTAGGTATGTTTATATTTATTTAAAAGATTTTAACAATGTCATATTAATAAAAGTGACATCATTAGACGCCATTAGATTTGGCAAAATATAATAGAACTATATTGAAGTTGTTTAAATTGAAATTATGAATATCGTTACTTATTTCTGTTAAAGCTGATAAGTTTCTTGCGCCCGTTCTTCTTGTCAGTTAAAAAAGTTTGGAACGGGTGGTAGGAAAATATAGAGGATTCAAAAGTGCTTAACCCTAGATCACTAACCATTCGTCTCTCAGACTACGCATACGTCTCTCAGACTACGCATACCCCCGTGTTTTATAGTTTGGTAGGTTCCCATCACCCAAACTCACTCCCCCGCTCAGTATCTTCCTGATTGGTCCTGTAGGTGACCCGTGTGCACTCGTAGTGGTCTCACGCGCTTTGTTGTAGGAGATACAGTCGTTGAGTCGTCTGACAGGCGAAGAGCTAGTGACTGTGTATGCTTATTTTTACTATGGTCTATTCTTGTTCTATACCTACTGTAAATATCAGTATCATAAACTCGTATGTTGTTTACGTATACAATATGATCCGAGACCGTTAGAAACCGCTACAAAGGAGAGAATTCGCCTTGCAAATGGCAAATGAACTAATGAACTCCTTGCTACTCGAGCGCTACAATACGGTGACTTCGAAGCATGATGTGAAAAAGAGTATTGGTGATATTCCGAATATTAAAGTGCCACAAGAAAGCTGTGTTCAAGAGCTACCTAAAGCAAAAAAAAATGGTTTTAGCCAAACAAGAAAAGGCGTATGACAAAATATAGTTGTACATACTGCAAAAAGGCCATTTGCGGAGAGCACACAGATCCTATTTGTAACAGTTGTAAGAATTAGTATTGTTTATGTTCTCATTATTTTGTTTTATTCCTTAAAGAAAGTACTTTGAGTTTTTGTTACTTTTATAAAATAAATAATAAGAAATTTGAAAATATTTGAGTTTTATTGCGTAGTCTGTGAGTCGAATAGTTAGTGATAGTGTTACCCGATTTAAGGATAGTGATCTAGGGTTAATTATCTAATTATTAAGTTTATTTGAATAAAAAAAACATACTGATTTTGACTTTTGTTTTTGACTAAAATCTCAATGGATTTTATGCAAATATCTTTATCTCTTTATCAGTTTGTGTTTTTGTAAAAATTATAACCATTACACTCTGTATTTAGATTAGATTTCACAATTATTGGTTTTGCACTCAGCTTATACTGTTTATAAAAGTTTTACACAACAATTTTCAGAAACAACATTACCTCCATTACCGAAATCGACTCAAAGTACAATGATAGTATGGTTTGACGGAAAGGCACCAAAAGTACAAAAAATTCCAGATACTTTGAAATATTGCAACCCATTTTCTAACTGCAGAGCCCCTTTTGAAGAAGAAACTGTCGAGCCGGATCCTTACCGAAACGGAAGGGAGTAATTATTGGTACATTATAATTTTATCAATAATCGTTAAATATTATAATTTTATTGTTTTATCAACATTAAAATCAATTAAAACTTTATGCAACTGCTTTAGATATAAATAACTTTTAAACTAAATATAAGGCCAAAAATTACAAACAACTTTTTGTATAAAAGCAACCATGAAATCGCGAAACAAATCTCCTGTTTGATACAAAATTGTTAGCAAATTTTGCTAAAATGTATGAAACAGCTTATTTTTTTTTTCACCTCTCCAGCACGAAAAGGGTGCTTTTGGCGCGTAAAAACTCGCAGCAAAATCGACTTTTGCTGCGAGCGTGAGGCAAAGTGCTTTTTTAATTTCTAAAACCTTTTCTCGCTGGTAGAGGTGAAAAGTTGTATGTTTAACACGAGAGCAAATTTTTTGATGTCTCATGCCTTTAAATCACTCACTGTGCTCAGTAGTCTATATTAGAATCACTCGCTACGCTCGTGATTCAATTCTAGACTACTTCGCTAGTTCGTGATTTAAAAGTCAGCACTCGCAGCAAAAAATGACTTTGCTCTCTTGTATAACAAATAACTATTTCTCGATTTCAGGATCATTTCCACACATAAAGTTGATCATAATTTTGAGCGATATACCTAGTTCAGAAGTTATGCTTTATTTATTTTTACGTACTATAGAAGCTAATTTGGAATATTTATTTACTAATTTTCCACTCGCAGCTTCGCCCACGTGAACTACGGGTTACATCGTGAGGGTGGAGCCCCGTGCCCAGCAGTGGGATAAAAAGTAGCCTATGTCATTTCTCAAGGTCTCATCTATATCTTTACCAAATTTCGTCAAAATCGGTCTATCGGTCTAGGCGTAAAAATGTAACAGACAGACAGACAGAGTTACTTTCGCATTTATAATATTAATTAAAATTAATAATAATATAATAATAGTATGTATTAATTTTAAATCTCAATTGAAAGATAATTGTGTAATAGATTCATAGGCCATCTCTTATTTATGAATAAATTGATGTTTAAACTTGAATTAACGATATTAAAGTCTAACAGAACAATATTACTAATGACATGGACTTGTCAAAATCTTTGAACAGTAGAAACTTCCAGGCTTCAACATATTAGTAAGTAAAGTTCTCGACTATGTGGGACTTGTCCTAATTAACAGTATGCAGCATTTAGATGAATGGCACGGCTCCTTTGGCTTATTACCCTAGTATTACTTAGTAGAACAGAAACAAAGATTTTTTTTGCATGCAGCGAAGCCACTATGTAAAAACTGAACCTAAGATTTACCTTTCAAGCATTAAGGTTGAGTAGTTGTATATAATATATGGGGTCCCTTGTTTTCGCATAATTGTTTTATACCTAATTTGATTTGGCATAATGGATTTGGCATAATCTTTTTTGTCATAATAATACTTTCGCATAATTGTTTTTTGGCATACTATTTATATTAGCATAATTATCATTTAGACTAATTTGTTTTCGCATAATGTTATTAGGCATATTGTCTATTAGCCTAATATTATTTAGACATAAAAATCAAAACAATAAGAATAAATATTTTTACGCACTTATTTATTTTCATGCAAAAGGGGTAGGTATGTATAACTCATAACACATACGACCTAAATATCGACTCATAAAACACCTATTTTTAAAATACCGAAAATCCTTAATGTCGATATCCAATAGACCGAAACTTAAAAGATCGATTATTAAATGACTGATAATAGTTCGAAACCCTGAAAGTTAAAATGCCGATAGTAAAAAAATCCCAAAAGTCTGTTAAGGTCTATTAGGTGCGACGACGAGCGAGCGTAGCAAGCGAGGAGGAGGTAAGGTTCCATTGCGACCTACAACGCACGAGCCGAGCGAGCAAAGCGAGCGTGCCGCGGCAGCGGCCGGCGAAGTGCCAGAACCGACCTGCTGGCATGTAACTCTCAATTAACCTTCGTTTTTTTAAGCTTCGGGATTTTGTATTTTAGGTAAAATGTTCTTTCGTGATTTTAAACGTCGTGATTTTTTTGTTTAAAATATGCGTAAATAACATTATACGTGTTTAAATTTATGCTAAAGAATATTATGCTTAAACATGATTATGCTGAAAGTAGTTATGCTTAAAAAAATTATGCACAAGCTGTTATGACTAAATAATATTATGCGTAAACATCATTCGGCGAAATCATATTATGCTATGACATATTATGCCTTAAAATTTTATGCAAATACAAAGGGAACCATAATATATACATAAGGAGGCTCAAGGTCACCCAGCGTGCAATGGAGAGAGCCATGCTCGGCGTATCCCTGCGTGATCAATTCAGAAATGAGGAGATCCGCAGGCGAACTAAAGTAACCGACATTGCTCGAAGAATTGCTCAGCTGAAGTGGCAGTGGGCTGGACACATAGCGAGAAGAATCGATGGCCGTTGAGGCGGAAAGGTTCTTATATGGCGACCGCGCACCGGACGACGCTCCGTGGGTAGACCCCCGACAAGGTGGACCGACGATCTGGTGAAGGTCGCAGGAAGCCACTGGATGCGGGCAGCGCAGGACCGATCGTCGTGGAGATCCTTGGGGGAGGCTTATACCCAGCAGCGGGTGTCGTGCGACTGATATGATGATGAGTTGTATATAACACTTAGTTTGAATAGATCTCTATCATGGTTATTATTATTTGAGCCATCTACCTCTGATTTTCCTCTTTCAGTAACATTTAGAAATGAAGTTCGCTAGATCGAGAATACTGCACGGAGATATTCATCTCACTTGGTGCGGAAATGCCGCGGTTGCAGCCGAGTCACTTACGTCCTCGACGGCGAGTCGTCGTTTACGAGTCGTTTTCTCGCTCTCATGAACGATGTTTCTATGAGTTGTCATAGCTCTGTCTCGTTGATAAAGCTTTGACAAAATTGCGCGTCAAGGCGGTCCAAGTCCTTTAGTGTACATCATCATCATCATATTAGCCGCACGACACCCACTGCTGGGTATAGGCCTCCCCTAAGGATCTCCACGACGATCGGTCCTGCGCTGCCCGCATCCAGTGGCTTCCCGCGACCTTCACCAGATCGTCGGTCCACCTTGTCGGGGGCCTACCCACGGAGCGTCGTCCGGTGCGCGGTCGTCATTCCAGAACCTTTCCGCCCCAACGGCCATCAGTTCTTCTCGCTATGTGTCCTGCCCATTGCCACTTCAGCTGAGCAATCCTTCGAGCGATGTCGGTTACTTTAGTTCTCCTGCTTTAGTGTACATGTGAGAGAAAATAAAAGAAAGGATGGCAATGTGAGATATTTATTAATTTATTTCAATATCGTGGTTATGACTAAGTTGGTGAATAAGTTATTGATTCTAAATTTATCACATGTCTTAGATTTATTAGCTTTAACATTACATTAAATATTGTAATTTTATTACACTATTATTACTGTCATAAAAGGAGTAATACTTAACTACATTACCAGATAGTTCAGAGCACCGATCCGACAGAGTGCCGTGTCCGACAGTTGAACAACGTCTTAGCTATCGACACCTGCGCAAGCCGTTTTTATACACGTGCGCAAACAAGCTCGGTGGCGTGATGTGGCGTGATGGCGCAGTGGGGAGACGCTCGTGCACACAGTTGTTTTACGAGTCGTTTAGTGACTTTTATTTATAAATTACATTGAATAAACTAATTATTTGTAACAATTATATTAATTGTAATAAAAATCTAATATTTGCATTGTTATTTATTTATTTACTAAGAAAAGACGTGCATTCTCCCACATACATACGTAGAGTTCATGCATGCTCAATAACGTAGGTAATCATAGTAATAAGTGAAAGAATACCAACTGGAGATGGAGATTAATTTGTACCCTTAGCACGAACATCTATCGAAAAAAATAACGCGCGTAAAAACTTTGGAAAGAGTATTTTTTTATAGGAAACTGGCTTCTGCCCGCGACTTCGTCTGCGTGAATATTCGAGAAAATCCTTTGGGAACCTTTAACCAGGATAATTAGTATTCAATGTTTTAATTCTATCAAAATCAGATCATCCGTTTTCACGTGATTAGTCGGGTCCCTGCCCTGCTTTTTCCTCACATACAATTTCATCCCCTATTTTAACCTCTTCAGAATAACATACAAACTTTCATCCCTCTTTCAACCATTAATTCGCAACAAAAGGTAGCTTACGTCCTTTCTCAAGGTCTACTCTATCTCTGTGCAAATTTCATTCAAATCGATTCAGTAGTTTAGGCGTGAAGGCGTAACAGACAGACAGAGTTGGATATTAGTATGGATTTGTACACAGTGCCATCTACCGTGGAAAAGTGAAATGAGATTTCTCATAGACAAATTCTCCATCAAATACTTTTACGCGCGTTTTTTTTTCGATAGATGTTCGTGCTAGGGCTCAGATCAAATAAAAAAGTAAGATGGAGCGTTGCGAACAATGAAGTGAGACCAGTTTTTGATGGTACATGTGTGCATACAAGGGGGCGAGCGGGGGCTGGGCGGCAGGGTTTCATATGGAAAGCCAAGGCGTAGTTTCGTTACACGTGTGTGCGTGACCTGTGTATGTACACAGCCAAGCCGTAGTTTTACAGGCCTCACCGCTTTGTTCGGAAGACTCCATCTTACTTTTTTAACCGACTTCAAAAAAGGAGGAGGTTCTCAGTTCGTCGGAATCTTTTTTTTATGTATGTTACTCGATTATTCGAAAACGGCTGGACCGATTAGAAAAAAATCTTTTTTTGTTTGAAAGTATATACTTTCAAGTTGGTCCCATTGTCATGAAATCAGGATCTGATGATGGGATCTTGGAGAAATCGAGGGAACTCTTCAAAAATTATAGGCAGATCTATAGCGATTTTAGTATTTTCTTGAGTAACTTGTGCATTTGCTTTCGAAAAATACTATTTCGGTGAAGTGGAACTGATGATGAAGACCAGCATAGATGATCATCGGAACTATTCAATACTAAGTAGTTCACTGGTACGATACGATTACTTTAATATGGTTGCTAGGCTATTTATGCTTATCATAATTCATATGGTGAAGTGGGGCTGATAGTGAAATACCAGAAGACTTCAAAAGGCGTTGTTTAATATAAGATATGCATACAAACTTTCGAGTTAGTTATTATGCAGATTGCAATATTTTATTTCTTGCTTTTTAGAGCCATTAATTTATTTTTGAAGCTGTTTTTGTTAGATTATTTTTAAGATTTTTGAAGGAGGTTTTGTTTTTATTAAAAACTTTTTTATTTGGTCTAAGTGCTAGGGATACTGAAGATAGGTGCGTGACCGGTGTGTGGCGCAGTCTCTGTTCCGTCGGCTGCCCCTTCATCATTACCTTGGTAAAAACTGTTGTCGTCCGAGGCACATTATCAGCGTTGTATCTAGTGTATCTGAGTAGCTTTCATCCTGCTTGCTCCCTGTTATTACGTCGCCCGTCGGATTCTTGACAAGGGTAAATCCCCTTTCTTCATATTCCGGCGCACGTCCCGGACGCCCTCGGTTTTTATGTCTGTCCGTCCGAATAAATATTATATAGCCGAAGGTGGACAATGTTTACAGTTTCGCCGAAAATATTATATACGAAGCGATTTGTTTCGTAACGTAAGGTGACTGCGGGTATGTCACACCCGTATCCGTCTTACTTAATAAAAGTATCTCGTCACTTTTTTTAACATGTGCTACGTTTTAGTGGTGTTAAGTTTTTTCGCGAGCTATCCGGACTACCGTGAGAGCCACTCCAGATGTTTACGTGTAGTGGAAACACACAGTTTTGTTATGTTAAATTGATTTTTTGCTCTTAATGGAAGGGTTAGATATTATAAGCAGTGATGGTATTTATTTAATAGCGCGAAATAGCTAATTAAAGCCCTTATAGCCCTCAACTAGCGCCTCCAATTAATTTATTTTTAGTATATGTAAAGTCAATATTAAAAAAAAAGTTAACAACCATGCCCTCTTAAATTGTTTCTAATATTTTTAACCGACTTCAAAAAAAGGAGGAGGTTCTCAAGTCGTCGGTATTTTTTTTTTTTATTTTTTTTTTATGTATGTTTTACCATAACTTCGTCAGTTGTTAACCGATTTATACAATTCTTTTTTTATCTTAAAGAACATAGTTTGTGTGTGGTCCCATAAAAAAATTACAGAGATCTGGCTGGTAGTTTTTTCATAATCCTGAAAAATGTCAATTATTTAGCTTGCCATCACACGTGTTTTTACGGATTTTCGAACATAACATCTTTGTTTATGTACCGATTTAGATGATTCTTTTTTTGTTTGAAAGGGTATACTTCAAGAGTGGTCACATTTTAATTTCATCGGTATTGGAGTTTGAACTTCGAAGATACACAAGAGAACTCCTCAAATTCAAATAGTATATGTAAAGTGATTTGGATTTTGGTAGGTTTATGACAATCCAAAACAAACCAAACCATGGTCTGCAATGCAAGGTTCTGGACTAGAGTTGGACTACGAAGACACAATGGAACTCCTCAAAAACAAACAGCGTAAATTAGGAATTTGAGTTCTGGGCATTTTACCATTGAAAATATTTTATAAAGTTAAAAAATATTTACATGCTTACATACCTGCCACTAAAAAGTTGAAAATAAAAAACTTTTTTAACAAAAAAGAAAAACCTCCTTCAAAAAACCTGAAACAAAAACAGCTTCAAAATTAAATACCTCTAAAAAAGCGAGAAATAATATTCAAATCACGCATAACATTATTAATAAAACACGTCTAATGAAGTCGGGTGGGGCTTTCAGAAATATAAAAAAAAAATTACTTGTCTTCCAGCCCCACCCGACTTCAATAGACGTGTTTTATTAATAATGTTATGCGTGATTTGAATATTATTTCTCGCTTTTTTAGAGGTATTTAATTTTGAAGCTGTTTTTGTTTCAGGTTTTTTGAAGGAGGTTTTTCTTTTTTGTTAAAAAAGTTTTTTTGAATAACTCTTAAACAGTTTTCATTCTTTCTGTAAGTTTTAAAATCCATTTAAACCAAAAGTGACCAATGTCGTTTCAAATGCATTTTAAAACTAGTAAGTACTAAGAATAAAAAATATTAAAGAGTTATTCAAAAATATTAGAGACAATTTAAGAGGGCATGGTTGTTTTCTTTTTTAACACTTTTTTATTAGGTTGCTTTCTCGTTTGTTTGTGTTTGTCCACAAAGTTTGCGAACGATTTTAAACTAGCTTCTCGATAAGCAAGAGACTTGAAACTTGGAACATAGGTCAGAACTGGAAGGCAATGCAATATTATGGTGTCATTGAGCTGGTCTGATGATGGAACTGGAAGAAGGCCACAGGAACTTAAAGATGAAACCATACAACCCCATTGTGATTAGGCTTGTTAGAATCGTCTTGACGAGTACTCTAATGGGAGATAAGGTCAAGCTGGAGGGCCATGCCAAAGGAACTTAATATTGAAACCGTGCAATCCCATCAAGTTTGGGCTCATTTGAATCGTCTTGACGAGTACTTTGTTAGAAAATAGTATCCGAGGATCTGATGATGGAGCCGGAAGAAGGCCATAAGAACTCTATAATAAAACCACGCTACCCCATCGAGTTTGGGCTCGTCTGAATCATCTTGATGAATAATTTGTTGGGAAATAGTGTCCAGGGTCTGATGATGGAGCCGAAAGAAGGCCATAGGAACTCTATAATTAAACCATGCAACCCCATCGAGTTTGTGCTCATTTGAATCGTGTTGACGAGTTCTTTGTTAGGAAATAGTTTCCAGGATCTGATGATGGAGCCGGAAGAAGGGGACTGGGACTCTGTAATCAAACCATGCAACCCCATCGAGTTTGGGCACGTTTGAATCGTCTTGACGAGTGCTTCGATAGGAGATGGTATATTTTTAGTCTTAGCTCGTTAACTAAAATACAGAAAATAATAATTTCCTGAATAAAATAATTTAAAAGAAACACGTTTTTAAAACGGACTAAATTATTACAAAAAAATCGGACTAAAAATATTAAAACAAAAACGAAAAAATAAATTCTTCTGTAAATATTTATAACCCTAATAACCTATACCTACAGCAATTTTAAACCTAAAAATTTTAAACCTAAAAACGTGGGGTGCGTTTTGTAAAATTTATTATCCATATTGTCTATAGCATGCGCCCCACGTTTTTAGGTTTACATTTTTTAGGTTTAAAATTTCTGAAGTTATAGGTTATTAGGGTTATAAATATTTTCAGAAGAATTTATTTTTGAAGTGAAAATTTCTTTAGCGGCGTTGTACGCTTTTTGTATGGGGAAAAAATGCTAAACTCTCGTCAGTAAGAATGACGTGGCTGATCTAAAATGCGTAAGACGAATGTGACGGATGGTGAGTAGACAGCTGGCGGTGAAAGTATCCCCCTCTCTTTCTACGGGGCGCGTTGAAAATGGCGGCCCGTCATTTTAAGACGTAAACAATTGTGTCACCAGCAACGCGCTAATTTTGAAAATGGAACTGATAGCAGCGATCTCTTCGGTGAAATCATAGACTTATTTATACTCTGTGACTGTAAGTTTAAATCGTAGAATGCGTGCATGTAGAAATTAAGATTACCTAATGGAACGCATAACTTTATTTGTCCTAAACATGAAACGCATACTGTTAAATGGCATAATCATCATTTTGCATAATATTTTAAAGCACAATTTCAAAACGCATAATATCATAAGGCTTAATTTTGTTAAGCATAAATATTCAATGGCATATTTTCAAAAAGCATAAATGTCAAAACGCATATTTTTTAATTGGCATATTGTCTAAAAAGCATAATCATCAAAAGATATAATCTTATTACGCATTGTAATAAGAGACCTTATTTCTTTAGGCATATTTTTTAAAACTCATAATTAATTAAGAATAAGTAATCATTAAAAATATGAGCACTTCTGCTCCCTGCACCTCCCGGCTAGCACTCTGCAAGCAAAAACCCATCCTGCAGCATCCGTGCGAGCAAGCACCCAACACGCAAGCATGCATGCAGACAAGCAGGCAATATGCAGGCAAGCATACAGGTAAATATGCAGGCAAGCATGGAGGCAAGCATGCAGCATGCAAGCAAGCTAGCAGGCAAGCATGCAGCATGCAGGCAAGCATGCAGCATGCAGGCAAGCATGCAGGCAAGCATGCAGCATGCAGACAAGCATGCAGCATGCAGGCAAGCATGCAGGCAAGCATGTAGCATGCAGGCAAGCATGCAGGCAAGCATGCAAAATGCAGCATGCATGCAAGCACTATAGAGCTCCGTTCGCTTCGCTCGCTCCGCTGCAAGTGGTCAAAACACTAACCTAACCTAACCTACCTAGTACACAAAAAGTTTTTCTTTATAGCGGGGGGCCTCAGGCCCCCCGACCCCCCCGAGCAGGGGGGCCAGCCCCCCTGCACCCCCCGGCAAGCATTTTGCAAGCAAGCATCCACAATGCAAGTAAGCATGCATGCATGCAAGGAAGCACAGCATGCAAGCAAGCATGCAGCGTGCAACATGCATACAAGCATTATTAAGCTCCACCTGCTTAGCTTAGAGTGGTCTAAACTCTAAACACTGACCTAACCTAACCTACCAATGGTAGTCACAATTAAAGTTTTTTTTTTCTATTTTAGTATTCAAATTAGTTATGTTTCCTTTTATATTATGCTATAAAACATTAGTAGCTATGTATATTAGACATAATAAAATTATGCCTTTCAAAATATGCTTACTGACAATATGCCAATTGAAATTAGGAATTGTAACTATTATGCTTTGAAATATTATGCTTTTTAAAAGTTATGCAATTCGATGGTTATGCGTATCGAAATTTATGCTAAATAAATAGTATGCTTTGTGATTATTATGCCAATCGAGTTATGCCAAGTGACTTTAGGACAATCGAAATTATGCGATGCGAAGGGCACCCGAAATTAAAAAGACCACTGGCGCGAAATCTTTAGAATTTTTCTCTAATTGTATAGTAATAGGAAAGAAATTATTTTAATCCTTTACCGCTAATTCCAAAATATCAAAAATGCACAACGTTAATATTCAAGTTTTCACTTCTGCCGGCACTCCTGGAGTGCCAAGTGCCAACCGATTTTTTTTACTTTTTAGTTTTAATATTTTTAGTCCGATATTTTTTGTAATAATTTAGTCCGTTTTCTAAATATTTACTTGGTTTACAAGTAATAAAAATAAATGGATTGGTGGCGCTAGTTGGCATATACACGCTGAAATTTTAATCATTTGGTTCCCGCCGTGTGGTGGTTCCACTCATGATTACAAGCAACTTTTACTACGGGCCAACTCTCCTGCTCGCAAAAAAAATCAGCTGTTCCATACATTAAGGTCGAGTAGGTACTGCACTTTTGTATGGAACAGGTGTTTTTTTTTTGTTAGCAGGAGAGTTGGCCCCATAGTAAAAGTTGCTTGTAATCATGAGTGGAACCACCCCACGGCGGGAACCAAATGATTAAAATTTCAGTGTGTATATCGGGCTTTGAACATTTTGGCATTGTGGTAACCATTTTTTTTTTATATTTGACGGGGATTTCGGAAATAATAGCGGCGCAAGATGAAGCCTATGTTTAAAGGGGATCTATTGGATGAAAAAATATTTCTTATGATAATATATATCTAAATAAATAGCGCAACGTTTTCGAAATAAACCGGGGAATAAGTTTGGATTTTTATCTATACAGGATTTTTAACATGGATTATCTCGGAAACGTTGCGCTTTAGGCCTTTTTAGGGTTCCGTACCAAAATGGTAAAAAAGGAACCCTTATGGTGTGACTCAGTCTGTCTGTCTGTCTGTCTGTCACAGCTGGATATCTCGAGAACTACTAATGGTATCAACTTGAAATTTGGAATAGTTTAAGATGACATTTGTTCAACTATTTTGCGAATAAGAAATAAATAAAAAAATAAATATCTTTTTTACAACAGGGACTGAAAAGGGGTCTTAAAAATTTAAAGTGGGGCAACTAGGGCATGTGGGGTATCATATGAAAGAACGTTGTTTGCACGTCTTCAATTATTTTTTCTTTTTTTTTAGGCCGCATAGTTTTCGACTTATGATGAAAATTGCAAAAAATAATACCGTCCCCCCCCCCTTATCTCCGAAGTTTGCAAAGAGAAAAATCTCAAATAATTCTATGTCATAGCAGTTTATATAAAGATTACATGAAAAATACAACGATGTCTCAATATAGCACACTTTTTTAGAAATTATCAAATTTCTAAAAAAGTTAACATTAGTTCCACTATCGGTCAAGAGATGGCGCTGACCTAAAACTGCAATACTAATTTATTATTCTACTCTGCAGTGTGGTTTGATGGTGCAATTATGATGGTACTGTTAGCGACGCAAGTGAATTATGACACGTTATAAGTGATAAAATTAATACTTAAAGTGATAAGTGTTAAACTTATAATAGTGAATTGCAATTAGTGAAGTGAGACTTATGAATAATAAATTAAGGACTTTAACTTAGTGAAGATTCACTTTAGATGTAAGACGTTGTAATACGCTTTAGATGTAAGACTTTGTTAGTTAGACCTTGTATTAGTTCTTTACGTTCTTATTAGAATCTAGGTTTTTGCTATTTGTAAAAGTAATTTTCAGTTTTTTCAGTGGGAAAATAGGGTATACCACCAGGGCAATACCTTAAAGACAAAGCCCCAATTTTGGAAATTAGGCATATCAAAGGGACAATACCACATAGAAAGCCCCGAAGGTTTTTTGTAAATATCTTTTGAAATAATTGAGATTGTTGAGATTTTGTTTTAAAATAGTTAATAATCGATTAGATGTCTATTGTTCTATCTATAGAAATTAAGTTTGAGTTAGTTTTATCAAAGGTTTGTAAAAACAACCGCTTATTTCGATGTTAGAAAGAGATAGAGATAGTTTTGTTTAGAATTAGACAAAGACAATTGCGTGTGAACAGGACAGACATACTGTGCGACAGAGAGGTCCGAGTTCTAGAAAAACTAGAAAGTTCTAGATTGATTTTCATGAAAATTCCAAGAAATCTGATTGGTTCCGAATTTTCTAGGATTAATTTTCGATCGATATATAAATCGGAGAGGTCGAAGTAAGCGCATAGTTTTCCAATAGTTTTCCAATAATGAAGATATCATTGAAAAAGGAAGAAAAAGGAAGAAATAAAAGAAGAAACAGTAAATAGTGGTTTCATTATGACGTAAAGGTCCCAGTAATAAGGTGCATCCTGGCAGTAAGCGCGACAATGTTAAGATTTTAGTGCTCCAAATAATATGTTTCAAAGTGCTTCAATGTGGTGAATTAGTAACTTTGACTATGTTATAAGTGTGAATTAGTGCTTTGCTACGGAGCTACGTGTCTTGCTACAAACATTGACTGCGCCGACTACAAAATAATGTGAAAATGGTGAAAAGAATTTGTGATACGTTGGTGTGACATTTATGTGAAGTTACATTAGTTTATGAACACTGTTGACTGGTGTGTTCCGTGATAGTGTTTTTCCGACCGAGTGTTCAACCGCCTTCCTCGTCCAGCCGGCGATAATCCTATGAAGACTTTTGAGTGTTTACAGTCCACTAATTGAGAGTTATCGAGTGGTATTATTATTTGTGATGTGTGTGGTTTAGTGTGGACGATCTTTTAATTGCTCTCATCGTCGTCTGCCCGCCGCGCCCACCACAGGTAAGGAACCCTCGGTGCGCGAGTCCGACTCGCTTTTGACCGGTTTTTTATTTCTTTTCACTGTAGGCCGCATAGTTTTCGATTTATAATGAAAAATGTACAAAAAAATACCGTTCCCCCCCCCTTATCTCCGAAGTTTGCAAAGAGAAAAATCTGAAATAATTCTATGTGATAGCAGTTTATATAAAGATTACAGGAAAAATAAAACGATGTCTCAATATAGCACACTGTTTTGGAAATTATCAAATATCTAAAAAAGTTAACATTAGTTCCACTATCGGTCAAGAAATGGCGCTGACCTAAAACTGCATTACTATTCTATTATTCTACTCTGCAGTGTGGTTTGATGGTGCAATTATGATGGTACGGAACCCTCGGTGCGCGAGTTCGACTCGCTCTTGACCGGTTTTTTTTGTTTATTTATAGACCCTCTATTGATATACACAGGTGCTATATTTCCGAAATCCCCGTCGAAAATAGAATAATATGGTTACCACTATGCCAGCCCAAGAGCTTCGCCAGCCCATAGCCCAAGGGGGGGCAAGTTAATATTAAAGAGGATGAGAAAAATATGAATTGTACAGTTAAGAGCACCTAGTGAATTTATTCAAGTTTTGAGATGGGGCAGAATTTATCGGAAAAGCGAGTCAATTGCACGGCCTTAGGACTTTGGTTATTTGCAGTTGGCTACATTTTTTAACCTCCAGGGGGGGGGGGGGGGGGCAGAGGCCCCCCCCTGCCCATCCCTGGCGACGCCCTTGTGCCAGCCTCTTACTCGTATACTAAGAGAATCAAACCCATTTTTGGTACCGCGACAGCCCTAGGCATACTCCATGTATAAAAAAGCATGTATATAGATTATGACGGTATATACAGTGCCTTTGGTCTTGAACTAGCGATAATTTAAAGGCGTGAAATACACCTAATTTTATCGACAAAAACACCCACATATTGGGGTCTATCCCCACTCCTGTTGGAATGGCGGCCATTTTAAATTTGACGTTTTATTTTAGATGGTGAAATTAGTATTCAGATATAATTATCAACCTCATTTAAAATAAGTTCAAAATGCTTGTAATTATGTCCATTTTCTAAAATAATCAAACAAAAATAAGTCTCGAAATATGCAACATAGAGTAATAATTTGTAACGTCGTTTTGTAGATATTATCCCTGTGTATTTGAATAATGCAAAAAAGTGGACATTAATGTCCTAGTTTTTGAGAAATGTAAGAAAAATTCAAAAAAATCGCACTAATTTCGTATAAAATTTTATTTCAGTAATATTTTAAGACGTATTTATACCAAAAATTTACACATATTATTTTTTAAATTGATAGGTGATATTATTAGCTTTCAAACAGTATTTTTGTTATAACGTAGGACTTCTAAATCCGGAGAAATTAATATTTTTCCACAGGGTCATCTAAAATAAAAAGTCAAATTTAAAATGGCGGCCATTCCAACAGGAGTGGGGATAGACCTCAACATGTGGGTGTTTTTGTCGATAACATTAGGTGTATTTCACGCCTTTAAATTATCCCTAGTTCAAGACCGAAGGCACTGTATATCAAAGTAGGAGTCTATTAAGCATAAAGAATGGTCAGCTGTACGGTCCAAGCTGTAGGGTAGACTGACGCAATTTCCGCTCAAGCGTAACGATTAGCGTTGCAATCTATCAGGCGAGCAAAATGTGAGTAAAATGTGGCCTCTAGTTAAGGGCAGAGTCCCCGGGGAGTAATGACTTCCCGAACCCGTCTGTTTCGCGTCGTGTTACTGAGATTTCTTCATAAGTGTTTGTTGGTGCGAGATGTGAGCGACTAGCGTTTTCAATGACTGGACATTACGCGCATTTCTAATGAATTAACGTGTGTCATGGTTAATTAATTTACAATTCCAGTTTCTTCGTTATTCCATTTTATACTGGGACTTATTCAAATATCGACAACTTACGAAACGTTTGCTTTACTGTATTTACTAGACAGCTCTGCGTTTTTGCACAATTCTGACTTTTCCGACCGTCATATCAAACATTAAAATTTCACGGTTTTTCGAGTGCTGCAAAATTAGCACAGGTCTTTCGAAGCTGCAAACTTGGATTTACGCTGCTGGTAGTGGTCCTAACAACATATTAAAAAACCAGAACTAGCCGTTAGTTTGCGATTCTAGCGATTTCTAGTGTAAGATATGACCGGCCTATCTGCCTTTCAGAATAAGCAACATTCGCTTCATCAAGAACACGGCTCAGTCACAACCGCCGTCGAAGCAGAAGGCTGTGGAGGCAGTCAAGTAATTTTCTCGATCCAGGTAAAAAAAAGCTACAGACAAAAAGAAATAGGCCATACATAAAAACATTTTTTTTTATTTTTTCATTGTTTTTAGTAGTAAAATTACATAAAATAATAAAAATGACACGACTGTACCTATATACTTAATACTTTACTACTAATTTACTTAACTTTATTACCTTCAACCGCCTTTGTGTTCTAGCGGTTCGCCCACCCATGTAAAACACAGGGGTCCCGGATTCGATTCCCGGAGGGGTACAATTCTTGGTTTGGTTGGTAGTAGGGCTTATTTTAAGTCCGCCTGGCTAGCTACATAACCACCATCTTACCTAAGTCTGACCCCATAACAACAACTTAAAAATTGTTGTGTTCCAGCCGTTAGGCTGCGTTCAAACGATAACACACGACCCGACCTCAACCCGAACTCAACTCAAACTCACCTCAACCGCAGCCCACCTTGAAATACATCGCTTACAATTTTGAGTCTTATGACACATTAATAAGCTCTTGTGTAATGTTCAGGTGAGTTTGAGGTGAGTTCGGGTTGAGGGCGAGGCGTGTGCAGTTGCATCGACAAAATATAACGGAGCATATTAATGTGTTATAAAACTCAAAATTGTAAGCGCTGTATTTCAAGGAGTGGGCTCCGGTTGAGTTGTTCGAGTTGAGTTTGAGTTGAGTTCGGGTTGAGGGCGAGTCGTGCGTTATCGTGTTAACGCAGCCTTAGAGGTAAGATTCCGGGCGTAGTGCATTTCTACCTTCGGCCTTATCGTCATTTAAAATCAGGTGAGGTAAAGGCCAAGTATTACTCCGTTGTGTATAAAAAAAATAGGTAAGTAAGCTATCCATTTTCTAGTAACTTGTACCACAGACAAAACAACGGTCAAATAAAAGGAATGGCATGTCGTTGTTAGTAAACAAGGAACACTTTTAAATTTTTGTAGGCAGGTGGGAAGTATATTGTCCCATTAGAAATATAAAATCAGTTTGAATAATAAATTATCTCTTTCATTCCTGCTCGTATGATAAAAATAAATATTTAAAATAATCCTCCTTTTTTCGTGTTTTATTGATAAATATCCATTAGATATTGATGAAATTTATACCTCGTATTTATCGATGTTGCGCAATAGCGAGTCGTAGCCATATCCTACTATCCTATCCTACTAATATTATAAATGTGAAAGTTTGTGAGTTTGGATGTTTGAACGGATTTGGTTGTAATTTGGCACACAGATAGCAAATAGTCTAGATTAAAACATAGAATACTTTTCATCCCGATATTCCCACGGGAACGGGCACCACGCGGGTGAAACCGCGGGCGGCCGCTAGTCCTACTAATATTATAAATGTGAAAGTTAGTGGGTTTGGATTTGTTCCTCAATCACGCAAAAACTTCTGAACGGATTTGTTTGAAATTTGGCACACAGATAGTAGACAACCTAGATTAAAACATAGAATACTTTTTATCCCGATACTCCAACGGGAACGGGAGCCACGCGGGTGAAACCACGGGCGGCCACTAGTCTATAATAAAAAATTGTTTAAAAAAACAAAAAACCGACTTTAAAACCCCACTCTACCTCTAAAAAGCAAAAAATAATATTCAAATCACTAGATACGCATTATCATTGTAATATAAAACACGTCTATTGAAGTCGGGTTTGGCTGGAGGACAACTTTTTTTTATTCTAACAGCCCCACCCGACTTCAATAGACGTGTTTAATTACAATAATAATGCGTATCTAGTGATATGAATTATTATTTCTTGCTTTTTAGAGGTAGAGTGGGGTTTTGAAGTCGGTTTTTTGTTTTTTTAAAACAATTTTTTATTTTTATTTTTTAGTGTAAGTACCTTCTGCATTAGATATATTATCAAGGTAGAAAAATTGGTTTGCCCAAACGTGAGATAATCCTGGACAAACATGCATACGGGTCAAACTGAGAATAAAACCTCCTTTATTGAAGTCGTTTAAAATACCAAAACCTTGTCCTAAGTGTAACAAATACTTTTCTGAAAACCGCATCAAAATTGGGTCAGCTAAACGCGAGATAATCGCGGACAAACATACATACATATGAATTAAACTCAGAACCTTTTTTTTGAAGTCGGTTAAAACACTAAAACCTTCTCCTAAGTGTAACAAATACTTTTCTGAAAACTGTATCTAAATCAGTTCAGCCAAACGCGAGATAATCGCGGACAAACATACATAGATACATACATACAGGCCAAACTGAGAACCTCCTTTTTTTTGTTTTTTGAAGTCGGTTAAAAAAAAGCAGGACAAAGCAAGTAGATTTTTATTTTTGGTGTATTATTAAAATGCCTTATGTATAGTTTCAATTCGATTGGTCAAAAGTAGTCCCACCTCATATATTGTGATCAATGATAGAAGAATTCCTAACCACATCTGCAAATTTATAGATTCGTAAAGCTATAAGCACAAGGTAAAGAAAAATCCCTTTCGGCCGCCATGGCAACTGAGTTTCGCAACCAGTTGTTTCATAATGTATAGGCTGTATAGCATAGCATAAAAATGTCTGAAAAGCATGAATTTGAAAACTCTGATCCTTATATTTTAGAATGTTGACCAGATCAGTTGGACGTGTAATAGCGATCTGAATTTCCTCCTATTCGCTCCCTAGATGGCCATCATCAGATCACAGCTAGGTATCCTTGGCGGAGAACCAAGGCTTCAAACTTACCTCATTTGTAAGAATATCTACTGATGTCCTTAATTATCTTCTGGCTACCTATATATTGTTACTTACATTGCCTGCGCTTTATTGCGCCATTTACCCAGGTGGAATTGACTTTAGTGCAATTACTATCCTACTCATATTATAAATGTGAAAGTTTGTGGGTTTGGATGTTTGTTCCTCAATCACGCAGAAACTACTGAACGGATTTAGTTGGCACACAGATAGTATAATATACTATCTGTGTGCCAAATTTAAACTAATATATTATATCCTAGATTAAGGCATACAATACAATCTTGAGAAAGCATACACAAACCCCATACGACCATGAAAAGATGAAAGGTAAGCGCAGAAAGGGTAATGTCTGCACTTCTCTAGATCTAAGAACCTCTTTTGCTAAAAACTTCTACTGCCATCAAGGATCTCATCTTTATAACCAATTCAACACCACTCTCAACATCTACCCGCTACTCACAGTCAGTTGTAAAAACTCTGTAAAACAACACCTGAAGACATTGGATTATGAGGCCGTTGAGAGTTTACTTTTACCCCTCTTCTAAACAGGAAACTGTTTGACCACTTTTATGTTTGAATTTCCATCCCAAGTATTTGCTTTTGTCTTTTATTTTTGTATGTATGTCTTGTTGCTTATCCAGTATGAATTTGCTCAGTGCGTCCATACGCTAACTCGCTAGTTGCATTTCACCCCTACTACTTTCACACACCTCTCACAAACACTCACACAAACACACAATCATCATCTATACACTCACAACTCTAACACAATCACATTTACATTCACAGTTCTAAACTACACACATACATATATTTACACATAACCTACATATATTCTCTATAACTTATTTACTTACGTTAACTATTTTACTTATTACTAGTTATCGTTTGTTACTATAGATTAATGTATATTAATTATCATAATCTTGGCTAAACCTTTTCTTATACTTGTACATTATTGGTTGTAAATAGCTCATCAGCTTGCTCTGTGTTTCTTAGCTATTGTAATCCTTTCTGCGGTAGGAGGCTGGCGACCTGTGGTACAGGTTTCTGCGAAACCTATTTCGGGCACCAGTCCTTCACAAATTTAGGTTATAAATGCTGTTTAATTCATTTACACATGTACCATGAAACAAGTTTGTGAAGTGACCAATAAATACATATTTTATTATTATTATTATTATCCCGATATTCCCACTGGAACGGGAACCACGCGGGTGAAACCGAGGGCAGCCACTAGTAAGTTCATATTATTAGTAAGTAACATTTCCACTTAGTGACCACTGTGTCCTTTGTTACTAACGTTTAAAGTTTAATGGAAATAAATTGCAAACCCAAGGAACGGTAAAATTAACCAGTGCATAGTTTTAGTTCAGTGTTTCAAACTAATAGTTCAGACTCTGATACTCCTGATTCGATTCCCAGAAAAAGTGAATTAGATTCCCCTTATCGCAGTAGTTTTACAGAGTAGTCTTACCAGTAGTCATACTATTAGGAGTTTCCTTCCTAATAGGTTTATTAGTAACATTACTGCGAACTTTGATCCCAGTAGACTTACGAGGGCAGTTTGATATGTCCGTGACTTTAAGGTTGAATACAATATTTTTTCATAATTCAATTTTCCGGTCATAATTTAGAACTCCTTGCTGAGCTTATGCTGTTATTTTTTTTTAAATTAGCGCGAAAGAAAAAAAATTGGAACCATTTATGCAAGTGAGGTCGGTATACTCTTTTATAATGGAGAAAAACTAATTTTGCGTATTGATAAAATACTACTTTTTACGTGGTAAAACCATTAAGCAGACGGAGGATAAACTGAAAAAATATTATGGGGACTCTGCTCCATCTCATGGAATGGTTCATAAGTGGTTTACTGAATTTCGTTGTGGTCGTACCACCACAACTGTCGCCGACGGCCCAGGAAGGCCGATTGAGGTCACCACTGAAGATATTGTTAACAAAATTCACGACATTGTTATGGCAGACCGTCGAGTGAAGATACGCGAGATAGCTGATGCTATTCACATCTCTACCGAACGAATTTTTCATATTTTGCTCGATATTCTGGGCATGAAAAACCTTTTTGCAAGATGGGTGCCGCGTTTGCTGACAGTCGGCCAAAAACGAACTCGTGTAACAACTTTTGAACAATGCTAGGTTTGTATAACCGCAATCCAAGTTACTTTTTTCGTCGGTACGTAACAGTTGACGAAACGTGGGTCCACCATTATACGCCAAAGACGAAGCAACAGTCAAAACAGCGGACTTCTACCGGTGAACGTGCCACGGAGAAGGCAAAAACTCTTTTTTCGGCTGGTAAAGAGATGGCCACTGTCTTTTGGGACAGCAAAGGTGTTATTTACATCGATTTTTTGGAGAAAGGCAAGACAATTACCGTAGCTTACCATGTTGCTTTGTTGGATAGATTCAATATAGAGCTGCGGAAGAAAAGACCGCATCTAGCAAAGAAAAAAAATTTTATTTCATCACGACAATGCTCCGGCCCGCTCGTCCGCAACCGCAACATCAAAACTTGTGGAACTGCGATACGGCCTATTGCCACACCCCCCGTATTCACCAGATTTGTCCCTTGTGACTTTTTCCTCGTCCCAAACATGAAGAAATGGCTTGGTGGACAAAGATTTTCATTCAATGAAGCAGTGATAGCTAAAACAGGAGCCTATTTTTCAGGGTTTGATAAAAACTATTTTTTGGATAGGTTGAAGAAGTTGGAACATCGTTGGTCGAAGTGTATAGAACTGAAAGGAGATTATGTAGAAAAGTAAACAAAATATTATTTAAAAATTTTTTCCTTCTTCACAAAGTCACGGACTTATCAAACCACCCTCGTACCAGTTAAACAATCTACAGCTTCGATTTCTTTTAAGGAACTAAAATCTTGGAATATTAAGTCCACCTGGCTATCGTAAAAATATTATACAGGGTTATTTTGTAAAACACCACCATAAGGAAAAGTTGTAGACTAAACATTATTGTTTATGATGTTAGTATAAATCTACTCCTCAATAAATGGTTTTTCTTTCTTCTGTATTTCTTTCTTTCCTGCCAGTTTGTTGGTGTTTTACAAATAACCCAAGGTTTAATGTAAAATTTAAGTATCTCCTGTTAAAAATGTGAAAAAAAACCTTTGAATTAAAGAATAACTTGGAAAATTAAATTCAAGTACACATTCAAGCATTTACAAGAATTTTTTTAAAGTCAGACACTATCATCTAATACCAACGGCTCAACATTCTACGTTTCACTTCGACTTATAGCTCTAACACTTATACTTAACTTAGGTATGTTGGAGCTATAAGGCAAAGTTCTAACTCTGAATCTTCACCAAAACGTTCACGGCATTCGGCCACGTTTGCGCAATACGTTGGGCGTAGTAAGATCAGTACAGTCCTCGTCCAGGAAGGGGGGAAAGGTACTGGTAGTGACTGGACATTGTCGAAAGTATTGTCTGTCCATATTGCCCACGCCGAAATGCTCATTGAGCGCCATATCGTCAGTGGCTGAAATCAAATTTAAGAAGTTTGAAATAATAATCGTTTTTTTATTATTTTAATCTCGTAGGATGTTGCTATATATAATTTTGACGAAAATGGAAAATTTAAATAAATAACTCCGTAGAGTTAAGTTTTTCCTAGAAGTAAAAATTATGTTTTTTTACTTCTATTTCGCGTATGTGTCATTTCGCGTATGTGTCATTTTGCGTATGCGTCATTTTGCGTAATTAAAATGTGTCATAATGCGTAAAATTGCTTTTTAAGTCGCAGTCTTCTATCCAGCCCAACAATAAAAGACTGTGTCTAGAAAAAGAGTCTAAATTAGGACGATCTCCAATTTAAACAACCTGAGTGGTGCAGTGGTCAACATGCTAGCCTACCACGCAGGAGGATCCAGCACTTTTTTACATGCTGGATCCGGCATACCGTGCTGGATCCAGCGGCGCGAATCCGCAAACGTATCAAATTCGAAATTAGTTACTTTACGTCTTTAATAGCCGCCTTTTTTCGAACGAAGGCGATCATTTATCTATGGTTTAAGACCATTTAATGACCTTAGACCAGAACGTAGAGGCCAAACGGGCCTTTTCAGCAGCCGGCTATACTTTATGCAGTTCTGTGCAAAGTAGGTAACTGGTAAGGCACTAAGACAATAAAATATATTTTTTTATATCTCACTTCCACAGCTAACTCAAATACCTAAATAAATTATTAATTCACACAACAAATGCAAGTAACTATATTTGTGTGGATAGGATACAGTATAGGTATAAGCTGGTTTGTAGTTGTAGCAACTAGCCAGTAAGTAGCCATTTTAAGTTAAAGAGAGGTAAACATTGATTGCGACTGATTATACGTCCTTATTACCTAAGATAATTCTATTTAGAGATTACCTAGTTAAAGGCATTGTCTTTGATGTTGAATTCGATTTTTCTTGCTTCATAAAACATAACACTGATACATTATTTTATCTCAAATACAAAGAACTAAAAAACCAAACCAAAATTAATAAAGTTACCAACAAATGAGAGATTAAGAAGTTTGTAGAAAAAAACTTAAATGATTAAATAATAAAAAAAAATATCATGTATTTACTTTGATTCAATATTTTAATGGATTCAGGCCAATCTTGCAAAAATCCAGCTGGATTGAAAATGCTGCTGGATTACAATCCCTAGTCCCAGGTTCGATTCCTGGCCGGGCAGAGATTTAAATCATATTTTTTTATTTATGTAACGGGTCTGGGTGTACCTATGTAAAATAAGTTTACAACGTGTAACAGAATGAATGGCCAGAATACGATAGATAGGGACCATCAGACTGAACAAGTCGTTAATAAGGCTTTTTAAAAAGTTCGCAGTTCGCTGCCTGTGACTGCTATTTAAGATTTAACATAGTTATTACATTAATACAGAACAGCTTTACTGAACAGAACTGTTTTACTGATTAGGTACTATGATTTCTAAGTCATTTTTAATGTATTTTATCTAAACATTTTACAATTCACTGAGTAGCAACATGTAAAAATGATGGCTGTTTTTCTTGGACTGACGTGCAGAGAGTAAACTAGGTCCCATGGCAGCGAACACATCATTTTTGAATTATTATTTTTGAGAACAGAATAAAAATTTGACATAGTTTTGCAAAAAAATAGTTTTTACACGACTGTCCAAAGCAAAAAGAGTGTTCAGGGTTCATGTATGTTTGTGGGTATGTGAGTTTCTTTATTCCACCATAACTTCTAAATGCCTGAATTGATTTGAGTAAATGGGGTATCGTTAGAATCCTTACAGGATTCCGAGTGTAACTAACTATATTTTTTTTATAAAAAGTCAATATTGCGACTGTAGGACGCCATTTTCAGATGTGAAAAAAAAATTTTTTTCTTCATTTATTACAATATGGGCATCAAATGAAAGGCCACAATGAGCACATTTAAAAACTTTATAATATGTCACTAAAATGTGTGAAATAATAATAAATAATTTTAAAAAATATTAAAAACACGACTGCCCTGCCAAAAACGAACTAAAAAGATAAATAACAAGGTGTCATTGCAGTCGGGGGACCTCTTTAATTGAAAATTGTTCCACAAAACGGTCCCCCGACTGCAATGACACCTTGTTATTTATCTTTTTAGTTCGTTTTTGGAAGGGCAGTCGTATTTTTAATATTCTTTTACTCTCTGAGAAAGAGGTCGCAAAATAAATGAAAATAAATCAGATTTTTCATACATAAATTAATAACGAAAATATGAAAATGTGTGAACAGCTGATTTCATTGTTGGTCCCATAGTAAAAGTTGTTCAGTTTGATGGTCCCTTATCTACCATATTCTGGTTTAGCCATTAATTTTGTTACACGTTGTATATTTAAAAAGTATATATTTATAAGTAGTATATCAGTTGTCTACCACCAATATTATAATCTTTGCTTAGTTTACGGCTAGATGGCGCTGTGAAATTGACAAGCATTTATTATTTTTATCATTAATTTTAAATAAGATAAAGGTACCTTACCACGCAGCGATTCACCCTCATAATTATCTTGAGACAATACTGGCTCACATATGGTCGGATGTTCTTGTCTTGTGTCTCTCTCTTGAGGTGAATAATCACTTATAACCGAATCCGGAATTTCATTTAATTTTCCCACTTCAACCATACTTATCACTGGGCGAAATAGGTTTATCGCTAGACACACGTCTATTGTCAATAGGATGACAATCCCTAATATTATCAGCCAATTCATAACTAAGTTCTATTTGCAAACATTATTTGAAATTATCTTTCTCATCTATACATGCGCAACCACAAAAAGCTTCCCAAACATTGTGAGACTAATAGTTTGCTAGTAACCGTTGTTTAGATGTGGTGTGAACAAATTGCAAGCCGTGTGATTAGAAACTCTTAGTATGACGTCAGTAGCTGTAGTTCGAAGCAAAATAAAAAAAAATGTCTTATCTTGAACAAAAAAAGAATAACTAACAACTCACTGGATGTGTTTGTTGGAGGAAGTTGGTTGTTACAAGCAATCGCCTGGTCTATAACCATAACCATGTCTTCAATGAGAAAACAATGAATTGGTGTAGCCCACTTTGTTATATTATATTTTGGATCTTAAAGATTTTATGTGAGCTTTGCTTGAAAATAT
Organism: Agriphila geniculea; assembly: GCA_943789525.1. Lineage (NCBI taxonomy): Eukaryota > Metazoa > Arthropoda > Insecta > Lepidoptera > Crambidae > Agriphila > Agriphila geniculea. Next base: position 27,913,661 of record OX038875.1, on the reverse strand, counting down.
TAAAATCGGTTACTTCATTGTCTGTTCTTTTATCTTTATGAAAGACAATTTCAAGAAAATAATTTAAGACTTTATGAATTTAAAAGTTTCTTTTCTAAAATTAATTATTAGTAAATATTTACAGGGTGTAATAAAAACCCTGTCATTAGTGTTATTAAGTATTAGTAATCTATTCTTGCGAGGTTTTTTTAAATAATCCTGTATAAAGGTTTAAAGTATAATATCTCCTGTTAAAAATGTGACAAGAAACCCTTAAATTAAAGAAATATTTGGAAAATTTAATTCAAGCACACATTCAAGCATTTACAAAAAATATTAAGAAGACAGACAATATCATTTTAATACCAACGGCTCAACGTTCTACGTAAGACTTCGCTTTACACCTAGCTCCAACTCCAACACTCTCAATGAGCACAGGAGTTATAACTCTGAGTCTTCACCAAATATGTTGTTGGCAGTTGGCCACGTCCTTGCAATTATTAACGTTAGGCGTAGTAAGCGTACTAATACCATCCCTGTCTATAAGGGGGGGAAAGGTGCTGGTAGTAATTGGACGTTGCCGAAAGTACTGTCTGCCCATATTGCGCACGAGATGCTTGTTGATAGGAACGCATGTCATCTTTGGCTGAAATCAAAATTTTAGAGTTTATAATAAAAAAAGACTTTTCCTTCGGCCTCGTAGGATGTTGTTATCTATAATTTTGACGAGAATGGAAAAATGAAATGACAAAAAAGCGTAAAGTTTTTCTTAGAAGTTAAAAATATGTTTTTTAACTTTTTTTGAGTCGGAGACTTCTATCCATCCCAATAATAAAAGACTGTGTCTCGAAAGAGTCTAAACAATCATTATTAGGATAACATTAGTAGTTCAGTACTAATGTTATCCTAAGAATGATTAGTTAGCACTTCAGAAAAAAATCTTTCTAATGAATGTTCTCTAAATAAGAACGATCTCCAATTTAGACGACCTGAGTGATGCATTACAGTAGTCAACATGCCGGTCTAGCACACAAGAGGGGTTGATTCCCGGCCGGGCGTGTGTATAGTCCAAGCTTTTATTATTATTATTTTTAATATTTTATAAGATCAAGTACCTTGCCATGCAGCGATTCATCCTCATATTTATCTTGAGGCAATACTGGCTCACACGTGGTCGGATGTTCTTGTCTTATTTCTGTCTCTTGAGGTGAATAATTACGTATAACCGAATCCGGAATTTCATTAAATCTTCCCACTTCAGCCATATTCATCACTGGGCGAAACAGGTTCATGGCTAGTCTCACGTCTATCGTAAATATGATGACAATCCCTAATATTATCAGCCAATTCATAATTAAGTTCTATTTGAAAACATTATTCAACATTTTCTTCAACATGCAAACCACAAAAAAGTTTTCAAAGATTTTGAGACTAATTTTAATTTTACCAGTAACCGTTGTTTAGATGTGGTGTGAACAAAATGCAAGCCGTGTAATTAGAAAGTCTGTATGACGTCAGTAGTATGTAGTTCGTAGCAATATAAAAAAACCTTGTATAATCTCAACAAATAAAGATAAAAAATATGATAATTGCACTAACAACTTACTTGATAACGTCTTTGTTGGAGGAGGTTGGTTGTTCCAAGCAATCGCCTGTTATTATACGAGTATAACCTTAACCATAAATCATGGATATATCAGACAGCGTAAGCACGGGCTCTGGGAGAACAAAGGCTTAACAGGCGGTCCTCTATTATATGTAGATATTAACAAACATAGGAATTTATTTCATTACATCACTGCAAGGTGTACTGCAGAAGTCAAAATCACATTATTCAGAGCATTCTGCTAAGCATTCTATACCTGCAGTCTATGGGTCAAACACACAAAAAAGTCATACGATAACCCTACGCATTCAATATAATAATGCTTTTAGAGCACTGTTGAGGCTGCCACCGTATTGTAGTGCATCAGGGATGTTTGCGGACGCGCATATTGATGGTTTTGCAGCGATTTTACGCAAAAGAGTAGCATCCCTGATGCTCTGAATTCGGGGCAGCTCCAACAGTTACCTGCAGCTGTTTGCCTCAAGGATGGATCAGGACTGCTCAATAATGCAGCATTGGAACAAGCTGCATATTGAGCACTCTGGATCCAAACCTAAATTTAGATTAAGATAAACTTTTCAATTTTATTTTTTATTATTTTTAAGTTATCAACATGACATTGTTTCTATTTAGTAATTTTAAATAGTAACCTATGATTATTTTTATTATTGTGTATTTTAATTTTAATATTTTTATTTGGAATTTTAATTTGACTTTATTTAATATTTTAATTTTAATGAGTTTTAATGTAATTGTTTTGATTTTATTTGATTTTTTTTAATATTATTCTATTCTTGTCTTGTCTTGTTTTTATAATCATTCTAATTCGTTTTAAATTTTACAATATTTGATATTAATGATTGAATGATGAATTTTATTGCATGATCTATCTGATTCTGGTACTAGGATTAAAAATTTTATTATTATTTAAGTGATGAGATGATAATGATGCTATGGACCTTGTCTGAAATAAAAATAATTTATTATTATTATCACTTAAATGTTGAGCGACGACGCGCAACCTTTTTTAACAGAAAGCCGTCATGTTGTGCGCCTTGGTAACGTTGCACGCTGCTGCAAAACGTCTCGCGTCATTAGTTAGCACTTGTTGCTATTCAAATGTGTAGTGAAATAAAAGGCTTAAAAATAATTATGTAGGTTTTCTATGTTTTGATCAATGATAGAAAATCATTTTGTCCAGCGAAAGTTTTTTCTGATAAAAATATTATTTACGATATGGATCTCATAGTTGGTCTAGACGCAGTGAAATTACAAAATCGTGAGCGGAATTTGTATCGTGTAAAAAAACATCGTGCTCCCGAAGGGAAAAATATGATATTGCTTTTAAATATGAAATATTACTCCGAAAGTGTTCATGTATTATGAAGAAAAAGGGTGAACCCATGTCACGTTTATGCGTTCGTAGGCGCCGCTATGCGTCTTCATTGGGAAAACAATGAATTGGTGTAGCCCACTTTGTTATATTGTATTTTGGGACTTCAAGAATTTATGTGAGCTTCGTGTGAGAATATTAAAATCGGTTACTTTATTGTCTGTTGTTTTACCTTTATGGAAGGCAATTTCGTATTCTCTACAAGCGTGCATTAGGTGATGTCTCTTTGAATTTTGACCTCTGACCCTTCCCTTTGAGAAAATAATTTAATTTTTTTGTGATACTACTGGATAATAATATCTTCTTCTAAATGAAAATAGGTGAAATTAAAGATTTTATAAGTATTTAAAAGTTGATTTTATTAAAATAATATAGTAATTGTATAAACAGAAATAAAAGAAAACAACGCAAATTTTTGTTTATTCTCTGATTTAATTTCTTTTTTGGGTATTAACACTTTAATTATTATGGTTTACCCCAACATAACTAATTTGTTTATACAACAATAAATCATAAAATGTGCAAAGATAATAATATCTATATATTAACAATAAGTTCTAGACGTCGAATTAATCAACTAAATAATTCGATGATAATGAAATATAAACAAAGATATAATTAAACAAAGAATAAAAATTTCATTTTTTTATTACAACAGCAATCACTCATCACAGCATGCATGTTTCGAAGTCTATTTATATTATTATACTGTCGATGTTAGGATAGACAATCGATTTTCAATTAACACTAATTCACCACTTAATATCCTCACAGTTAGCTAAATTGGCTGTGCACGTAAAGGATGCTGCAGGCTTCTGGTCACCGCCGCCAGCGTCACTGGTCCAAAACGGCGGTATCGTGCTAAATGTTGGATTCTGCCGCTCATGGGATCTCCTCTTTTTCTTTCGTAGTTTTACCTTATAAACAAGTATAGCAATTATTTGGTCAAAATAAACAAATGACGTACTCTGACAACAAAAGAAGTAATCGGATGACGTTGTTTGCACTTCATGGCTTAGAGTAAGACGGGCTTCAAACGAAGCCTTTGTTGCTCGAAGCTTCATGGCATCATTCGCTCAGAAATAATTTACAAAATTAAGCTGATCGATCGACATGCATCGTTCAATTACTTCGATACTTTTGTCGAAATAGTGGTAAATAAACCTTCTTTTAATAGTATATTCACACGATTAGAGCATCACGGGCTTCCTTAAAGCCAGCGTTGCTCTAAGTCTACACGCAATATAATATTGGTCTTCCAATGCAAATGCATTTTGAAGTTTTTTTTATAGAAAACCAACAGCATTACAACTCAAATAAAACATAAGTATTTAAATCTATGGTAAGGTTAATTACAGGTAAAACTGGACATTTAAGGATCATTTACACAACTCAGTCACGTCAACGTCAAGTCTCCAATACAAGTTTTGATTTGTCGGTGACGCGACGTCGCACATAGGGGTATTTTGCGTTTCTAGCCGGTAAAAAATATTTTTGAATTATATTATATTATATTTTGAATAATCATGCATTAATCAGATGATAGCAAGGTGCCCCTACAACAAAATAACAATACTGTTAATAACTAATTGACGAAAGTTAAAAAAACAATATTTATTACTGTCACTACTAATGTGTAGGTAGGTTGAAAAGGGGCAAAAAGTGGCACCTAATTTCTATAACAGCATAATGTTGATGGACCATTCAATAAAACACCATAAAAAATTTGCTCGGAAATAGCCCGAAGTATAACTAATAGACTCGTTGACATAGAAATATGATAAAAAAATATTCAAAAATAGTGAATGATTCAAGGCGCAATTAATAGTGATAATCAAATAGAAAACAATATAAAATTATGACACAGATACGTGATCTTACTTGAACTAGAACAATCCATAGTTTTTTAGGGTTCCGTAGCCAAAATGGCAAAAAACGGAACCCTTATAGATTCGTCATGTCTGTCTGTCTGTCTGTCTGTCTGTCTGTCCGTCCGTATGTCACAGCCACTTTATTCCAAAAGTATTAGGACTACATAGTTGAAACTTAGTAGGTAGGTGTATTCTGTAAACCGCTTTACGATTTTTATACAAAAATAAAAAAAATAAAAGATTAAAGGGGGGCTCCCCATACATGGAACTGAAACTGAAAATATTTTTTTTCATCAAACCAATACTTGTGGGGTGTCTATAGATAGGTCTTTAAAAATGACATTGAGGTTTCTAAGACTATTTTTTTTAAAGTCAACCGTTTGAAACATATATGCCGCCAAAGTGGTAAAATGTGTGTGTCCCCCCCCCCCTTTAACTTTTAAAGTAAGAGGGTGAAAAATCTAAAAAAAATATATACTATAGATTTTAATAAACACTTTCAACGAAAATTATTTTGAACGAGATACAGTAATTAGTTTTGGAGATATAGTACATTTTCCAAAACCGCAAATATAACTTTGTCATTCATACAAACACTGTGAAAAACAAAGTTATTTTTTCAGACGAAAAATGATAGCGGTATTACAAAATGTTGTGTTGGTATAATGTACCTACGGAACCCTACTGCGCGTGGCCCGACACGCACTTGGCCGGTTTTTTTTTTCTCCTTAGACTTCACCAAATAACGTATTATTAACTTATGTGTTTGCGAAAATTTTTCACAAATAAGTTAAACGAGCACGAAAAAAACGGTTAACTTTAGACAAGTTTTGCAAGACGAACGACTGACGCAGCGGAGTAGGAAGAGTTGCCTATTGCTCACTAACTTCTTGGCTCGTAGCAGGTATGTGATTTTTCTCTCTGTGATAGTTTTGAGGAATTGGACTTTTTACCGGCTAGAAACGCGAAATACCCCTATGTGCGTCGGTGATGCGACGTCGGTGACGCGGCGTCGGTGACGCGACGTCGGTGACGCGACGTCAGTGACACGACGTCGGTCGGTAACGCAAGTCACAACCTGCATTGAAAACCCGACAACGCTGACGTGACTGGGCTGCGTTACTACCTAAAGCCACAACTTGCTTACCAGAAAGTTGGAGGCCAAATGCCCTATTTTATTAATACAAAATAGGTGTGGAAAAAATGACAAATTGCCAAATAATAAAGCTCATAATTTCTTTCAACTCGAACACATTAAAATTAATTTTAATGCTATTAAAAGAAAACAAACATTTTGAGCATTAGATAAGCGATTATGCGATCATTGCTTGTTCAAACACTTTTTTTATAGATCCAATAATAGCTATGGTTAAAACATACAGGTATATTCATAAAATTTACCCTTGGAACTATCGAAAGTTTCTCTTCGTGAAGATTTATTATTTTCTTGTTATTTTGTTCTTTATTTATGACTATGTCTTCACATTCATCACCTGGTTGTTGGTTAACATCGCATGGTGGTTTCTTTTTGATTTCTGTTTTCAAAGTAGTGATGTTTTGGATAGAAGCTTGGCTCACAATATCAGGTATGTGATCATCATCACCGATAATGGCTGGATAAGTCACCTTAATTAGAGGAGCTGCATCCACATATAAACGGAAAGCTATGAAAAAACTCAGCCAATACATAATTTGATACAAGACTTAACATTTTCTTAAAAAATAATGGTCCTTCTCGCTAAAATAAAATAAAAAAAATTGCGTGAGAAATATTCGAGTTAATTAAAAGTCAGTTGTTTAGATTCGGTGTAACAAAATATCATGGCGTATTATTTCCACTACTTTTATGGGATTTCTTGCAAAAATGTAGTTTATTTTCAGTCATGTAGAATATATTTATTAAGCGTACAAATAGGCAATATTTTTGTTTTGTACCACTTATATTGTTAACGGCGGGATGTCAAAAAATTTATCCTGCTTGCTACTGCTGCTGGAGACCTTTGTATGGGCATTTATCCCCGATTTTCCCATTTATTTTAAATTATATCTAAAAATAGTTGATACTAATAAATAATTATTATGGAAGTCAGACAGTAAACGAATTAAAGATTAAAGAAAACCAAAATGTGTTGGAAGAAAAAATTATATTTACGAAAAATTGCTTCCAACATCCAAAAATTTATAGCAAACAGGAAACAACAAAATGACAGGTCTACATATACACTAGCGCCAAGTTAGTGGTAGTGTGCCGACTGGTGGACGAATTGTGAATCAGCAAAATTATCCTGCCATTGGATCAAATTATTCTATACTAGCGGCCGCCCGCGACTTCGTCTGCGTGGAAAGTTTTTTGCTATCCCTCAGGAACAATACTTTTTTTCGAGATAAAAGGTAGTCTATGTTCTTTTCTGTACCCCTGACAACGTGTATGCAAAATTTCATGATGATCAGTTCAGTAGTTCAGGCGTGAAGGCGTAACAAACAAACAAACAAACGGACTTTTGCATTTATAATGTTAAGGACTAGCTTTCGCCCGCGACTTCGTCTGCGAGGAAAGTTTTTTTTGCTATCCCTCGGGAACTATACTTTTTCTCGGAATGAAAGGTACCCTATGTCCTTCTCTGTACCCCTGACAACGTGTATGCAAAATTTCATGATGATCGGTTCAGTAGTTAGGACGTGAAGGCGTAACAAACAAACAAACAAACAAACAAACGGACTTTCGCATTTATAATATTAGTAAGGACTAGCGGCCGCCCGCGACTTCGTCTGCGTGGAAAGTTTTTTGCTATCCCTCAGGAACAACACTTTTTTTCGAGATAAAAGGTAGTCTATGTTCTTTTCTATGTTTATTTGGTAACGATATATTCAAGTTTGTAAATATCGTTACTTATGGCTGTTACAGCTGATAAGTTTCTTGCGCCCGTTCTTCTTGTCAGCTAAAAAAGTCTGGAACGGGTGGTAGGAAAATATAGACGATTCAAAAGTACTTTATTAAGTTTATTTGAATAAAGCTTATTTGACTTTGACTTTGACTTTGACTTTCTGTACCCCTGACAACGTGTATGCAAAATTTCATGATGATCAGTTCAGTAGTTCAGGCGTGAAGGCGTAACAAACAAACAAACAAACGGACTTTTGCATTTATAATGTTAAGGACTAGCGGCCGCCCGCAACTTCGTCTGCGTGGAAAGTTTTTTTTGCTATCCCTCGGGAACAATACTTTTTTTCGGGATAAAAGGTACCCTATGTTCTTTTCTGTACCCCTGACAACGTGTATGCAAAATTTCATGATGATCGGTTCAGTAGTTGAGACGTGAAGGCGTAACAAACAAACAAATAAACAAACAAACGGACTTTCACATTTATAATATTAGTAAGGACTAGCGGCCGCCCGCGACTTCGTCTGCGTGGAAAGTTATTTTGCAATCCCTCGAGAACTATACGTTTTTTCGGGATGAAAGATACCCTATGTCCTTCTCTGTACCCCTGACAATGTGTGTGTAAAATTTCATGATGATCGGTTCAGTAGTTAAGACGTGAAGGCGTAACGAACAAACAAACAAGTAAACAAACGGACTTTCGCATTTATAATATTATAGTAAGGATAAGGATAGCGCACCGCCAACAGTATCTCTAAATCTTAGGCATCGTGTTTTGTATAAATACCAGATGAGTTATTAAGTACGCTTGAAATAGATTTATTACCAAATTGACTTCAGCATATGCTGCCCTTTGACATAGGGACATAAGCCGTCCTTAGTTGAACTTGCAACTTAAGCAACGCATTAAATTATAATACGCCACATTCGAAACTGTACTGGGTACTTCCAAAAGTCCTACAAATCAATGGCGCACTAACAACCCTCCTGAGCCTATTGGGCTTTAGAGTTTGTGTAGCTAGCGGGATTTAGACGTTACGACACGATTGTGACACGATCACGACTTGATGACATGGTTATATTCCACTGATCCTAAAGATACTTAAATAAAATATGTACTTACATACAAAGGGTTTTTTCAAGCCAGAGAGAACGCTGGATTTTTTACACGACTGCCGAAAAAGGAGTGTATATGTGTTCAGGGTTCATGTATGTTTGTGGGTATGTGAGTTTCTTTATTCCACCATAACTTCTAAATGGCTCAACGGATTTGGATGTATGGGTTATCGGGGTTCATTTATTATTACAATATGGGCATCAAATGAAAGACCTTAATGAGCACATTCCAAAACTATATAATTTGTCACTAAAATGTGTGAAATAAAAATAAATAAATTTAAAAAATATTAAAAACACTACTGCCCTGCCAAAAACGAACTAAAAAGTTAAATAACAAGTGTAATTGCAGTCGGGGGACCTCTTTTATTAAGAATTGTTCCACAAAACAGTCCCTTAACTGCAATGACACTTGTTATTTAATTTTTTAGTTCGTTTTTGGCAGGGCAATCGTGTTTTTAATATATTTTTTTTTAATTTAAATTAAAGTCGCAGGAAAGTACCAACATCTTGCGGAATAACATCGTTTCGTAGGTATATAAATATATTTGATTTTCTCTTTTTTATGCACAACGGAATAGGGCCTGTCCTTCACCTCACCTGAAGTTAAATGACGATAAGGCTGAAGGTGAAAGCGCACTACACCCGGAATCCTCTTCACTGAAGAACTGGCTATCTTACCTCTAAATATTATGGAAGGAATTCAAAACTTATGTAAAAGAAAAAGTTGTCAAAATGATTGATGACATATGATAAACATCCTTAAGCAACTGTTCTAAAATATTCTAAGGGCCTACTATGACGTTAAGGACTCTCCATAATTAGTGTGGCTAAAATAAACCATCAAATATTCGCTTAATCGTTAGAATCGTGAACAGTAAAGTGCTCCAAACTATTTCCTTGGACCGTTGTGCGGTCGAGAATCCGTGATTATCTGAGACGTAAATCAGTAGAGAGTCAACACCATTGTCGTTTTACAACAGTTAATTAAACCAACAGAGTTGCTCTTATGTAGATATAGTTATTGGACGACAGTTGTATAACGACTTTATTGCTCTCAAGGCTGTCTTGAGACAAAGAAAGGTTGATACGTAAACAATTAAATTCACTATGATTGGGTCAAATTCGTTTTATTTAAGTGCTATTATGGATTGTAGATTTGCCACATCTTTTGAATTACACGTAAGATTAGTTGACACCAAGAGTGACTGATATTCCGCCGAATCTTGTCCTAATTAAGTTGGTATAATATCAATACCTACATCTGTAGTATGAATTTATTCCACTTTTCCCCAGCAAGTATCACCACCGGTGAATATAAGTGTATCAATAAAAAGTGAAAATATAGAAGTTACATTTTCCATCGTCTGTACAATTTCTGTCTTAAAGCTAATCTGCCCTATAGCGAATCTTTCATAAAGAAGCGAATAAAGGCACTAGTGGGGACACTTGGTGGTGCAAAGTGGAATAATCCTACGAGTTCGAGATGGGTTTTAAAAAAATGGTATTTTGATGTAAACGGACATATTAAGCCGTCAGTCAAAACTATTTTCTGATGTAGATACACAATACTTTTTCCGGATTTTTAAAGACTACGTCTGTTAGAATTCGAATCTAGACTTATGTTTTCCCGGATTTATGTATACTACGCCTGTTGCAATCAAATCTCAATTCATTTGCATTATTTGGCAACATGAAAACAATAGCATTCAAAAACTTTCTAAGTAAACACCATGCCAGTTAGATTTGGTAACCTCTAAGTTAAAAATAAGCTATCATTTAACCATAACATAATTATATAACTTATTTGAAAGGCATTTTGGTATGTAAAGGGAATGAGTTAGGAATAGGTCTCAAGTATTATAGGTATAACGTAACCCTTTCAGTGGGGCAACAGCGCGTGAAATTTTACACGTGGCCGTCGCGTCGTCCGGGTACACTAGTCTTGTCCGGTATTTGTACTGGATCTTATAATATAATCGCTTGTTATGGCTGCGTCATAGTTTATTTTATTATTATTTGTTTTTTTTATTTTATTCTCAGCTTGCTTGCTCAGCTTATTATTATTATTATTGTACGCTTAGGAATTCACGGGCCAAAAGTGACCCGGTCCTTTAAGGCTTGCGTGGGGATATAGATCCAACACGTAGAGGCCATTTTTAGCGACTTTAATCTAATATGCGTGTGGTACACCTGCTGGATCTAATCTCTGACTACATCAGTTTGATATACTCAGAGACTATCCCCAGCAAATGCACAGGAACTATGGAATCTACTGGTTAACGATTAGTGGGCTATTAGGTTGGGAATGAGATGGACTAGGATTTGGGCTATGGAAAGAGACTACCGGACACCTGCCTTATCATAGTCTCCCAGGCTGAAAAATTGGCAGGCGGTGACTAGCCAAGGACTAAATGGGCTCTCCAAAAATAGCCGCGATGGCAAGAGAGCAACATCGGTGTCCTCGGCTGCAGGGTGTAGAGAGGTGTGCACCGCTTTCTACCCACTGTACAAGGGACAGTGTGCCAACTCGCGTCTTACGCATGTTTCACTTCCACCCTGCGAGCGTATAGCTCTAACGACTCCACCCTGGACGGCCGTTGAAGGCGAGCCAGGGGCGGGAGTCCGCAGGCCCCCTTGGGGTCCACCCTTGCTGCGGGGACGAGGGCCTGGATCGACTCCCGGGAGCACTCGGGTCCGTGGTGTCGCTACTCACCAACAGCTCGCCACAAGCTGCCCTGCGGGTTTATTATTATTATTATTATTATTATTATTGTTGGAAGCTGGCTGGCTGGTCGGCACAGAGCGTACCTTTTTATTGCTATTATGAAATGTAGTGTCACGTCATGACTAATGTTCTTTTTTGATTGAAGCCAAGATGTCAGAAAAATATATATCTGTAACCGATAGCAAAGAATTACATTGCATTAGTTTAAAACGCTGCTTTTTCATTTAGTTCACGCTCACGTAGTTATCAATTATTATTATTATTGTTATTATTATTGGTGATGTTGTGTTTCTGTAGTTGATGAAGATGATAGGTTTACTATTGAATGAATATCAACAAGTGGATTATTAAGCCTTCGGACATCTCATCATCATCACCATAATTCCTGCTCGACGATCACTAATGGACATAGGCCTCCCCTATAGATTTCAACGATGAATTATATCATCTAGTTACGGAAAAAGGTTTAACTTTCAAATGAGTTGTGTTTAATTGCTTATACCTATATAGGTCTTTCTTAAATAGTGCACAAAATTTTAAGATGTCAATTTACTATGGGACAAACATTGAAATCGCGAAAAAAAGCAGCTGTTGTATAGAAAATTTAAAATCGAATAGATCAAAATAGCTGATAATTTTTTCTCGATTTCAATGTTGGTCCCATAGTAAAAGTTGTTTGTATGCATGAGTACATTGACCCCTTAAAATTTTGTGCACTATTTAAGAAGGACCCTATATACAGGCTGTCCCAAAACTTTGCTACACGGAGGTAAAGTACTTACCTTAAATATTGAATACAGGATTTTATACTGAAAAGAAACTTCATTTTGTTTTTAATAATAATGGGAGCAACATTCAATGTTTTAATTGCTTTTAATTGCTTACGATACTATACAAATTGATACAAAACGTATTAATCAAATTTTAAAAATAAAAGTTTTTTTTGTATTTGGTGGGTTCGATTCCTGGTTAAGGAAAGTGATTTTTCAAAAATCATTAAATGCAGTTCCAATTATTTTTAAAATCAAAATGAAGTCTTCATTCAGTAAAATTTCTTAACTTTAATTCGTATGTCAAAGTTTTGGGACGCCATGTAAATTATTTGATCACACGCTGTCTACAAGATCTTAAACATTGGATTTCCAAACCGAAGTGGCGATGGAATCGGAATAACAGTCGTATAACGTCGGAATAACAGCTGTTCGTTTCGCACATCAATTAAATTCGTGCTTCGATGATGCGATATCGAGGCTTGCATTAATCAACTTTGAATACAGTAGTGTAGTACGTACCTTTTAATTGGCAAGGTACTAACATCACCTAAACATTTTTCTTCATTCACTGTGCCTGCAAATATGAAACTATCTTATGGATGGAATATTTGAAATATTAGACAAGGAAATGAAATGCAAGTAAATTTTTTGTCCATAAGATGGTTTCACATTTGCAGGCAGTATTTCATTGTTATCGTTACTTCTGATTTCTGTCAAAGCTGATAAGTTATTTGCGCCTATTCTTGCTTTAATTGCTGTCAATAGTACATAGACACAGTTGTAGAATTCCTTGATTTCATGTCAGTTCAAAGGAAAAACATACAAATGTCAGTATTCATACAGAAAAACCGTATGTGGCGGCAAACGGGCTTGCCACTTTTGGTAGATTAAAACTTTAGCTAGGACTGATTTCCAAAAAAAGAGGTGTAATGATATTAGAGAAATTTTAATAGATAGGGTATTTTCGGTATCTATTTGTGAATATGGCAACGAAAAGGAGGCTTACCTTTGCTATTTGTAATGGTTGAAGATTGTCCTCTGTAGATGGTCAGCGACGTTTCACAATAGCACTTCCAGAAGGCACAGTTATGATCTCACGTTATAAAAGATTGACTCGACACCCCGTGGAGAATATGAGAAAGTTTCACACACGTACGCGTGGTATTTTTCGAATAATAAATTAAAATAGTCGAGACGACAAAACAGCGGCGGCCATGCGCTCGACGAGTTTTCTTCCAACTGGTACACGTAGCGCCATCCATCGGGAGCCGGCGCAAACACACATTTTGGTTTGATGCGTTTTCGAGCAGTAGGCAGTAACTCCCAATTAATTACCAAAAACATCAAATTAGATACTCAACACCGTATAAGTGATGTACAAACCTTGAGTCGTCGAGTTTACTTTTGAAGCCTCGAGGCGGATTGGCAGGACTCGGTGAGCTCGGTAGGCTTGTAAGCCCAAGCCTAGCCGAGACACGAGCTCTCTGAACCACGCCTTGAAGCTTCAAAAGAGTTCGAGCCTTCAAAAGAGCTCGAACCTATTAAAAGAGCTCGTGCCTTCAAAAAAGCTCGAGTCTTAAAATGAACGCGAGCCTCATAAAAGCTTAGAGTTTATGTTTATATCTTTAATATGTCCGTAAATAATAATATTGCCAATATTATTATTTACGGAGATATTAAAGCCGAGCCTATCGAGCTCACAGAGCCCTGCAAATCTGACACTAGTCTCCAAAATTAGAACTCAAAAAGATGAATGTCTTACGTCATAAAGAGCACCGTAGATGCTAAATCTATTGTGCTTTTGCTCTAATTATCCTCATTTATTAGCAACCCATCACAACTAGTGCGCCGAAAAAGGCTCGAGCCGTGAAAATGCCTCAAAATCGACCAAGCTCTGAAAAACGCTCGAGTTCTGAAAAAGACTCCCGAGTCGCCGAGCTTCATACAAACGAGGCGAGCCCTGTAAAATGACTCCGAGCTCTACACAACCTTTTGTGTAGAGCTCGAAGACTCGAGGCCTCCGAGTCCTTACTCGGAGGCCTCGAGTCTTGTACATCACTAGTATAAGCCTGAAGCGCACAGTTTAATTGAAATCAAATATCAAGTCAGGTCTGTGTCTCCAGGATACTTTGGTTACTTAGTAAAAGAAAAAAAAATACAGAAGTATTTTCGGAACATTTGAGGTATATATTATTATAATTGCTTGATATTAAGTTACATTCAATAAGAGTTTTAAAATTTAAAATAATTGTACATTTTAGTTTAGTTATTTTGATAATTTCTCATAGCTTTTACAGTACAATCTTTGTTTTAAAATGTTATAGATTTATGAAATTTATTTAATTAATAGAAATAAATACCGGTGATCCGTGAAACGTAGCATCTATAAATATAGTTCTAGCTGGCTTATAGTAACAATCACTTAATCTGAAACTACCACACTAATATGTCTCAGATTCACTTAAAACCACATAAAATACGATTTCTATGCACGTTACTTTATATTAACACTGAAATTAATTGATTCAATAGAGCCACACGCAAAACGAAGCGATACGTGTGACAGACCCTCACCGAAATTATGTATAAAAAAAAATATTGCGTTCTAATTTCGATTAAAAAAGTGTATGTTGTGCTAACTTCGTGAAAACAACTAAGAAATAAATAAAGTTTCTTTTTGTAGTGTAAATTCGACTGAAATTTATGTTTTAAGTTAAGTGTACCTATCCTAATAATTGAAATAAATCAATAAATGGCAGCTAAAATGTCTTTGCTTTCTCGCTTTTTGTCTACTAAGTGTATAAAATATAGCAATAAAACTCAAGAGCGGATACGGCAAAGCGATACAGCAAGCTAAATCTTGGAATAAAGGAGTTGAAATCAAATATCTGTCATTTGAAGCACCCTCAGGGCTTGAAATCGCTTCTTGCGATACAAAGCGAGATGTATGCTCGGATTTAGTGAAATGTATGGAATTTTCATCTTGAATTTTGTAACAAATTATGATGTTGTGGAAGCCACTGGTGTAGCGGAACAGTGGGCGTCAGTCATGCGGCTGATTATGACTATGGTGCACCTAAGGAAGAAATATTGAAACAACCCGGGCTTTTACCTTACATTACTTACAGGTTTATTTTATTTGTAAAACACATCATGAACAACAACGCGCAACGTTTGTTCTACGCCTTTACCGAAAATAGAAAAAAAAATCGATTTTCATTACAAAACTCGATCAGTTATTCGGACATTTACTTGTATGGAAAGTCAATTTTTTGTCTGTTTTCGGAAAAGTCGTAGTACAAAGTTGTTGTTTATGAGGTAATTAATCTACTCCTGCGAGGTTGTTCGTAGTTTTACAAATATAAGCTTGTCTAATTAGTTCACCATGCTAAATTTATCAGTGCCATCAGGTTAAGTTCAATTTCAGTAAAAGCCTTTGACCAAAACGGTCGATAACTTTTGAAATGAGTAAAATTCGACTGTCTTAATAGAAAAGAACAAAAATTTTGAGGTCAACGTTTCGATCGCTTCATACAATCAAATATTTTATTTTATTCTCACGATTTGTTATAGGTATATAATATTTAGAGCATTTTCTTATTTTGTTATTTTAATCTGAACTAAATACCGGGTGTAACATTACAAGACCCTCAACGAAGCCGAGGTCTATATATTCTGCCCATCATCAGGACAATTTCTGTTCAAAATTATTGCTGGGAAACGGTTTTAATTTTTGGTGTTAAAAAAGCATTGCATACATTACCACGCAATGTAACGCCTACAACAGACCGCGCCTGCGAGTGTATGCTATACAGCTGCGTGCGGCCGAGTTGAAAGGCAGCGTATATGTGTGTGTTCATGAGATACATTGAGTGATGACGTTTTGAAGCCATTTTTTGTTACGAAATACTTAAAATTTTGATAAGGTTTCTTTGGACAAAAATTGGGAAATAACGAATAAAAAACTTTCCATAAAAATATTGAAAAAACATTTTGGACTTTGACCTTTAATAACTTCGTAGCTATTGGTTTCCCAGGTATAGTCTAAAACACAAAAATGGATCCTGATGGTGGACGGAATGCGTGGACTTCGGCTTCGTTGAAGGTCTTGTTACACCCGTTATAAAACTAATAACAACATAGGTACTTATTAACACCCATTTACTAACTAAGAAGCTTTAATAAAGCGTGTCCGTTGACTCAGAACCGTTTCGGGTTGTGGTCTCGCTGTCGATTCTCGTGCCCACCGAAGCAGTTCGGTTAGTTTGGCTTAAATTTAATTTGCAACGAAATGCTGCTTGTGTTGTGGCGCACGGCGGCTGATTACAGCGACTAACTCTGTGGTTTGTTATAATATTAAAAGCTAGTTTTGTAAGCGATTTTACCAAAAAGTTGATAAACAAAATGTAAAAAAAGTATATTTATAAGTTGTTAAAATGTAAAAATATTTTTTATTAATGACTTAGCAGATTCTAGAAAATAAATCACAACCGTTTGCGCTATGCTTAAGAATCAGCTAAGTCTTTTAATAACAACAATTTGATCAAGAGGCGCATGACAGCACACCGTTATGGTAATATACCTACTTACGTAATTTGATCGAGTTGTAGTTAGGAAATACGATTCTTAAGTTTAGTGCAAAAACGGGTGTTAGAGAGCCTATTACAAAAAAGCATCGCGATAAACGTACGATGTTCGTCCCACTCCGTGGCACTATTGACTCAAAAATATGGTTCGATATCAAGTAAAATGAACTACGCATTGCGTCCAACTATCGTGATTCTTTTTTGTAATAGGCCCTCAGGGTTAAAAAGCATCGCTTAGCAAGGGTTATTTTTTTCCTCTTTTAAGTTCAATCAGTAAATGATAATTCCATTAAACTTTTATCTTAAAAAATGTACTTACGACAACTTCAGTCCCCCGTGACCACGGCAGCTGCAAAGGTGCCGAAACGTCGGGAAAAACCAAAAATCAAACCAAATACCAACTAAATACCAAAGTACATTCAATAAAACCGCGCTAGTATCCGTTAAAAAGTGTTTTATTTCATACTTACGACAACTTTCACATCTCTGGCACCTCTGACTGCACCGCCCGGAACACAGCAACAATTAAAAAAGTTTGGATGACGATGCTGTAAAGTGTGCTTTACAGCTTACCTTTCTCTAAAACCTTATTTTTTATTTTTCAGCATATTTAGTGTAAATATTTCAATGTTTATTGTAAACTTTAGGGAGAGCGCCCACGAACAATTTTTGTCTCCGCAACTATTTTGTCTCTCACATGGTTTGTATGTCGCGTCGCTACGTGTGCGCTTTCATAAAAATCCATAGACTCGATTTGAGGGACAAAATAGTTGCAGAGACAAAAGTTGTCGTGTGCGCTGGCACTTATTGCAAGAAAAGTAACTTTGGTATTTATGGATTTCTGAAGCAAGGCGTACACCTAACCTATATCTAATCTTAAAAAATATCACCATGACGTAACTAAAGTTTTCAATTTCACAGACATAGTAGACTAAACGTCCTCGCTTTCTCCCTTACAGAACTTACCTTGTTTAATTTTCATGAAAGGCTTTTCAATAAATTGGTTTTCATAATTTCCGTCAAAACCAAAGTAACGACCACAATGGAGTATCCATTGGGGTCGCGGGGTACCATTACGAAGCAGCTCCTCGGCGTTTGTTTTTCCACGACCTCACGTCTGTTGATACCCTGAATTTCTATAGATCTCTCTTTAAGAGAAATCCGCTTCGGCCCTACTCAGACTGAATTCCGATTAGAAAAAGACAAAGAGCCGATTGTAGAACGTCCGCTGAAAGTAGGGAATCAATTAAAGAGAACCATCGATTCTCTCGAGCGATAACGTCTGTCAGGAGTAAGTGAAAATAGCTGATAAGATTGTCGGCACCCGCCGCCGACCTTCTTTTAATTATTTTTAAAACGCTTATCGTATTTCACCTACCGCTCCATTAAACACCAGAACGAGGGTCCACCAAATACCGATCTGATTTTATACTAATTTATTTAATATCGTTTATTTACATCTTCAAAATCACATAATCTGTACACTAAATCAAATAACCTAGTGATAAATCTCTTATTTTTAATAAAAGATACATTTTTATATTAATAAATATGTATAATAATAGCTATTAGGTCGATTAATTAACATTATTTAATTATGAAGGTATATCGTTAAAATTTTCCATTTTGTTATTGTGCAATATTTTTTTTTATTTACAATTCACCAACAAGCGTGAAGGGCAAGCCTGGATAGTTTATACATAGTTTCTTATTATTTATAATACGTATTTTTAAATAACAAACATAACGATGGAACAAAAGCTTAACACAATTTGGTTACAATTAAAACCACAATATTGCACCGATTCCTTAACGTATTTCGGAGCTAACTAAAATTAACGAACTAAAATTGGAAATATAAATGCGTAACTACATTTATTTAGAAACATGAAAATGTTTGGCACATTTATGAGGGTATTAATTCTATGCAAAGCGCGGCACCACAATTAAATATAATTATGTATCATTTTAAGCTACTGTTACATGGAAGGACAATGTATTGAGAATGATAATATGATATAATTCATAATGGTAGGAGCAAACTGTAAACATGAGGGTCCTAATCATAATATTACTAAGATGAATGTTCGTTTTAAGCCCGAAGTTTACACAATCATTGTACTTTTGAGTATAGAAAGGGACGTCACTAGGAATAGGTAAGATTTATAAAAAATACATTGCTCAAAAAAGTTGATGGAAAAAAAATACTTAGGGAGAAGATACACAGGCGACAGCGTTTCCAAACCTATTGCTTACAACCTACTCGTAATTTTTATTTGAAGGTCTTAAATTTGTTCATTAAAAATATAAAATTCTCACTCTCTATCTTTCTTCGCATACAGGATATGACACAAGAAATGTTGATTTGATATGTTTCATTTATATTTAACATACGGCCAATATGTTTAAGATTTAGACTAAGTACATTTTTATTACCAAATACTGGCAATTGATTGATTTTTTATAGGACAACAATTTTTAATACAATGTTAACAGAAGAATAACAGAATAGTTTATTTATATTTAGTCTCGTCCAAGATTTAAATTTTAAAATCAAACTAGGAGATCAATTTGAACGAAGATCACTATCGCCAGAACGGATTGCCGCCAACATTGTAGAATCCGTGCACCTATAACAAGAGAAATATAAAGTTATGATACAGTAATACAAACGCCTAACTTTGTAGCAGTAATAAATGGAGCGATGGAAATAATAGTTATTTGTTATACAAGAGAGCAAAGTCATTTTTTGCTGCGAGTGCTGACTTTTAAATCACGAACTAGCGAAGTAGTCTAGAATTGAATCACGAGCGTAGCGAGTGATTCTAGTATAGACTACTGAGCACAGTGAATGATTTAAAGGCACAAGACATCAAAAAATTTGCTCTCGTGTTAAACATACAACTTTTCACCTCTACCAGCGAGAAAAGGTGTTAGAAATTAAAAAAGCACTTTGCCTCACGCTCGCAGCAAAAGTCGATTTTGCTGCGAGTTTTTGGTAAAAAGCACTTTGCCTCACGCTCGCAGCAAAAGTCGATTTTGCTGCGAGTTTTTACGCGCCAAAAGCACCCTTTTCGTGCTGGAGAGGTGAAAAGGTGTTTAGTTTAACAAATGAGTTGCCACCGAGAGATAAACGAGAGTGTGGCGAGAGCGCGCCGCAGGCTCACAAGAAAGTAATGAATAAATGTTCAAAATAATACTGCAGTAACTTTTACTTTGCATGACTATTTTCAATTTTAAATAAACGAAATAAAACGTTTAATCGAATCGACACGCGACCGGAAAGGTAAAAAATATCTTCTGGAAAAAATATTTCTTGTATTCCCATTATTTTTGTTGTTTGTTACAATAATTGTGTTTTTAATTTTTAGATTGTTATGTAAAGGGTCATTGGCTCTTGTTTCAATATTTTTATGATAAAGATGTTAAGAACCAGAAAAGGTTACTACAACATTTTCCCAGAAATAAATTATATTTATAAAGAGACTTAGGGTACTATTCACTTTTTATTTCAAATGTTTCAATAAGAAGCCACGAAATCATTGAGCTGTAGTGAGGTAAGCGCCAAGTTATCATTGCCGCTTGGATGCTTCCCGACTCACGAATACACAATTCCTTTTTCGCAAAAACGACGTATTTTTGTTCCTATTGGGTTACATGATAAGACTATCAACGGCTCACAACTCAAGCATTCCGCAAACAATCGCTTTTGTTTGCCATTGTTTGCTTACGTAGACGACATATTTGTTTATTCAGCGTAATTCAAAGATCAATATAACTATGTATGTAATCGAACGCAAATAGCTCTAACACACTCGCGTCTCATATCCCCTAATATTTATTCAAACGCTTGCCCTGGTCTCTTTTCGATATCATATTATTTGACTGTTCAAACACTTTTTCCTTGCCCGGGAGCTGCAAGAATTGATTGTACGCGGTCTGTGCTGAATATTTATGAGAGTTAAGTGTGTATGTAAAATCGTTGAATGTTTAATCTCTATTTGGCGGTTTCGGTACACGACCCAGGTCGGGTCTCAGCCACACACTAATGCGCAGTCAGATATAAATCTTTAAACTTTGGAGACATTGTTAAATGCTTTTCGATTTCGCGCGCCACTGAAAGTTTAATGTAACATTTATTTGTCATTCCCGTGAAAATTCAATTGAATTAGCCTCTCACAAATCGTGAATAAAATAAGAGTTCTATTTTACAAACTTGATCTTAATTTTATAATTTCATTATTTATGTATAAAAAGCTACAAGTAATATTTCAATAAAATAAATCTGTTATCACAACCTCAGTAGTTAGTTACGAAGGCCAGATAGGGGAAGGCAAATAAAATAGCAATGCAAGTGCCCTCTAAAAAATTAAAATACCTTCTCGTTTTTTCCATCAAGATAAAAGCCAGAATGCTAAGAACGTCTCGGTACTCAAACAATTGCCGCATCCAGGCGTCGTCACATATTCCGCTCAACCCATTTCACCGCGACTCTCTGAGCACATTTATTTTTTACCATGCGAGGGGAAAGAGACGTTTTTATTAATGCAGTATATTGTTACAAAGAATACAAAGCGGGTAAAGCCTCCTGTGGCTTCAAACTCTTTGTAGATGCCGTATTATGGGCTTTATGTATTAAGTATTTGGTTTTGGCTTATAATAGCACGTAATTAGGTTAGGGTTAGACAAGGACTCAATCGGATTAGGATCGGCTTATTGTGAAATCCGACCAAAAGGCTGACCGGCATTAAGGTGAAATTAATATTTAATGTAGAAATGGAATGTGTGTAATTTAAAAGATTGTATTGAAGAATCAGTGGAGATGGGGTTCTGCCAAAAGTATGAGAGGTTGTAACTTGTAGCAAACTCAATTGAAATATTTTAAAGTATATAATCTTAATAATATTTTGACTTACTATTAAGAAGTAAAAAATGTGGTTTAATTGCTCCAAGGAAAAAATCGACCGCCAAGTGTGAAACCTTTTAAAAACTGTTTATGCAATAAACTTAAATATGTGGTGATCTAACTGTCGTCAGTTGCGCTCATATTTAAAGTCTCAAAAATTTTCGCCTACGTATGTACATTTGGACTTTAGAAATTACCATAGCCAAATCTTTCTTTCCCCTCTTGTACAAATGTCACGATTTTGCTTATTTTTTAACCAATATTATTGTACTTGTACCTTTTACAAGCTTTATTTACTCACGTGTTTGTGGCAAAATTTTACACTAAGCAATTTTTACACAAGAGGGTGATATAAAGTAAGACTGAAGAAATGGGATGATAAAAAGCTAACGGCAAATTGAACTGCTTGTCTAAATAAATAATCGATAAGAATATTAAAATATTCAAACTGCCAAACGAAGTTTTCATTTAAATGTTAAATTATTTTTTTATTTCGATTCACTGTTAATATCTCTTTTGAAGTAAACTGGTATGGAGCTCCATTTATTCAGCATAATTATTTTAAAATTGAATGAAGAATTTGATGATGTGAGGTTAAATAACTTATAAATTAAAAAATAATTACCTCAATTGAAATTAAAAAAGAGTTGAAAATCGATTGAAGAATTATTGGCTAAACTTTTCGTGGTCATTATGTGAAGCTTCCTGAGACGTGGAACTTTTAGTGACCAATGAGTGAAGCTACCTAAGACATGGAACTTTTGGTGCTCAATGAGTGAAGCTACCTGAGACGTGGTGCGGGTGCGGCGGCCGGTAGACGTGGTGCGCGGCGTCCCGCTCGGGCGCGCGGTCCAACTGCGCTCGGACCACGCTCGGCCGCTCGGTGCCGCTTGGCTCAGCGCGTTGCACCGCTCGGGTGACGTTCGCGCGCCGCACGCCTGCAACACGCCTCATGGTTACATTAGGCTGGAAATAGTGGCATTGCATATTGGGTTGCCAACTATACTGTTAAAAACAGTATTATACTGTTTTTTAATACATTTTTTTCACTGTTGAACAAAAAAAAGTGTACATAAATACTGTTTTCAGCAAGCATCACTGGTATCCATAGACCCAACAATACGTTTTAATTGAGCGGTGCAGCGCTGACCTCTTTTCTCATTTGATTTTAATTGTAATGAGGCTTACAAAACATAAAAAAAACTATTCATTTTTCTAAAATACTGTTTATTCATCCTTCCCAACTGTAATATACTTTTTAATTTATTAAAAAGTTGGCAACCCTATTTGGTAGGCTGAGCGAGCGCTTAGTCAGTGCTATTTTGCGACACTGCAGCTATGTAACTTATTGAAGGAAAAAAAATGTCAACATTTTACACATGGCTTTTAAAGAGGATTTAAGAATCTCCCGTTTCGCAATATTATCAGTA
The DNA here is from genome assembly GCA_943789525.1 of Agriphila geniculea. NCBI lineage: Eukaryota > Metazoa > Arthropoda > Insecta > Lepidoptera > Crambidae > Agriphila > Agriphila geniculea. The sequence continues at coordinate 27,890,391 of OX038875.1, read as the reverse complement.
GAACTAAAGACTTTAAAGGAATCACTATTTCCAGCCTAAGATGGTTAATTTTAAATGATTGACCACATGAGTTATAAAATTGGTAAAATATGTAACATTAGACAAAAATGTGAACAAACTTGATGAGTTTGATGATGGAAAAAATAATTTTGTGTCATTATAATCAAAGTTCGCTACAAATTCGACTAGGCATATATGTTGTGACAAACGAAAATATATGAACTCTCAAAGTTATATTGGATTCCTGGTTGATCTGATTATGCAAATAAGATTTAATTAAAAAGCTAGTGAACCTAATATTATAGTCTAGTATGAATGAACTCCCCGTAACAAGATATTCAGAGACTTATTGAGAGAAATAGAACAAAATAGAACAAAAGTTTTTTTTTCATGCCTCAGCTTGATGGTATTAACTCAATACCATGCTCAGTTTGTCACAACATCAAAGTATTAATCAACTTTAGCCAAGCAAAAGCAATTTGCATTGTTTATTCATTAACATTACTTTACTGCCAAACAACCCGCACAACTTTCCAATTACAAGTCGAGATCACACCATCAACCAATTGAAACACTTTTAACAATTCAGAAGCCCGCAGAATCGAAATGCATAAAACAAGTCTACGGCGGTAGAAAACGACAAAGGGGCGGGTATCAAAGTGAAGATCCCACTCGTAATGTGAAAGTTTAATAACTGCAGCCGCGCAACTTGCCTCGTTCGTAGCGGCTTTACAAAGAAACTTGTTAGACGAAATTTCACTTATTGAAATTAAAGTCAATGTTGCTCGTTGGCATTTCAAAGGTTTAATGGCTGAATAGCTGAGCCTTTACTTGTTACTTCGAACAAAAAACTTTATGCTGCTGATACGGATAGCATTGTAAGTGGTGAAGCTAGAACAAATTGCATTCCAGTCACGGCACTGGTTAAAAGCGTTATCAAGTATTTGTATAAATTTGAAAATTTAACTGTCAAATGAAAGAAGGTAAAAGTCCGGTAGGAGTAAATTTATTAAGTAATTTTATAAGAAAAACCTCAATCTGCTTGATGAAAATTTAATGCGAGCCCCAGCCAGAAATGAGTCACTTGAGATTTAAAAGATGGATACTTTAGCTGTAGGATATTTTAAAGTAGCTGAGAAAAATGGAAACGGTGGTTATATCGATTACATCGACAGATTCGACAATTGGTTTCTACTAATTATTGTATGATAGTAAACATAGAAATATATGAAAATGATATACATGGTCAATTATAGTTAATGAAATAATAACTTACTTTCTTTATTAGCATTGCTTTTCATCTCCGTTGCTTTCGGCGATGTAGATGGCATAGGTATTTCTGTAGCAACAAAAATCAATCAAAATATAAATACTAAAAATGATACACCGTTAATTTTTAAGTATATCTAATAATTAAATGAGGATATCCGACAACGTTTTTGAATTTGAACGTGCAGTTAAAAGTTAAAAATTAATAATTTGAAAATATCGGAAAAAATCTTGAGCATGACGCGTGCGTAGATTAATTCTTTTCATTATTAACGTAGTTAAACACGATAGTCTCCTTTGATTACGCGCATGTAATTTTATAAATGAGCTCTAAATCCAGAAATCAGTAAAATTTTGGGACACAAGCAAACCTCAATATCTTGACCAATTATTAAATATGTATTGAAACTTTTAAATGTACATACTCAATTAGAATAGGGTAGAGATACTTACACTCATTTCGTTTTTAGATATACTTAAAAAATAACTGATTGAGAGCAACAAGTTCTGTGTGTAGTTCTACTAAAATTGTATACTTTGGTTCTGTGGTTTTTGAGGATGATAAAAAGTAACCATTTTTATGGCACAGTTTCATATTTCCATCATTACAGTAAAAACAATAATAAGTTGTTTTGGCATTTATGACGCCGAATCTTTTAATTATCTATTCATCTATCCGTTGTTTGGTCACCATTATTGTGATTTGACCAGAAATGTATATATTTTTTTTTTCATTTATTATTTAATCTCAGATTGGTGGACGCGCTGGGTTCTTCAGTATGTGTAAAAGAAAAAATACATAGTCACATCTTACCGTAAAGCCTTATAGATCCTTCCGTCTCTCCTAAGGAATTTTTCGAGATGCATCTGTAGTTCCCAAAGTCACCAGTTTGCAGGTTCCGTACGGTCAGTTTCATGTGTGCTCTAAGGAATAAATAAAGGGTCAAGTATATTCACACACTTTATATCACACATATGATAGTATCAGTTAAGGTAGTTAACCTGCATATAATAACTTCACAGCTGAAACTCCCCTTATCAAATTGGCAAAAGGTTGCTGGTTTTCAACAAGTGGTTATCGATAAAATTTGGAAATTATTTGCTATAATCAATCTACAATAAATGTAAAACAGCGTACTGTTTCGACAGTTGTATTGGTAACCGAAAATCTATAAATAACTGTTTCACTAATTAATTTGTTACGCCGTCAGCAGGCATCATTCGGCCTCATTCACCGCAGTTTCTGAAGGTTTCCTTCCTTTGAAATTTCACTCGTAAATAACTTGTTTGTTTCAAATTTACTCTTAGGGTAACTAGTTTTCATTACGTCTGTAAAATCTACATTTCGTGTTTCAATATGATGGGTTTCTTGCTTTATGTTTAAGTATAGTCCCTAATAACTGCCGGTTTCTAGTATTTATTAATATTGTTTATTTTTCAGTGCTTGTTATTCATTATACTGAATGTGTTTACATTACTTACTTCAAAAGTAATATAAAAACAATTTCAATAGAACTACTTAATCTTCCGCCCGCAATTTCATTCGTGTAGATTTCCATTTAATAGGTGATTAAAGCTGTTAAAGAGACGGTAAAAAATATAGCCTACAACCAAACTTTTTACCTCTGTCTAAACAACGATGCCAATACTATTGTCATTACAAATATCTCAGATATTCAGTTCCGAAAGTTCAACAGCTATTAATCGACCAAATCAAGAGGGTATCACGGCAGATTTACTGCGACAAGTCGCCACCGTGTAATCATTAACAGTCAGCACCCCAAGACTTTGGGGTTTAGTTGCATCATTCGGACCTTAATTGTGTTTCTATTGATCCCGGAGGCTTAACTAGGGTTGTTTTAGTAGCTGTGTCAATCCACAGACTGTTGTGGCGTTATAACGTGATTATTTGCGATAGCCTGGCTGATTGGTTCATCGATAGGGTTGATTTGAATCAAATTGTAGATGTTTGTCAGAAATACACTACTGAGATTATGTATGGTTAATAAATTAAACTACAGCTACGGTCTAGAGATATGACAAGTTTTATGTACATGGGGTACAGTTTTAGTACGTACGACATAAGATAATATTATGTTAAAATTTCCTTATCTCACTAGCCTAGTAACTCCTACGCCAGGTAGTCATAAAATTTGAGGAGTGATAAAAATATAAATAAACTTAGCATAAGTCAGTCAAGAGAAGATGATACTTAAAGTAACTTTGAGGCATTTTGATGTGTGAAACTGAAGAAAATAATTAGACTTGGTAATCATGTAGTAGAGTTGAAATAAATTGTAGCAGTATATTCGTGATCGTGAAAGGATTATGATCTGGCAAAGTGGGAACAAAATTTAAATTCCCAAATTGATTGGTGTGAAAATCAAACACTTTCTATTTTTTTAAGAACGTGGGTGATTGTGGATAACTATTTGTTTCAAAAAATCGGAAAAGCGTGACTACGACGAATAAAAACTATATCTTTTTATGAATTATTAAAACTGTATTGTTTGTAGACTTTTCCCTGTATTTGTTGTGTAAGACGATTTATTACTTGCTCCTTTCATAGTTCTAGGTTAACGGGAAGTATTATAAATTTTGATTTCCATGAGAGTGTCAAAATATGCGTTTTTGGGGTTCCTTTTTTTGCTTTTGAGGTACGAACTCTAAAAAATTTGCTAATTACTGAGAAACAGAGTGATTAATAAGAATTTTGTCAATGCTAATTTGAACATTGACAGTGCCACTTCCTCACCTGTAAGAGTTCTCTTCAGTAGTGATGGCGTACTTCTTCGTCGGCAACACCATCACATTGTCGTACACCCAGTAGGAGATGGCCCTGGGATGGGCTTCCGTGTGACAATCCACAGTCACGTCTGTGCCAGCTGGAGCTCCCACCAGCTGGTTCGGGACCCAGATCATGGGGGAAACTGTCGACAAATATCAATCTTATTGTATGAAAATCACAGCTAAATTAAGACTACCTAATTACCTATGAATAAATTTAGAATAATAACACTTAGAAACCGAGTCCTTGAAAAGTGAGGAAAAAAACTGAGCCAAAATGGCTTAGTTTTCAGATTTATATCCTTGTTACGTAATTGTAACTGAAATCCAATAAAATTGTAACTAATTGAGGCTTCATTAAAGGATCATGCCGCATTCTGGGCCATGATGCGCATTAACCATACATATCTGTGACAGACTCATGTCATGTCAATTACAAAATGTCATATAATAAGAAAATGTAACCCCAAACGGCTCCTTGAGATTGACATTTCTCTTTTTTCCCGCATTATATTTTAATGATATTCTTCCCACGCAATCACTATAAAATTACTATAGTATTATGGTAATTTCATCAAAGCGCATCATGGCCTAGCTTGTATAGTAAAATCGGCATAATCCTTTATCAACTCGCCTGCGCAATTCCTCTGTATTTGTCACACAGAAAGGAAACGTCATTTGTTAGAGAGAGAAAACCAATCGTTTGCTTCCGAGCTCTTCAGCATCGGTGAGCCAGTTGACGCTGAATGGGTTTCTCATAAAGCTATGAAAAATTCAGAACTTGGGTGGTTCAATATAGCTTAATCCTTACCCGGTAATAATAAAGCTATATTGAACCACCCAGCTTTTAACATTACCAAGATTTATTTGACAGTTATTTCTAATTCTCGAAATAGAAAAATGAAGGAAAACGATGAAACAATGGGCAGGACACATAGCGAGAAGAACTGATGACCGTTGGGGCGGAAAGGTTCTGGAATGGCTCGCGCGCACCGGACGACGCTCCGTGGGTAGGCCCCGACAAGGTGGACCGACGATCTAATGAAGGTCGCGGGAAGCCACTGGATGCGGGCAGCGCAGGACCGATCGTCCTGGAGATCCTTAGGGAAGGGTTATACCCAGCAGTGGGTGTCGTGCGGCTGATATGATGATGATGATGAATGAAACAGTATTGCTTTTGTCGAAAACGTTTAGATTAAAGTATTTTACAGCTTCTAAATCATGAGGCATTAAAAAACAAACTGTCTAGACACTTACAACTAGTTTATAGTTTTTGTATTACGAATTCTAGGACGAAATAAGTTTAAAAGATAGGGTTTAACAAGTTTCAAAAATACAAAGTCGAAAACCCAACAACAAGTGTAATATCTATCCCCTTGTAACTAGAACCGAAGTATTTAGTTAACCCTTTGCTAGTCCAAGAAATGTTGCCAACTTGAAAAGAAGAATTAGTTGGGGTACTAAACTTTACCGGTGGAGATAGGTGTAGCTAAAAATACAAAGAGAATCGCACAACGGTTAATTCCTAGATCCAAGAAAATGCTATCTGCTACTACTGTTTGGTGTAAAAACAAGTTTGTTTCTGTTTAATCATCAGTATCCTTACTGTGGTCAGTCGGTGAAATGTATGTAGTAATGTAGCTGTTCAATTGTGTAACGACAATATATGCGATCTCTACTACAGTTTTAAGCAATTTAATAGATTGTCTGGCCATCTGTGAAGGAGTTGTATTTGAATGTCGAATGTAATCCTGCATATTGATGAAATAACGCTGTTTTACAGCGAAAACGTAAAAAATGCTAGGAAATATCACCGCTCCCACTAGAGGCTCGGTAGTATAACTGTTTAGTGCATTGGGCTGGAACCCCAAGGGTGTGGGTTTAAGTCCCGTCTGAGATGCTACGGGTGAGTCGTTTTTTTTAGTATATTTTCTAAGATATAAAAATAGCATTGTGAATGCCTCAAATCTAAAAATTCAATAACTTCTACAGTATCTGTATTATAAGTTTGCACAGTTACGTTTACTAAACTCGATAGCTCAGCGACTGTAGTAAGCAATTTTGTATGCAATTTGCCACAGTGCCTCCAACGGTATCTGAACTGAAAGTTGTCATACATAAATCAACTACAGTCGCTATAGAGTAGGTTTAGTAGCGTTAACTCAAAATCCGCGTACTGAAATGATTTCTTTTTGTAATGCTGATTGTCAATTGTTTGACGAAACGAGACGAACACATGGTAGACGTTTTTGCAAGTGGCTTTCTGATCAGAAAGGATCTATTTTGTGACGTTTCAAAATTATTATTACATTTTTGACGCAAGTTGTGTAGAGCGGTTTTGTAATCACCGGTGGCGTACAGCATATTCTGTAGCACATTTAAAGAAATATAAGCATTAATAGAAAAACCATTTTGGTAAAGACAACTTAGCTTTAAGATCCAGTATGTATATTTGAATATCGGTTTAACTTGTTAAAACACTAAAGCCCCTTCAAACTATCGATCCTTAACTAAAGACACGAGCTCAGGCAACTTGAATAACAATGAACCTGCTATTTTCATAAAATGCAAAATTGAAATAATCTATACAAAGTAGCGACAAGCACAAAAGTATATTGTTACGTATTGGAAACAACTTCGTGTTAATATTTGGAGTTTGTATATTGGAATTGGAACATGATTTTTTTATTTAGCGATTCATGAAACAAATTGCTCGGAAAAATTAATTAGCTTAATATCCAAGAGAAAAAGTGATCTGTAGAGAAGTTGGGTACGAAAATATGTTAAGATGAAAGATAAAAGTGGTGAAGAACAAAATAAAAGTTTCGTTGGTTCCGTATTTGAATACAATGTCTACTATGACGTCATCATGGTCACAGAATATATAATATATTTCAGGTTTTTAACTTATTTAACTAATAAACTGTTCATAAAGTTTGCTTGGAATAAGGTGAAGTCGAATCGAATAATCTTGGGAAATATTGTATAGAAATCAAATAAATTGTATTACTTCAACTAAGTAATAAATATACATTATCTTGAATATACAATTTACTTTACACCGCCCATCTACTATCTAAATGCGTGATTTTACTAATAAGTTATTAATAAATTGTTTTCTTTCCAATAATTGCATTCCTGTTTTTGATAACTTTTGATTATAATCAATTTCGCGCATAGAACACAGGGCGCAGCCCTAAAAAGAGCAAGTTATCTTACATCCATTTTAATGTACCTTATCAATCAACAACTGGATAGAACGGGACAGAACATGTACAAGAAACTTGGGTGAAAGCAATTTATAAACTTTCAATCATGATGGATGTAGCGGCTCGCCGCCCCTCCACCGATTTTTCACATAAACCTTTCTGATAATAAAATCTACAGTAAGGATGTAATTCACATTGCCAGCACTTTATGGCGGCAATTTTCTCCGGGTATATTACTTTTCCCGCTCGACTCTATTTAAATATTCTACGACGTTTTAAAAATTTATCAAATTCGAAGGTAAATTTCCACATAAGCCTTTTATAGGAGGATTTTTTAATGGTGTGAACTCTTGAGTCGTAAAAATACAGAGGTGTTTGATGGGGTACTTAAACTTCATTTTAAAAATTTAACAGGGTCTTTTAAATATATTCAGGGATTGTTAACGACATTTTTGTCTTTGATATCACTAAACGTTTAAAAGTGAAATTGTAATAAAATCGTTTCTTAAAACTTGTTAAGCAAGACATAAATAGTTCAGACTTGATGTCAAGTATCATCACTTATTGAGTTCTCAAATCATTTCTCATTATTCTCTCTCTCCCTCCTATATTTCCTTTCAGATCGTATTACAAAACAAATTGGTTCATTTCCTCCTGCATCCCTCTTGATAGATCGAATGGTCTGCAAGAGCAATCTGCCGAGTATGCACCGTGAAAAAATATTATCTTTCAATTATCGCGCCATCTTGCCGTCTATTTAGTCAGCTGGGACGCAATAAGAATTGAAAATAAAGGGACCGAGTCTTGCTAAGTAGGAAACCATCTTTGTTTCACGGAAACACCCTTTGTAAGAAAATATCGTGACACTCTGGAAATTTTTGATGGTATAAAGTTTAATTTAAAGCAATTTTAGATATGGCGGTTGTCTTTGTAGAATCATTTTGCGTCTTTTTGTACAGAGGTGCTAAATTATAAAATCAAATAAAACGTTCTTGCTTATGAATAATTATATTATTATCGTAACGGTTATCCTAAAATGGACTTATATGTAAAACTACGTAAAAAGTATCTAAACAACTCGGCTGCCTTAAAGCGAATTCAAGTATCTCATATCAGACAACAGGAGAGCTTAAAACATTATTTGATTTTTTATTGAAAATATGAAATTCTGAACATTAAAATGTTAAAATATCATTGGTATTTAAAGTAAAAACATGTCTAAAAAATAAGTTCTCATACTTACCTACATTTTGACGAACGAAAATAGCGTTCTGCGTAGCAATATTCATTGATTTGTCAATAATATTCTACGCTATAAACAAGTAACTTGCTTGAGATTCTTATTATACTTTAGTAGTATCCTCGTAGATACTTGTTTTCAACTTTGCATAGAGCCATAGGATATTTTACTTACCACTATAAAATAATTACATAGAAATCAAGTATCTGCTAATCTATTTCAAACACAAGTATATTGATAAGACTTGCTTGTTTTTATGTTAGAAACAGGAAATATACTTTGTATTAGCGTAAATTTTGCAAAGGAAAAACATACTTGAAACAAATAATTGGTTATATTTTCCGAATTAAACCGAATTTTAATAAAATAAAAAATGGTAGATGCGATTTGCTTAGCTTAAACAGAAAATTAAATTTTTTTTTTTTTTTTGGAAACTGAGTTACTTGACTTTTGCGTAGGGCAACCGAACTACGTACAAACATTAAGGCTTTAACATGCCTTAATCCGAGCGGGTCGATCCGTGATGGTGTGAAATCGAACGTAACTCTACTCACTTTGGGTTCAAATCAGTGCGCGTTCCAACGCGGCGGTTGCGTTGAGAACTAGCACCGAATTCTCAATTTTTACATGTTTTTATTAAATTTCTTCGCTTTCAAGTTAGTTAAAAAAATCTGTTCAATTAAGATTAAAGGTATTAACATCGCCAATTTTTATGTGTTGGTTTTAACATAAACGAATGTTCTGTTTCTGAGAAATTTTGCAAATAGGACCAGAAAAAGGGTCCACGGTATATTTTTTTACATCAATAGTGGTAATTTTTACAAATGCTTTCAATTAAATCTATTGTGTATTATTCCAAGTACATTATATATTTTTTCCATGATAGCTTTACGCGCGTAATCTTTCAATAATTTGAATTGAATATTGAGATTTGACCCTTCTTAGCGCCTTAATTTGATAATGGGTATAACACTATCTGGTGTGAGTGAATATCGAGTTTAGTAAGATGAAGGTCGTGATATTTACCGATGTTATTAAAAAAAAAACAAAAGCGATAGATATCCTATACTACCGCTAGTATAACAGCTAAAAACATTCTTCTTATAAGTACTCTCAAGTACAGCTGGGAAAAGAGCATCAGAATATTCTTACTCAGCCTTCTCTTTACTTAACCTTCAACCGAAAACCATCTCTGTGGGCTAGTTGTTCGCCCACTCGTATAAGTCGCAGAGGTCCTTGG